>CADEBD010000300.1:11050391-11650391 GCA_902825455.1 Arctia plantaginis
CATCTTACATGAAGCACTACAGAAACACCTTGGTGCTAACCAACTCACATTAAGGTCACGGTTGTAGTTTCACAAATTTCAGAATATCCACTATTTTTATCGAATAAAATTAAAACCTTGCATTTTGACCACATATGTATTCTTGAGGTCAGAATCAGTCGGTCGTGAAGGTAATTATTTCGTGGGAGAGATGTGTTGCCACAGCCTCACAGAAAATCGCTGTCAAACAGTTCTTTCGCTGCTTTTGAACCCTCCCCCCTCTCCTCCCCCGATTCTGAGAGGGAGGGCTGAAAGGGCGGCACCGCAGTTTTAACTCTTAAGTTGCAAGTGTCCGTGAGCGGCAGTGGTCACTTACCATCAGGTGACCCGTCTGATCGTTGGTCCAATATATGCATTCTCTGGAGAAGAATAAGCTCAAAAGTTCAAGGATACTCTTTTTCAACATATGTTCTAATACACAAGCGATCTAAGAAATTAAATTACTGATCAATGTCAGTCTTTGTATGCACTTGTTCATACATTCAGCTTCTGCAATACGCTATACAAAACCCTAAGCAATGTTTCAGCATCGGCAGCATTTTGTGTAACTATAGTTGAGAGGAAACGCTTCGCTTCCACATTTATCAAGTTCACAACAGCTCCTTACAGAGTTTCAGTCTTTCTCAATAACTGTAAAGGCCTCAAATCCGTAATAAAGATGTAAAGATTTAGGGGAATGTTATCATATTATATACATATATCTTGTATCGCATATCAAAACTTTTTAGATTATGGGACTTTTTAGATATTGGGAGCACCAAGGGAACATGGGGATTCCCACACAAGAGGGGGTCATCTACACCCCGTGGATGGCCCGAGGTAAGTCGGGGTATCAGGAATTTCCTTTCTAGGGTACACCTGGTTCCCCGGCTACTGGTACCCGAGACGGAGTGCGGTTTTTGGGCGGTTCGAGTCCGACATAATCAAACCACCGGTGGGTGTTACCCGAGGGGATTTCCGCCCAGGAAAAAAAAAAGATTATCTTTGTCAATATTTAGATAAACACATTAGGTAATCTAAAAGTGAATGAATTGTTAAAAAACGGATGTGTACACTCACATTATGACAGTTAAACGTAAAATTACTTTTCTTTTTATAAAATAAAACATTCGTTATATAACTGTGACAAGCGATAGTTAACTTACTAAAGTACATTTACTAAAACAGATTAGGCTGTCGGCAAAGCTCGTCGAAGCGCTATCTGCCGTCAAGGGTCAGACTCAGATACTCCATCTTCGCGTGAACCGGTACGATGACTGCATTGACCATGATTAAGGTAGCTTTGTTTGCCTGTCCGGAACATGCTAGCACACTCGCAAGAGTGTAAATGGCATGCAAGCGTTTGTAAAGACTTGGTGCTTGTGGACGTTTGCCAAGCCTCGGCACGCATGTAAACTAGGCGTAACAGATTACACCGAGCCCGGGCTGTAGAAGCTGCTCAGTAAGTAAAGTTGATGAGTTTAATTGAAAGTTTTAATAAATGATAAAAGTGTCATTATCAATATTAAGTAATAATTCAGTAGGAAAGTTATTCTTTACCAATCTGTATTTCATGCTTGTTTAATGTACACTGACATTACAACCATGAGAAAGTTGTATGTTAGTACATAACAAGAAGCGAGATAAACTTAGTACACAATAATCTGGTGGCGTGAACACTAAATGTTGCCGAGAAGCTCCTGGTATTAACATAATTCGTTGTGCTCACGTTCACACAAATAAATTGGAGAATAATCTTACTAACATCCGTCATCTTTTCCTTGATGAAAGTTTTAACAATAAAGTAAAACCCTCTGATTTATCTGTCCGTGATCTTTCGCCCTACTATTAAAAAAAAACATCTTCAAAAAAGTAAGGCACCGGAACAATGACATTAGGCTAATTTATCTTCAAAGGGATTGAATAAGAGAATAAAGACTCTTAATTCCTTGTATGAAATATAATAAAAGGTAAAATATTATTATATTGTTTGTCTGTACTATATTATAATAAAATCAAGTATGAACCGAATCCACAAAAAAAAGTACATGAAAAATAGGTAGCTACGCCTTCAAGAGATTTGTTTAAGTAACTTAGAAGTGAAGTAATGTTCTTTGAACAATATGAGTGATGAAAGCTTAGTGACTTTCCATAATAATTATAATAGGTACTTATGAAGGTAAAATAATAATATTTTTAGAACTAATTTATTTATTGCCTAAAATACCTAAATCATTGCCTAAAATAGTATTTTTACTTAATATCAACACAATGCCAACGCAACAATGAATTACTTTGTCAAATGTAATTTGAATCAAACAATAATTTACAAGTAATCGTCTTGCAAATAGTTTAAATCGTTATCTATCTATGTCTATCTATAACCGCCCGTTTCAACCTTGTGAGAAGAAATCGGACAAACCAACTCACTGATACTTTTAAATCACCGGATAGATTTAACGTAATGTGTTATATATTGGTTACGTATGATTCTATTAATATTCTTGTCTTGATTTAAACATTATCAGGTAGAGATCAGTTTAACGATAAGATACACATAGTTCATAACAGTTCTTCGCATTTGATGTTTAAGTCTCACGTTTACAAGTAAAAACACTCTTTTAAAGTATACCTAATAGGTTTAACGGATACATTCTCCTACACATTTTGATGGTACCGCAAATCTATTACTTGTCTATTGTAGCACTATCACAATTTACAAACCGTAACTAAAACATGCTTTGGCTAAACTGGGATTTTTTCTTGACTGACAATAACTAAAGTTGTAATTAAACAAAACTCAAACATTTTCCTTGTTATGTATATTGTGATTATGTTCCAGTTTCATCATCATATATATTGTTCATGCTATTCAATTGAAACTAAGAATTAACTGGACAAGTTATTTCATTAGGTAACACAAATTCGTTACTAAAATGTAGGTTGTGAGGTCACTAGCAATTAGAATACCTTCAGCAAGTATTATATTATTTGAAAAATTAAATAGATTCATATCATTTTATGCACCAACTTCGAAAAAAGAAAAGTTATAAATATTTGTGTGTTTTACCAATATTTTTTACTAATCACTTAAAAAAAATATTAGTTGAAATGTACAAAATGCAGACATTTTAAAACTATTATTTAGATTAACTAAAAGCATTTGAAGTAGAGAGAGAAAATAAAAATAAAATACAAACTAAAAAAAATGGATAAGCTTCATTGCAAGGTTATTAATTACTTTTTCTCAGTAAAAACGACTTAACTGATAAATGATGCTGATCGAAACTCTTAAGCTACAATAATTCTATGGACTGATATGCTGATATATTTAATGTTTTACTGAATAATAAACTCACTACTAAAAAGAGCAGTAGTGTTATATCTACAGGTAAATTAGCTTGGAGAAATTTTTGCGTTTGTAGTAGTGTATGGTACGGACAGCGTAAACTGGTTTATTCTGGTTTTGTGCGTGTTTCCACTTTCCACTATCAAGTGACGATTTTTTGCTTTAGATTGAAATATCTCGGAAACGGTGCATCCTAGGCCAAAAATAACAAAAATTTTGACCGTAGACCCCCCGGAGTTTTAAAAACCTAGATGAAAGGAAAAAAAAAAATTTTAAATATCGGTCTCTCCTCTTTGAAGTTTTACTTCCATCGTGTGTGAATCGCACACACACCTTTTTTTTTATAAAGTCAAAACCTATTTCTTTAAAATAAAAACTTGTTTTTATTGAAAACAAAAATCAGAGTGTTGCTAGGGATAAGTATAAAATTAAATAGTAATGTTAGGATATCGAAACATTTTTGTATAGACCAGAACGATATAGTGGAAACGCGCTCTAAGATCTGAGTAATATACACACCACTACATATGCAAAAATTTCTCGAGACTAATTTCACTGTATATTATTGACGATGTGGAAAAATTCTTCGGATCTAAGGCTGTCGCCTCACCAACCACCAACCTACATACACAAAATAAGAGAAAGGTCGTCGAAATACTGACGCGAAATAATTTAGATAAATATAGTTGCGATACTATTGGTTCAAGTATATCAGCAAGGTATGAATATTTACACCGGAGCAGATGGGAAAGGGCTCAGTTTCACGAAATATCAGCGTTATGTTCAAAGGATATATTCAAGTTTGAGAGGCGCCTGGTTTACGCACGTGACCGCTCGTCGGCATAGCGGCCTGTCGCTTACACCCTTGTCAATCAAATCCTTCTTGGAAAGTTCTATGTTCCAGTTTCATCACCCTAAATGGTAAATCGCTGAACAAAATTCCTGATAAATTGGATCTGTATAAACGGTGTCAGTGCATATTATGTCAGCATTACTTTGAATATTTGTCTGCGATGAATAATACATGCTTTTAGATATATTTACACAGGCCATTTGTTTTATAGTCATGTAGAATAAAAATGAGTATCACTCCAATAGAGTACTTTGCTTTAGATTGGAGTTTATCTCATGTCTAATAAATTTAAATGTATCTTGAAATATTCTAATAGTAAGTACTAAAGACCATATTGATTTAAAACTTTAAAATTCGAACCAGTAGTTATTGAAATTAACCAACCAAATGAACACGCTTTTTAGCTTTATACATACTCGTATATAGGCTGTATACACTTGAATGTGTCAATGATAATATTTATAAAATCATTTAAAATTTGCTTTAAAGTTAATTGCGATTTTGAAATTTTTGTCCTCTTAAGGTCAAAAGACATTATTTTTTTACTTGAGGGGCCTGTTCACTCTCAGTTTTACATTTTTTATACTTGACGTGATCAGGTGTAAACAATGTTCGTTTGGTTGTTTTTTACTCTAACAACTAAACTGAATTCAGAATTGACGCGTTTTTCGGAGCAAAAGACATACGGTATCTTTTATCGGAGATACAGTTAATAGGAAAAATCTGTATGGCAAGTGTAGACAAAACTAAGAGCGTCATAATAACAAGCTGTTTTTCGCAACTTCGTTTACTTGTAAGTTTGTTGATTTTAGTAGCGGAACAGTTTTTAATTTTTCCTTCATTACAGGACCTAACTTTGTCCAGAGGTTTGTAGCTATTTTCTTTATGTGCAACCCAGTAAATACCAATGGTATCTTCGGTAGTAGAGTTATTACGTAAAGGAGCGGTACACACTTCGACCCATGCTTTGAGAACTTGATAAAATAAAGGCCACCATTCTTTACAATTACAATATAAAGTATAAAATTTACTTTTTAAAAGCTCTCAGCAAACCTTTCACACTGCTTAGAAATAATAAAAACTTATTTAAAAGGGAAAATACTTTTAAAATGTGATAAAAAGAGAGTGTGAAACCAATCTCATTTTCATGATATGAGTATGACACTAGTAAAAACTTTCGAAAGCGATAACATATTTTGAAATTAAAGAGTATATACAAAAGTTTCGACCTAGTAAAGCAAACAAAATACCTAGTTATCACTAGTGAAAATCAGGAATAAAAGCAGTTAAAAGAAGACAACAACTGTTCTCTTTTGTGTTTCGTTCACTAAAGTAAACTGTAAGATAATTCCGTTAAACATGTCGCAAAACAAGTTACAGCCACTACGTTATGCGACTGTTGGCAAAAGTTTGGACATTTTTACTGTCGGCGGATATATTTACTACCAAAACACGGAATGGGTTACCACGTCTTATATCCTTTTACCTGAGTTAACATACTATCGAACTAATAATTTTGATTAATCTATTACGTCGTTCGGTGATATTAAAATATTTTTGAAAGGCTTCTATAGTTTAATTACTACCATGACTATTAATCAATATTTACTATCCTTATTAATAGCTATCGTTCAATGAAAATATCAGTAATGTGATATCTACAAGTATTTGTGAAATAATAAATGCTGCCAAAAATAAGTATGATCAATAAAGATGTTAGCACTTATTTTAAAAAAATAACATTACTAAGATGCAAATAAAATATTCGAATAATCTTGTTAAGGTTGGGTTTTGAAAAGTATCATACGTGTATAACTATAAAGCCTTCAAAATAACTAATAAAGAAATACTGTCTAAAAATGAATTTTTTTATGATTGATTATACTTACATATTATTATTGTTTCATTTTAAAAGAGAAAAATAAATATAACGCTATTAAAGTTATGTGGCTAGTACGCTCCACATTATATTACATGTGACATGATGATCTAAAACTAACATCAGTAATAACAACAATCCTCTTTAAGTGGTAAACACTTAATTATGAATAACTAAGCAAGTCTCTCAGTGAACAGTATAATACAAATTTAATCAGCACAATGGACAGGTAAGAGTATTATTTTTAAGGAAGCTCCATTTCATTTTTACGAGTTGTTTATTAGACTCTGTTTTCTAGTGTATATTATTTTGATAGAGCCAGCAGCTCTCCATTTTAATTTACTTAAGTACGTAACACTTAGACAATGAAATATCGCGTTGTAATAGAATATTCATAAAAGAAAACCAAGATTCACTGTGATTATTAATTTGGTAAATAATATATCAGACATTATACTAATCTTACGAAATGATTAGAATAATTTCTTTATACTTGTAGAGTGGATTATTATATCATTGCTTTGTGATAGAATTTTATAATAAGCTGTAAACATATCTAGAAGTTGCAGATTGTTTCTCTTTGTGCTTTTGTTTTGTGCTTGTGCTTATTAGTGTAATGTAATTGATGATTGGTAATTTAAATATGAAATAATGTAGCAATACATAATTTGAAATGATTTTTTCATTTTAAATATGATATAGTATGATCATTACATTTAATTATATCAACTATACCAAAAACTATTGCGATTGTATTTATTCTACACAATATTTTCTCTACCATATTTCCAAAATAAAATAAGTCTTGCTCCTTCATTGCTGTAGAGATTCTTGTGTTGATTGTACACTCTCGTCGTATAATATTCGAGATTCCCCGAAATGAACCATCAATGCTATGGCAGCCAATACGTAATACTGGTGGAATTACTTAAGGTTCTTTATTGCGCACAGATTCTTGCGGTGCTTACTTTTAAACTACGTTATATTGCTGTATAGGATATCTGCCGAAATAAGTAACAGTATATTAATAAGTTTTTTTCTAGAATAGAATATTTGCTTAGATGAAAAGATACTCAAGATGAAAACGTAATGGCTTAAAATTTATTAATTATCAATATTAAAACTTTAAGCAAATAGAGATTATCATTGATAATTGTTTCTCAGTTAAACTGATAGCATCGTCAGTTTCTTGCAGCGTGCATTTGAACTATGACTCAATCAGCACAAAAATATTTTTGGAAGTATTACTATTCGTAAAAAAATATTTACACATCTAAGAAATGAATCCAAAAATAATTATCCGTGGATTACCCAAATAGTGTTTGGTTACATTTAGCGCCATCAATTGTCGTAAGTCAGTCATATTATTGAATATCGTAAGGCCTCTTTGAGCGATGCTTGTCATGAACCAAATCCGCATAATACTGACTTGTGCGATTAATCCCTGCCTTAGTCGAGTATTCATTTAAATTCAAAATGTCAACAGATGTATTCTGTTAACGTTCGCTGCTCGCTTCAAAACTTCTGGCTCCAAATATCTCTCAAAAGTAGCTAAGTTGTCTCAAATACTTAGCTACCTTTGTGATTGTGTAAATACTCATATTTAGATTTTTATTAGGTCACTTAAGGTCATATATCTTCTTTTCACCATTGTCAACTATAGGTATTGAATTGTCGACAATTCAGGATCTAAATATATCTCTTTTAAATTAGAATAATTAACTTTTAAAAAAAAAGATAAAATATCCTCACGAACATGTAACTAATTCACAATATTCTGATTATTTTGGGATTGGATCATTTCTGACATGCGTTCAGTATATTCAGTAGCCTTGGATTATATTATAAATCAAAATATAGTTAGTTTTAATGATAGATGCGGATATAATATGAAATTTGGTACATCAATAGTACATAATTTATAAAACATTAGTTTAATCAACTTTAATAGGTACCAATCGTCTTGAGTAAAATTCTTCTTGCTCTGACGTTTACTTGTGTCCTTACCTATCAGCTTCAATAGCTTTATATACTATACTTCTTGCCGTCTATTGCCCTAGACTACCTAAGTTTTCTTGATGTAACAGAAGCCGATTTAATATTTACTCCAGATTTTATAAACATTGTCCATCAGTGCTAGACTCTATCTCATAATTTAGGTCATAACAATAAGTTTAAAAGTTATTACGTGTATAAATATAAAACAAATATAATAACCCTGGCCATAACAGAATATTTCTGTCTTATACGTTGAATACGATTATATACGCACATATCTATTATTATACAAAGGAAGCGTATATATTTATATTTCCTTAGAATTTTAAAATATCCGGATGTAAACGAATTTGCAACATGTCTAGGTAATGTTGTCACAAGTACATTTACGTTATTCACACTATCGCTAAAGAACATATTCAGATTTCAAAGTGAATTTGTCAGAATATTGACCAATTGATCGTTAGACAGAATAAGTTTTACGTTTGTCAAGAAAATCAGTTTTTCAATTTGATGTTCTCTTACATTTCTACCTTTTAAAAACTGATACAAATCTAATTCAATGTTGGCAATTTTGAAATGTAAAGTGAGACAAAGGAATCAGAATAAGACCACGTTTGAAACAAGGAGAAAAATGTGCCAGTATTATTGGTATGCTATTGTTTATGCTAACAAATAAATTTGCAAGTTATCTAGAATGCAATTTAAATAGAACACGCTATACGATCTCTTACACTTTGCCTTACAGCAAAAAGTGACCCGCGAACATGTAGGGCGGAACATAATCGTTTAGGCAGTTTGCACTATAGCTGAGAAATATAAATATTTTGTTCGATAGTGTTTGTTTGTTACAATGAAGTGGTTGTTTATAGTCTACTGACGTCATCCCTCAGCTACGAGGCATGCCTTTTAAGTTTTGTCGTTCGAAGAAAAAACACAACTAGAACCTTATAGTACTTTTTATTGTTTTTAAAAGTATTCATCACGTAGCTTAATACACTTTTCCATTCGCTCAAACCAGTTATTATAACATTTATTCCACTCTAAAGTGGGGATGTTCAAAATGGCTGACTTGAAAGCGTCGACTGCTTCTTCACCGGACTGGAACCTTTGACCACGAAGACTTTTCTTAATTTTAGGAAATGTAAAGAAATTGTTAGGGCTTAGGTCAGGACTATATGGAGGATGGTCAAGAATTTCTACTTTTTCCTGCTTCCAATACTCAATCGTTTCACGAGCGCTGTGTAAGCTTGCGTTGTCGTGATGCAGGATGATGTGAGTTAGATTTTCGAAGTTCGGCGATGACTTATGGTAAACAAACTGTGGTATACCACTCTGCGTGAGCCGTTGGCATGGCCGGTTTTTCCAACGAACGTGGCTACCATCTTCTTTGAAGTGCTTCCGAACAACTTTAGTCGGCTTTGGTCCGTCTTGAAAGACCCAGATTGTAGATTGTTGTTTGGAATCAGGATCGTAGGCATAGATCCAAGATTCGTTACCACTGATGATGTCGTAGACGTGATTTGACTCTCCTCGGTTGAACCTTTGCAGAGTTTTCTTAGACCATCTGAGGCGGGCCGCCTTATGATCATCGGAAAGCAGATGTGGTATCCAACGGCAAACTAGCTTTCTCACCCCAAGCGCTTCATGCAAGATCTGCTGAATGGTTGTCCCTGAGATGCCTAATAGAGCCTCTATCTCACGATACGTCACATGACGATCTTCGAGAATTAGTTGTCTCACAGCAATGATGTTATCTTCAGTGAAGGCGGATTTTGGGCGCGAGTTTTGTCACTAACACTAGTATGTCCACGCTGGAATTCTAAATACTAGCGTTCGACAGTTTGCAGACATGGGGCTTCATCACTGAACAGAGATGTTAGCTGTTCAACACACTAAAGCCGTGTCAGGGCTCTTCTAAAGTTATAAAAAATTATTGCACGACCATTTTCCTTAGAAAGATTCATTTTCGTACGTAACCTAACAGATTCCAATCGACGCTGTGACTAAACAAAAGCATTAATCCTAATACCTGTTTTGAGATTCAAAATTTAAACACATTCGAATATAGAGTAGTTTCAAATTCAAAATTGCCGGAAAATATGGCAACGACAGAACCTAACCCATATGTTTCGTTTGAATATCAAATGTAACATACATCTTCGTATCTTCTTTATTAATCACAACCATTATACAGATTGTGAACCTTGGTTTCTCATTTTCTTAGATGGGTTTAGACAGTGGTGAGCCACTTTGGAACGCTGTGTTATTTAACTGTCTTAATCGTTGCATTTCCTGTAGTGCTTTGTCATCATGTGGTTTGTGTAATAATTTAGATGGTTCCAAATCACTTAATGCCACGCCATCTAAATTCTTCACTCGACTAAAACCCACATATATCTGACCTTTTGCAATTATTATTTTTCCGAGGATTATCACCGCCCTCTCCAATGTCGTACCTTGGAGCTTGTGAACGGTGACAGCCCAACTTAAAATTTGTGGCAGCATTAATCTCTTGACATCATCGTAACCTTTATTGGCCTGAAAAGTTGCAGATGTTGATGCGATTGAAACTAGGCCCTCCGCATCTTTTACCCTAGTGCCTACCGTCTCGTCATCGTCCATGAGCCCTCTGCTCAGTAGACTCGTTGGGTAGATGGTCATAAATAAGGCCTAAGCTATGCGCTTGCTGTTCAGACGTCTCTTTGGCAAGACATTCTAGAATCTTAGCGAGTCTAGACTCATACTGTTCAAGAGTTTCTTGACGTGAACGTAATTTTATATAATTTTTCATAGCCAACAAACGTTCTTCACGATCTATCTCTGTCTCACAAGAACGTGAAATAGAGTTTCGAACAGCATTTTTTCGGAGTCGATTCCTTTTTTCCGTTCCCGTTTCTTGGGATCTATATTGTTTAAGGCGCGCTGCACCTTTCCTAGGCGTACCCATAGCTACTTACTATTTGAAAACTAAAAAAATTACTATTATATGACAATAAAAAGCAACGAAATGTTATAGTTTACCTGATGTAATCTAGAAAAATCATACTGTAGTTAACAGAACAACCTACTCGTATTTCAGACACTAAAAAGTAATAAATAAAAATACTACGTTTAAAAAAACCGACTTCAAAAACTAAAAAGTATAAAAAACTTAATAAAGATTAAATTTAATACACCTCTTATGCAAACCTTTAATATTAATAAAATACTATTCTTTGTATGTGCTACCAATTGATAGGTTTGAAGTCGGTGACAAGCCCTAAACAAAATAAAACTTAATAAGTATTATAAACAACTTACTTACTGTTATGAAATTTCTACACTAAAGATTAATCTATGTAAATAAACCTAAAGAACAATTTGAATTAATGTGAAACAGATGAAAACTTTATTATAAAAATATATATAATATACCTGGATGAGTAACTATAGCTATATTAAATCTATATTATTCGTATATATGAATATATTTGTGACCCTGAAAAGGACCTTTTGGTTTGCGTATTGTGTGACGAGCACACAACACGTTAAGTAATAATGAATACCTACAATTATGAAAACAACTTGTATAGAGCTTCGTGCAAGAGATAAATTATACAAATCTATCAATTAGGTAACAACGCATAAAATTTTTACTATATTTCGAGACGACCGTCAACGACGTCTGCCCGCGCATGTTGTTTTGTTCTATAGTCTGTTTTTTAATCTCGTAGACTAAATTGACACATGCAAATGTCAAATTTACAAATAATGTTGCCAGCTCTTTTGTGCAGTGTTGTACCTACGATACCGGTTTGTTGAATCGTAACTTTTTATTTATAATAGACGAATTTAATTTTCATTCAAAGTTTTATATTTAAAATTCACGTACGTACACACGGCTGCACGACGTGCTACAAACTGCCAGGGAAATCTAACCACGCAACGCCATGCGTAATCCGACCATGTTTCGATGCCTTTAAATTAAACAAAAAATAATAATTATAGACGCCATCAGTGTTGTTCCCGTACGCGTTTAAACGGCAATCATAACCCTTTTCTCTTACGAAACGGCAGAACTTAAAAAATACGGCAATTATGGAACTTGACACCATACGAACAACTGCAATTTTTAAAATAATTATGATAATATGGTAGATTTAAAAATGTTACATTTTGAATACGGCAACCCTAAATTTCACAGGAACAACACTGGACGCCATTTTGTTTACCTTATTCGTCCTTCAACCTCTGAAGTGTTCGAATGCGTCCGTTGTGTCTTGATTCAATTTCAAGTGCTATTTGTTATATTTTCGTTGAGTTTGTTTCTGTTTGTTTGTTTTTTGTTAAGTTTTGTGGTTTGTTACGTTACCAAACGTTTGTTACGTTACCAAACGTTTGTTACGTTACGTTTGTTTTCGCTGAATCATTTATGATGGACGCTCAGCCTTCAACTTCGTCGCGTAGGCGTAATGAAGAAACTCTATCGCCAAGAAAAAAACGAAAGCTCAAATCATTTAGCCAAACCGAAAAAGAAATGATCATGAACGCTTACAAATATGTAAATTCTGAAAAGAAAACCGAATCTTCAACCGAGACGCCGAAAAAAACGAATGTGTTTTAAAAACTGCCGAAATATTAAACATATCCAGAGCTTCAATCTACAACGTGCTGAAGGAGCACAAAGAAAATTAAAATTTTAACACTCCGAAAATACCTGGCCCTAAAATAGATTTTAAAAACAAATTGGACGATTTCACTTTTTCGGCTATACGTCGAAAAGTCCACTAATTCTTTTATAGAAACGAATAACCATCCTTGAACAAGGTAATGCTAATTCTGTTTATTTAATATTTTTAATTTTGGCAGGTATTGTAATGATGCTTGCAAACTGTAGTTTTTAAGTTCGTACTTACCTACACAATTATTTAATTTTTAGGTTCTTCAAGTCGTAAATGATGACCCAGAACTTCAGTCATTTTCAAGAAGTACGTTACATAAAATTTTAAAACACCTTCGATTTAAGTTCATGACTAGAAAACGCCGCAGTGTATTAATTGACCGAGATGACATAACTTTATGGCGGCATCGATATTTGCAAAAAATAAAACAGTATCGTAGGGAAAGTCATTCTATATATTATCAAGATGAAACGTGGATTAATGAAGGTTGGTACTAACATAAGCATTTAATTCTACTTGTTTCTCGAGACTGTCGTTTTTATTATATTAGTAGGTATTTATGTTTTTTTATTATTTTGTTCACACACATACTAATTCATTTTAGGTCATACTGAGAATAAGCGCTGGGTGGACACCAGTGTGAAATCATCACGTCAGGCTTTCTTAGAAGGGTTAACCACTGGGTTAAAAGGGCCTTCAGGCAAGGGCAGACGACTTGTAGTGTCCCATGTTGGAAGCGAAGAGGGTTTCGTGGATGATGGTCTATTAATATTCGAAGCGAAAAAGGGGCTAGATGATTACCACAAGGAGATGACTTAAAAGGAAACGCAGTACTTGTAATAGATAATGCTCCATATCACACCAGGAAACTGGAATCGTTACCTACTTCTAGTTGGCGAAAAGGGCAAATCAAAGATTGGCTAAAATCAAAAAATATTTCATATGACGAGACAATGTTAAAACCCGAATTAAATGAAATTGCCCGAAAGCACAAAGCACAAGCCCATGAAAGGTATGTCGTCGACGAGATGGCTGCTGAACGGGGTGTCACTATTTTGCAACTGCCCCCTTACCACTGCGAGCTAAACCCGATTGAGTTGGTCTAGGCTCAAGTAAAGGGGCATATCGCTAAAAATAATAAAACATTCAAAATGAATGAAGTACGAAGCCTTTTTGAAGAAGGGCTTCGTCAAGTGACCCCGCAGCGGTGGAAAGACTGTGTAGTCCATGTAATTAAAATTGAAGATCAAATGTGTCATCTGGGCCATATAACCGACGACATTACTGATAGGTTTATCATAGAAGTAGGTGGCGATGCTGATGATTCAGAATATTCCTCAGACATGGAATCATTATCTGAATCAGATTAACGCGAATACCTGTAATTAAGTTATGTAATTAAAAATATATGTTTTACATTATTAATTTTGTATTATTACGTTTTAAATAAGTACCTACACATTATTTCAGGATAAACACATTATTTCAGGATAATTTATTGTAAAAAAACGATACTTGATTTTATTAACGCTAAGTTTCGGTTGTGCCACAACACTATTTAAGAATTGCAATAAACTGACAACACTCGTAATGTCAGTTTAGTCTAAGAGATTAAAAAACAGACTTTAGACGAAGCTATCCTGCTCAAAGTCACGCGCGACGAGTGTAGGTACCTACTATTACATTTGGCTTGGCACCGAATTAAACCTATCAATAGGCAGCACATACAAACAATAGTATTTTATTAATATTAAAGGTTTGTATAAGAGGTGTACTAACTTTAATCTTTATTAAGTTATTTTATACTTTTTAGTTTTTGAAGTCGGTTTTTTTAAACGTAGGTTTTTTTATTGTGTAATATAATATAGCTGTATCCCCGACTTCTTTCGCGTTTATGTCGGTAAACAACAATATGTCGCTTATTATGTATTAGCTTGGTGCGTCCAAAAATATTGCTTTGATTGCTTCCACGCGAAATAACTATACCTGAAGTAGGTCGTAGTAAAAATAACCTTTATTTGTTCGTGTGGAAACTCACTTGGGTAATACCTCATCGTGCTTATTAAGGGGTGGCCGTAAATCAGACTTAAGACTGAGCGCGTCTGTCGCCCAGGGAGTCGCCGCTGAATCGGTCTGTCTGGAGGATTTCTTTTCGGGTCCGCTCCGCCGTCTCCTAACACGCCATAGATGTTTGATTGTGGTCTTCGACTCTTCAATAACTTGTAATTAGTTTTCCTTGGGCCCAACATATATCCACTTTAAGCGATTCGCTTACGATGAATCAATGAACATATACATATTATATTGAATCATACACAACGTTAGTACACGATTACTTGCCGTATCTAGAGACTACTTAAAACTAAAACGCAAAATTAAACTCTTGATACCTAAACGTCCGCTAAGCTCTAAAATAATTAATTATATTAATTATTTTAGAGCTTTGAGAACTTAGAGTTGGCACCAAATAAAACTATCAATAGTTACCTAAGTGGCATGTAACGACCATGCTAAGTAGCGTCCTAGTGATAGTTACTCTATTTTCTAAGCAACAATTAAATTGAAAATATTTTCAGAATAGGATTCAAGATTAATATGCATTCTTCTGCACGAAGAGAGTTTATGCTGATATTCAGCATCAGCATAAACTCTCTTCGTGCAGAAGCTGCAATTTTTTTTTTGCTGCTTTACAAAAGTGCCCCCTCAGCTGAAAGGGTTCTGGAGTTTAAACATTCAACCTAGAAGGGAGCAGTGGAGACTCGGAATTACCGACCTATTACAATCCCCAATTATTCAACGTCTATTGTACAATTGATTAGCGGCATATCTTAAAACCAAAAATGACATATGGTCACCTTTGGTCAATCTCATATGGTGACTGGTATCTGAGTGACTGAGATAGTCACATAAAACTTTGGACCCAACAAACTCCGAGAGCTTAGAGGCTTTGGACTATGTACAGCCATCCAAAGCCTAAAAACGACGATGTTCTTACTAGGAAACCACATGGCCATGTGTCTTCATAGAGTCTCTTGCTTAACGATTATAGAGGATCCACTTAACACAAGACGAAACAGGCACTCACTCGCTAAAGTCCTGACTTTAGCGACTGAGTCCATGTCTCCTTTTCCGGAAATTCCTGGCACTTAAAAGGAGTAGAATGAATAGGTTATATAGGCTGCTCTTGCATATTTATCAAATTTTTAAATAGCTATTGTTGGTTTTCATATATGTTTCACATATTTAATTTAAAGAGACGTTGAAATTAAAAAACCTTTTCTTTTATTTTCTTTTCACTACTAATTTGAACCATATTATATTTCGGAACAGAATACCACTCACCCTTACCTAAATTATAAGCTATATGTTTTAAATCACCTCAACAGTTTCTGTTTGTCTCATTTTCCTGTTGTTATGCCAAAGACAAGATGTGAATAGGTTTCTAGCCAACCTCAAATTAGGGTCACCGAGTTTAATTACTCTTGACGGATTGTTTTTGACCGAAGCCATAGTCGGTTCTTTTCAATCTACGATCGATTATTAAGTAATAATAATAACGTTTATTTCTGGTTAAAGTAGTAGTAGTTTAAGTAACCATAAATCGTCAAATATTCATTCATTAATAAATCAAGACTATGATTATAAGGATTTAACTTTCGACCGTACGCAATATTTTTCCAGAATCGTGATTACTAAACCTGATCTCAGCAAACTACGCCCCAGTCCTCTGGTGAATTCGTAACAAAACGGAACGGAAACGACTACTCACTCGGAAATGACGACGGTCTCTTTCCCACTTCTTCGGTTTCACTGTCCGGAAGTGAAAATGTCGCCGTTTCCGAACCGAACGTTTTTCCAATCACCTAAGAGTTTCTTACAAATGTATTAATGTTTTATTTATGTTGCATGGATACGTGAACTATAAATACACGTCTAATTAAATAGAACTTGTAATGAAATTTATAACTTGTTATTACTACCTATCCAACAGAAACCTTTTTCTGCTTTTCTGGTGGTCCTTAGTCATATTTTGGTTTAAAAATGATACCTTAAAAATGTACTTTCTGATTTCAAATTATAACTTTTTATATTAGCAACAGTTACTTAAATATAACCCACAAATAAAAATGATCTACTAAAATGGATTAAAAGCAGATATCTTTTGAAATCATGAAACTTTTCAAAAGTTTAAGAGAAATTTGGTCTCTGTTTCAATCAAAACAAAAGATACCGTACATCAAAACTTTCAACATTGTACGTACTTGCCGTACTTCTTAAGTCCAGTAATTTCATCATTCAATTTACTAGGAAACGGTAAGCTCTTTAGGAAGGCCGTACAAAATAACATATACTATTACCTTACTTAAAAAGTACGAGTAAATACCTTACTGGTTACACTTACTGTAGTTTTTAAAGTTGGAATTTCTTATTTTCCTTTTCATCAAAATGAACCTCTCATCTGCCCTAATACTAAGCATAGCAATTTAAAAGGAGTCCTTGAATATAAATGTGATCGAGTTTTGGAAGTCGTCAAACCCGGAATAGTTGGCGAAGACGTGAGTGTCACACTTCTTGCGAGGGTTGTCACTCTATTCTTTTATTTTTATACTATGTCGATACTATTGTCGAGTGATGAAAGGAGCTTATTACATGTTATTGTCATTATCCTGAAAATGGACTCACCGGAAAATGCCCACAAATCACATTATGGAAGTAAGTCTACAATATTGTCTAACCATTTTCATAAGGTTATTTGCAGGCCTTATTAATTTACCGTATTACAAAAAAGTATACTATAGCATTCATAAGTGGTCGAAGAACTGTTACCGCTTGCCGCCAAATTTCCTTAACAGAAGCAGACATGTTATCCTGTTTTCAAAATGTGACACAAAACCCAGAATTTTTTATTTATGGTCGTAAAGGTATGTACCATACAGTTGATTTAAATTTGAGACAACCCTAGTAGTTTCGATAAACCCTAATATCCAATAGCCCAGTCGCAAGCTCACCCAGCAGAAATTGCACTTACAAAAGGAAAGGCTTGAAAACTTAGATCTCTAATATTGATTCTAGATATACTCTTTAATGTTGGTTTATCGTACACAAGCGCTACATAAAAATGGCGACTCACTATCATAATTTGTGTATTTCATGCTAATTGTTCTTTATGTTATAAAGAAGCACGAAAGTATTTCTATTACATAGTCATCTAAAACGTACGTACATATAACATATTTAAAAATATTCACTACATGATTTAAATCAATAGTAAACCTACACGTTTTAATATTTTATACCTAGGTCTAGATGTATATCTAATTTCCTTACGCACACATAACCAAGGACGTTCTTCTCTAATCTATTATGTTCGTCATCATAAGATGCATTTTATAAAAAAAAAATACTTGTAGTCCTTACATAAAGTAAATATATCTGGCACATACATAGTGCACAATCAGTATCCTTTTACCTATTGAGTCATGGACACGAGCAGTGCTTCATTATTTTGGAACTAGCCTATATAACCATAAAGTTAGAACAGATTAAAAAAAAGATAATAAATAAATCTATAAGTGCTAATTTTACCTAAACCTTCTCAATGGTTAAGACTGAGCATGTTTCTTTTTTTTCGTCGATAGCCCGATCCCTTGGCGTTACGTAGAGATGTGGCTTCACTCTGCATTCTCTATCGCATATATCATGGAGACTGCTCCGAGGAATTGTTCGGACTAATACCGGCCGCAACTTTCCGCAATCGTTCCATACGGCAAAATTTTCTATCCCTTCACCTGGATAGTTGGCGCTCTCCTACTGTGCGCTTTTCGGGACACTTTTTGCCTCGCACAAGCAATTTGTGGAACGGGTTATCGTCTGCTGTATTTCCGGATCGATACGTCGTACGTAGAAAAGAACGTCCTTCTTCCTAGAAGGCCGGTAAAGCGTTCGTGACTCCTGAGTTGCAGACGTTCATGGGCGGCGATGGCCACTTTCCATCAGGTGACCCGTCTGCTCGTCCACCCCGTCTATCATTTTTTTTTTAATTATTATTATTAATCGTCTATTAATATACTATCTCACTTCGGTGTACATCCTACACAGGTACATCCGACCTACTGAACGACCATCAGCTGTGTAAAGGTCCTGAATTCAACTCCCAGATCGAGTGGTTTTGTTTTTTATTGTGTATTTATTAATTCAATTGACCTTCATCTATTATTTTGTGTGTTGTTATCTCAGTTAGATTAGGAGTCTGCTTCCTTATAACGATCTTCATTACGGCCTATAAAGTCACAATTTACATTTCATAATTAACACGAGAGAATGGATTCTCTTTGTTCGTGTAAGTTACCGTTGTAAATGGGAATGAAAGGCTTATATAACAAATATATGTATTTAGCTAACTAGGATGAATGTTACCGTTTATTTTTCATAACCAACAGAAACTATAAATTAATTTGCCGAGACCAATTAAATTACTCGTCCATTTAATCTTGTCTAGTATTAGATTCATTCATTCATCATTATAATCATCACCATTAGCCTATCGCAGTTCGCTGCTGAACATAGGCCTCTCCCATTATATGAAAGATAACTTTAAATGGTTTAATCAAATTAAAGCTAATGAATCAAAAATATTAAAATGTTCATATTGCAATTTTGTCGTTTGTGACGTTTTAGCTTTTGTTTAATACAAAATAGATCTTATGACGGAAATAAGCCTCGTACAAATATTTTAGTTCGGATGAGACTGCAGTAGCGAAATCGTTGCTCGAAATCGGTGGACAAATGGTTGAAGACCAAAAAACGCCAAGGAAAGACGTTTCGGAATATTCGTATCATCTGCCTGTTTAAAGAAACAGACTCACTACAGGGTAGCTATATTTGTAGCAAAAAAAATAGAAAAGCTTCCACCAGTCACATTTAATCACGTCGATATGATGCACTCACTTAAGAAATTAGCCCTTTTAGAGAAGGCCGTGCATGATATTCCACACTATTATGTATCTAAAAGAGTAAAAAATCATATAGATCATGTGATAGGACATTGTAGTGAGAATTCGTTTATAACTCGAGAACAAAATATTAACCCATTTGGATCCGCTTGCCCTGTACAGGGACAGTTGTTTCACTGCCCTCAGGTTTTTGTATATTGTATATATTCTTATTTTGCATCTATATTTTTTATCGTAAATAGTTTCTTTTATTAACACTTTTAAAATTGACAAGTAATTAGACAAAAGTCTTTAAATTGATGATTCTGCTAGCAGAAGTGAAAATATACATCATGTAACCTTTATTATTGAATGTTGTTATGCAAAATATCATAATATTTTAGTAATATCACTTGCTTATACTGTTGATCATACTATAAGTTGATAATACATATTTATTTAAAATTATGGGTAAAAAGAGACTTAATTTATTTAAGTGTCCCCGTACAGGGACTATGGGCACATCATCATCATCAAAAATTCAAAAAGTGTTGAGTTCTTTTCTTTGGTTTACATTTTATTCAACAATAATGTAATAAAAGACTACCGGGGGCTTGAAAATGCATTGCAAAATATTTTGGTTCAAGAAACTGACTCTGATTCTATACTTTCTGACTGTTTCTGAATATTCAAGTGTGTTATCACACGAAAAAGAGTTAGATGTAGATAACATTCAACAGAATATATTACCGTGAGATATTTCTGGCAGAGCAGAAGTTTTGTATTATGATAGCAGCGATGAAAACCCCTCACAAAAACAATCTAGGAAACCACCAGACACCGAACACAATTTGTAAAAGTAAACCCGATGCGTTTTGGTAACACGAACTGGATGACAGCTGATACAGATGGTTGCTGTTATGGTTTTTGATATTTACTGTGGCAAATCATCATTGTAAATAAACAAAAGAACCTTTAGGACCAAAGGTCGTAAAGCTTTTGCTGGAAAAAGGAGAAACTGTCCTAATGGCAGTATACTGATCTGCACTTCGAGACAAAAAAATAGCAGTGGATATTGTTCACCTATATACTAGATTTAGCTACATATAACTAATGCTTGGCGTTTGCATACTCTGACCTATAAAGATAAAATATATCAGCTTTAGTTTCAGTCATGAATTTACTTGGACTCAAAGGAGCGCCAAGAGATTGATGTAGTTCTGATGTGTTCTTTGCTATAAGTACGATAGCAATGCAATGACGAATCATTCTCTTTTTTTTAAGTACTTAATTTGTTCGAAACACGTTTGTTTTTTAAATACCGTGGATAGTCTATTTCGTATATCGATTTAATTAATGCTAAGGCTCAACCCCTTGGAAACGGGCGGTTGTAGATCGGCACAGGCATGTCATAGATTTTGTATAAGTTTAATTTTTATTAAATTTATTGCCTTACTATTTGACAAAACAGAGTCTACATAAAAGACAATTTCAAACAATATAATATTTATGAAATAAAGAGTGTTTGAGTTTAAATTCAATTTCTAGTTGTTACGTACTTGCATTATTCAACTGATTACACATATTTTTAGTTGGAAATAAACATACAGTATTATCGGGCATCAATTTAAAATCAGTTATAATTTTCTTAAGTCGGTCGCTTTGATTTTTAGCGGTTAATTTAAGAAGTCACACAGAAGTACAACTGTGTTAAATTGTTACTACACGCATTCACACAACTCTAAATTTCATCATTCATCATCATTTTTTTGCCACATATTTCGTCAGTTCAATTCGTCATAAGAAAATAGTTCTTCCCATAAATTTGAAGCGCTAAGGGAACCTAAACATTTAACACGACTTCATGTTTTCAAACGGCGACAGTTGACAACACTATATAAATCCTACCGAACTATCGCGAGGATTAGATATCGTCGTCATCATATATCTCTGTTAGACGAAGATGAATGTACATTAGTACATAGAAACTTCTTCAATAATTAAAATAATTACATTACTTATATCACATCTTAAAACTTTTAGTACTTAGTCTGATAAGGAAAACTAACCATTCATATAGATAGAGCGAGCGGGGCGCGCACGCACGTTAGGTACGTACGCACATAGGTACCTATAGTCAAGCCACCGTAAGCTTGGCCCTCCCGATTGTTTGCGGGACGCGGGGCGGGGGTACACTCAACCAATTAGCTAGTGTGTCGCTGTCCACCGGCAGTGACTGACGTGAAAGCATGGATGAACGTGTTATTTTTCTTAAGACTGCTTCACACGGTATTATTTTGCAACATGGATAATCCGCCGACTCTGGGTCACAAAAAGTTTCAAGAACATTTATATTAAACGTTTGCGTTTTTATTTTAAGTTACTTGATTAATATACAGCAGAAGTTGTCGATTGTCCGTGTGGTGATGGATTAAGAATACGAAGTATCACCACCCCTAGCCATTCCGTGGGTGTTGAAGGGACGACTAAGGGAGCAAATTTCTCAGGATAACAGCATTGCAAAGAGAAGAAAAACTTGAAACCTAATTTATACCAACCTTATAAATTGAGCCTACCAGTGAGTGCTCTGTTAACAATATTCAAAAACGCTGTTTTTTTTATTAAAATTATTTTACGAGTATTCTAAAATTGTATACAATTAATCATAACTTACGATATACTGAAATTATAATACATGGAAATAAAATTCGATTTTTATTACATAGTGTATAGATTAAATCTCAAACAAATAAATCTGAATAATCGAGTTGGTACATCGTGTCGTGTATAGTCGAGCGCATCACCCGCCCCGCGTCCCGCTAATCATCGGGAGGGCCTAGCTTACGGCGATTTGACTATAACTCGTGGCGCTACTACTGTTTTCACGCACTTTGCGCATATTACATTATCACACACTATTTTATTTTTATTTCAGGGATATAATGCAAAATATGTTATTGATGACAAGTACTTTGTAAGTTAAACCACCTTTCCACGGGATTAAAACGATAAAAAAAACCTTGTATTCACCTACTTTCATACTTAAATTTGCTATTACTTTGTTGATATTAGTTATCAATAATTTGCAGTTTTTAGATTTTTCCAAGTGCCTAATAGTCTACCTTGATGCCAAATATTAATTTCTAGGTCATCTGGAAGGGGTTAGGTTTTTGATCTATAAGTCAATGAGTGCGTGAGTCAGTCATAAAATTGCCGCATTTTAAACGTTAATATATCAATAACTATTTGATTATAATTTATGGAATTTTGGATTCTAGACAAGCTAAAAGGGCTTTAATAATTATGCCAAGTTTCATACATGTAGGTTAAATAGTTTTCGAGTTGTGAAGGGGTCAGAAATAGTTTGAAATGGTTCGTGTAATAGTACGCACGGCTGCTGCGTCGCCAGTTCCATCTTTTAGATCGATTATATCTTGTTCAGCTACGTCCCTATGTACATTAGAGGTAAATAGTGGCACTTTCGTGTCCGTCGTGTTCGTGTCCGTGTTGTTTAAATTTGGAGCTATTCTCCCCAGTATCTGTAACCGCACTGTCTCTCTGACTAATCAAACAATTTTTAAAAACTTTTCTCTGTACCAAATGCCATGCCTCGCTTTTTGCTAGCACTTTCTATTCACCTTCTCTCTGAAGTATTTTGGAAAAGGAGACGTGTTTCGGTGATTTGGTACCGGAAAAACCTGTAAACCGTTTCATATGGGGGCGAGAGACAGGTACAGCAAATTAGGCAATAATTTTGATAAATAACTATGATTGATAGCTTTTGATGAAAAAAGCACATAGCGGACCCACATCAGGAGGCGCTACTTAAATTTTAAATGTGGAACTTACCTGGGAGACCAACTAGTAGTCGAATCTTCGATGAGATGCCGGAGGCGATGAGACATTTTAAAGACAAATTGAAATGGTGTCAGACTAGTCAAGAGCAATTTAAAATGGATATCCTTGAATCAGACCACTCATCTAGTATTTTAAAAAGTTTTGGACTGAGCGGCACACATACCAATAAAAAAATGAACGTTGGGTCTAGCCTTCCGATGTCGGTGGTTATGCTGACCTCACTTGAGTCTCACTTGGGTCCCACGTCTGGTGAGGTGAGCGATGGTGAGCCCATTGTGATGGGGCGAAATATAATGATATCTGCAAAGAGTGTTTCTAACATTATTATAAAAATGCAGCATGGAAAATGTCACGATGGGCTTAGTATCGAGCATTTTAAGTAAGCTAGGGTTCATTTGCCCCAAGTACTATCTATTAGGAACTCGTATTTGTCACAGCCGCTTTTGCGGACAATAGGCGTTCCTATAATTGAATCGGTCATTTCAAAAACCTCTTAAGTAATATAATTTTCCAACATGTTTTTTTTTGCTGAAAGTCATTGCGTATTCTGGAAGTAAGCCTCATAGGTATGTCAATACATTCATTCCTTTTCTACCGCGTAGAAGGTGTTCATTGCATAAACAACATTAGTGACTAAAAAGTTTTTTGCATGCATGTATATTTAGATAAATAAATAGAAAAAAACAAGCACAAAAACATAAATTTTACAAGTGAAATGTTAATAAGTTAATTTTTAAATGTAATTATGAATCATGAGCAATACAAAATATGATTGTTCTGCTAAAATTATATACCACTAACCCTAGTTCCTGCTAAAACAATTTTATTTTTTAATCGACTTCAAAAACACAAAAGAGGAGGTTATCAATACGTCTGTATTTTTTTTGTGATATCTCCGTCAGTTAATGCTTTTTGTAATCGAAACGGTATGCTACCGAAATGGTTGAACCACTTAATCAAGATCTCATGATGGGATCTAGAGAAATCAAATTTTACAGGCCCGACAACGTGTATTAGCTTGTTTGTCTAGCTATATAGGTATTTGCGTTTAGTAGTCGTTATGTCATGTTTTTGAGCTGATGATGGAAGGGTCCTTGACCTTTAGGAGTTAGAGGATAACTCTTTAAAAAATCTAATCATGTATTGACCTTGTTTTTTCTTTCAAGATATTTGTTAGGCGTTTGTGTTTGGTTACAGAAATATGTGCAAAAAAAGTAATATTACGAGTAAGATTACAAAAAAAAAAATAGATTATGAAAGATTTAGACAACAAAAAGGGTGTGACGCAATTATTTTCATGTTTGTTACTTCAAAACCTCATTTGTAAACCGATTTGAAAAAGTCTGTTTGAAGTCGGTGCCAAACCCGATGCACAAGAAGTAATACTGGTCTATGTCGCTTTACATTAGCACAATAAAAATTAAGAATTCAAAATAACTCAAATGAAACATCGCAGATTTTGTTAATTAATAAGATCAATTACGTGAACAAACTTATCTACTACTTAATAAAGCATTCAAAATATTATTATCATTAGAAATCTGCGTAACCTACTTTAGCTCGTTCAGCATGTTTTGCGCACCATGAAGACTGTTGCAGCTGCCGCGCACTATTTTACCAAGCCTATCAAGCACCTGTTTGCCTTGGCATCTACTTCAAACGGACTAGAAGGGACCATTGCTATTATTGCTATTGCTATTATAATGTTACCTGTTATATTGAGGGCACTTATTAAAGTTTTTTTACTTAGATTGTAATTATTTTTTAATTTTTAGTGCTCTTTGTCAGTATTGTTTGAAGTCGGTTCAATGTTTTTTTGAAACAGTTTTTATTGATTCCTGAAAAACTCTGATTGTGTGATTTACGAGGTTTTTGAAATTACCGATACAGTTAAAAAGAAGACGGGTGATGCGTCTCACATAGGTAATTACCGGCCATTCTCACTCGCTACCATAACAGCCAAAGTTCTTGACAGTTTTCTGAATAGTGGCCTTACTGCACAGGTTGAGTTGCACGATGCACGGTTCGGTTTTAGAGTTTGAAGCGAACTGTCGGGTACTTCACAACGAGGAGGACGCTGGTATATGCGTGTTTCCTCGACTTGCCAAAAGCGGAGCGGGAGTGTGGGACAAGTTGAGGGATGCGGGTGTGCCGGCAAAGTACACCGCCGTCCTTAAATATTGGTACTCTAACCAAAAGAATCGAGTGAGATTGGTGGGTACTCTGTCGGGCGAGTTCAGGCTGAAATGCGGAGTTAGACAGAGCGAATTAAGCGCGCCTCTGCTGTTTAATATTTGTATCAACCGGCTTATCGAGCGACTGAGCGACACACATATCGGCTGCCATATTGGTGGAACCTGTGTTAGTAATATAAGCTATGCAGACGATGTGATGCTGCTCAGTCCATCGATAAGTGGGTTGAAGAGGTTGTTATCAATCTTTGAGGCCTATGCGGCGGAGTATGGCCTGATATACAACTCAAAAAAGAGTGTTCCTCTTATTTTAAAGCGACACCACGCAGTGTTCCGCCCATAAGTCTCAACGCCATAGCACTAAATACTGTAAACAGTTTTAGGTACCTGGCCCACATTGTCCTAATGGACGATGGAAATATAGAGAGGGAGCGCAGGGCATTGTCTGTGAGGAGTAATATGCTTGCCCGCAGGTTCTGTCAGTCTTTTTACGCGAGCGGCCTGTGGGTATCATACACGCGACGAGCCTAAAATATCCTGCGTGTTCAATATAATAATGCTTTCAGGATGCTGTTGGGACTGCCGTGGCGCTGTAACGCATCGGGTATGTTCGCGGAGGCTCGCATAGATGAGTAATAACTAATTATTTGCCGTATTTCATCAAAGCAGTAAATTTGTTTTGTATCTTAGTTATACAAAATAAATTGACCGCAGTTAATCACTTTTATTTTCCTTTCTTTATTTACCTTTACAAATATATTTTTTCAATAAGCTTCAACTGCTCCTTCAGTAAATGCGTCTAACTTTATTCAATTTTTTTGTTTCACTTTTAATTATTAACTTTTTGTGTAAATATTTTCCTGCTATCAAATTAAAAAAGTATAATTTCATTCAAACTTTGACCTACTTTATAAGTTAATTGACATTTTGACATGACAAATCGCAAGCAAACTTTTCGGAATTTAATCATCACATATTTTTTTGTACTTCTCTGATTATAGCTTTGACCCGAAAACTCATTCAATATATTTATTTGAAAACCATAAAAACTTAACATTCTTTCATTCCTTCCAGTTTGTTAGAGGCTATAAAAGTCAAAATACTTTACGAGAGAAGGGCAGTTATGTTAACCTAATAACCTCGAGGTTTCTGAGTGAGCTCTTTTCATGACAAGACGCAATTTCCACATGGAAAGTCAAATGGAAAAGCGTAACCAATCTTAATGTCTTCGCTGCATGCACGTACAACGGTCGATTGCAAAAATTTTCACACGTGATAATAAATAGTGAATCAGATATCACGAAACAACCCACAATCATAACGTTCGATAAAGTTTATCAAAACCGCGCGAGTTCCTATAGAAACTTGTCATTGTTTTCTGTATTTCACTTTCGTACACACCGTATTTCAATTAATAGAAAGTTTTAGTATATTTTATCATATTTTGGTTTGGCATATTTAGATTTCATTATATTTTTGATTAATAGAATAACATGATTAAACAGGTAATTAATTAAAAAAATTAGATTATTAAATTGCTTTTTAAAATTGTAATTAAAAATAACCTTTTAAGAAAATAATATTTTAATATCGTTTTTTCATAATAATAGGTTTTTTTTTTTATCATCAACACATCATCACATCAACACCCTTTACTAGTCCACTGCTGGACATAGGCCTCTTTAGAAATGAGGTTTTGGCCTACTATACCACGCTGGCCAGACGGATTGGTATAGGGTTTGTGTCAAGTCGGAGGCCCTCTTATTTCATGGGCCGCGTCGTGGTCCTCCCCCTGGAGCCTCAGTCGTTGTCAACTCGGTCCTCGTACCGGTTCAGGCCCAGATGAAGTATCTGGGCTTGATCCTCGACGAAAGGTGGCTCTTCGACGAGTACTTCGGGAAGTGCCTGCACTCGGTCGCTAGGAGGGAACTGAGTCCCGCCTGTCACCACTGCGATTGCAGTAAGGACTCGGCTCAGCACACGCTGGCAGTTTGCCCGCTTGGGCGTCGCAGTGTCGGCTCCTCACTGCAGTCATCGGGGGAAATCTCTCGCTACCGGCCGTTATACGCTCCATGGCCGGTAGTGATAGTTGTTTTACCGCGGTAGCAACCTTCTGCGAAGACGTTATCTCGCAGAAGGAGAGGGCCCGAGAGTATAGTCTCCACTCGTACCCAAATCGCCGCCGACGAACCACGCGGGGCAGGCGCGCTTACCAGCGCCTCATGCCGCTCTGAGTGTGGCCGTTGGCGGGTTTTCCCCTCCACCCGTCATAACGGCCAGCCGCCGCGACGTTCCAGGAGGCGATGTCCACGTGTGCCGGACGTCGCTTAAATAGATAATGTAAACGAAGGTGGTGCCCTCGCCGTTGCGGGCAGGCGCTAGGAGAGGTCCGGATGTCTTAATAACAGCAGTTCCCGGATCAATTATATTACAGGCGCAGAGAGGCACACCGTGTGTTTTTAGTCGGTCCGGTTCCTACACTTTTTTATAATAGTTATCCTGGTTTCAATAACATACTTTATATAATTGTGTTTATAGTTATATTTTTTGAACGTGATTAATTTTTGTCTCTTTATAGCTGAGATTTATGGAGTAGATAAATCTTTAATTTTTGTTCTAAACTAGTGTTAAACACAATTTTATAAGATGTGATTTAAAAAACGATAATTCTCTAGCCTCCTTCTTCTATTCCTATACAAAAACGATTCTTCTATTTGCAGTTTACTTTTTTGCTTCATAAAATCCCTGATGTCAGTAAACTTCTAACAAAAGTAGTGAAGTTGTAGGCGATGACGCAAACTAAACGCCGGAGATTAGCGTAAACGTCGTTCACGCTTGAAGTGATTTCTGGAGTTGAGATGTTCCAAACACAATTATAAACATACATAATTCAGTCTTTGTTGCTATTTAGTAGCACGTTTAGTTAAAATAAAGTAGAAAATAGCTTATACTAAAATCAGATTACAAAATTTTCTGTTGACAGCTGTTTACCACAACTGCTTCAACACAAAAATATAAAACAACATGTGCAGTTGAACGATAAAAGGCTCATCAAAAAGCTATATACAAGATAAAAAGTGTTTTTATACCTTGCCAGCGTTATATATATGACCCAGAATATCCTAGATGAACAATAGCCACCCATTGACGACCGAATGGCGTAGTGGTTAGTGTAACGGACTGCTATTCCAAAGGTCGCGGGTTCGATTCCCGCTCAAGTCAAGCATTTGTGTGCATGAACATTTAATGTTTGATTTGGTCTGGGTGTTTCTATGTATAATATGTATGTATTTACAAAAAAAAGTATATATGTATTTATATCAGTTGTCTAGTACCCATAGTACAAGCTCTGCTTAGTTTGGGACTAGATGGCGTTGTGTGAATGTGGTAGAATATTATATTATATTATTATTATTATATTATTGTTGCCAACACAGTAACATTGAAAATAGGAGCTGAATCTCAATAGTTTAGGTCCGCCTCACTCCTGAGATATGTTTATGAGTGCTGCGTGAGCCAGACTTGAAGGCCGTTGGACCGTTAGCGGTTGAAATGAGATGACATGTGAAATTAAACTCTCACATATATTTTCTACTACGATATAAATACTAGGCATTTATAGATTTGTATAAAGAATAATACCATTTACTTACATACGTACTTTAGCTACCTATTTATTAATCTATATATATAATTATATTCTCCATCAACATTGTATTCTCTATGATGTCTGATGTCGACCACCACGCGGACGAAGACGCGAGCAAAAGCTAGTGGGTTTATAACCCCGTAAGTAAATATTTTGACAGTGTATGAAAGTGCAGTAATATTTATTGGTGTGCTGACTAATTGCCCGCTGTATTTATTCTGAAATGCGCTGAGAAGAATAATTTAAATTAGGTTGAGATTGAAATTTTCAGTTCAGAAATCATAAGTTTGTGGTGATTTGTCTTTTGCGAATGTAATTTGACACCTCAATTAATCAAATAGCCCATTGCTGGGTATAACCCTCTCTTTCGGCTTATCGGTCCACGTGAGTGCTATTTGTTAAATATTGATGTGTTTAAGTAAATCGTTTCCATGCCTTGATATGTTGATATTACTTATTAGGTATACATATTTATAAGCTTAGGTACTATTGTCAAGGTCAATTCCGGATGTATTTATATATACACCTCTTATTGTTTAATAAGCCACCTGAGGTCTGGTTATTTACAATATACTATTTTTTTTTAGATAATCACTTTTTGATGCCATGCCATACTATCGATGTCATTTAAATTTTGATATCTACCAAAACAACGTTGATGTATACCGAGATATAAATTCGTGGTCACACCATAATTTTAAATGATTTCCCCTTTAACGAACGAATTTGTAATTCGTTCATTTGCATGCCTTCATATATTTGTTTTTAACATATGGCAAACTTGTTATCGAAACATCAAAGAAAACAAACCTAACAAATTAGTAAAGTTCTTAGGTCACTAATAATCTGAGTTGTAGATAAGAGGATACTTCAAAAGTGGGCTTTTTAATTTGCCAGTAAGTTCTTTAACCACGAAGGAACTCATAAAAAGTTCATGTTTAATGAAAAAACTTTTGAAATTAGTCTTCTCTTACTTCAAAATAATCGCATACCAGTTTAGTGTCGCGCAACTGACTCAGCTTGTGTCATTTCAGCTTTCACGAAACTTATATGGCAATATCCACGTGAGTTCTCAGTTTATGCGACACTTAATTAAATTAACGAGCGTTCAGGGCACGAGTAGCGAGCAGCGACAGCGGCGGCGGAGGCTACCGCGGCGTGTGCAACGCGCGACGTTCGCTCGCGGCGGAGTAGCGACCAGCACTGACGCGCTTCCCCGCCCACCCCGCGTCTGTCATCCCTTAAGTTTCATAACGTTGGTCCTTCGCGCCCTCACCTCCAAGGCATGCTTTCAACACTTTCAAGAAAACTGCTGAAAGCATGCCTGTTTTCAAACAAATACACCTGCGGTACAGCCTACACAAATCAGGCAAACCACGAATGACAATGAAATTAATAGATACTATTCTTATCGTCAGAGGCAACATCAATTTGAAAAACAATTGTGAAGGATATTGCCCTTTGCTTATAGGATAAATATAAGATTTCATGTTTACATTTGATGTCAATAAAAAAAACATAAAATATCAATTTTATTAAAATGCCAAAAAAAAACTGTAACAGTATTTTACGTACAAAAAATATTACTTTCTTTATTTTTCGACTTAATGAAAAGTGGACAAAGAATATTCATCTCCTCATAACATGCATCTTATTTAGAAAGACCGCCCACAGCGGTACTGCTTCACCTGCTCAGCTTTGAAACCTAATACTTTACTCAGCATGTTATGTTAAACATTTTTCAGTAAGATCTATGGACCTTACTCACCTATTCCATTTATAATAAAACGATTTTCAATGTCTGTTTTGTTAAGAAAATATACACATTTTGTTTGCATACACATTTTGTTTGCATACACATTTTGTTTGCATACACATTTTGTTTGCATACACATTTGCTTGTTAGCAGCAATATCTCAACTATTCCTAATTCTTCATTCAACGAGGTAAATTAATCAAAATTGTAACGTTGTCAAAGTTCTCAAGTTAGTCAATTTACTTTTTAAGTAACTATTTACATTTTATTGACGTTAGGAGTTATAACTACGAGTTACAACAGAAAACATTACTGTTTTAAGGATCATTGCTACATTATGAATAGTATTATCAAATGATCTGACGCTTTTTCTTGACCCCTGGTTTAAGTTACACCAAAAATTGTCTTTTGTATACATTAAAAACTCAGTGCAAACATAAATTACGAGTTGTTATAAAAAACAAATTTAGGTTACTTTTCTGTTGTAAGTAGAATAAGCACAAACAGCAGTTGGTTCCGACAGCATAATAGTAGTACTTGCAAGTTATTTAAAGAAGAGAAATAGAAGAAGGTTATCGTACTTCAGTTTTTTTTCAATCACTAGATGCAAAAAGCGGTAATCTCTAATGAACGGTGTCTCAGATTTGTTGTGACCATCAATAACAATAGAACAGATGTACTAGGCTCTAATAAAAATCCAGGAAAATTACAAAAATTATGTCTTATATTGTCTAAGAGAGAGTGAATGACAAAACTCGTCAGAACACTAATTCAATATTTCTGAACCCTGCACGGGGGATCAGTTCGAAATCCACACTTCTTTCAATTGATAATATATGCTCGGACATTGGACGTAAGGGAGGTAGCTTCTTAGTGCAGACAGGCTTAGGCTTAGTTAGAGCAGACAGGAGAATGTTGGCTTAATAATAAAAAATGATTTCTGATTTCTAATACTTTATTCTACCACATTATTATTTTTTATAACTTATATAAGTTCGCAATTAAACCCAAGAAGCACCTAAAAGTAATGATTTACTGGAGACTATAGACACTCAAGTGGGAAAAATATCATCCATATACTCTTGCGCCTAATAGACAATTGTTGGCACTATTTACTAGCATAAACATTTACCAAGACGGATGTGAATAGAGAAACAAGATTCTATTGTTACAATGAAACAAAACATGAGGAGTAAGTCGGTATTACGCTAATAGTTCTTGTGTTCCTCAATCGGGCGACTAAAAACGAGCAACAATCTGCAGAACTATCTCCTTGTTTCATTATGTTCTATACGTATAAAACAGCCTGTAATGGTAAGTTCGAAAACTTAGATTCGTTTCAAAGAACTGATAATGTGTATCTTATTTATATTCAAACAAATTAAGCGTTGTCGCCAGCGGCCGGTGGCCTAGATTGACGCACAGACAAAATAAAACTGAACTAGATAGTACTAGAAGTGATCGACCGGCGCGGCGCGTAGACCGAAATCCCACACGATACCTGTCTAGCAAACATGTGCCTATTACGACACTTCTGAAAATTATGACTAATCACTTCTAATTATATTATCTTTCTTTAGAATATTTCAGTATTAATCATAATAGGTTATTACAATATTAATAATACAAAATGCTCTATCTATGAGCTACAAAATATTTAACTGTATTTACAGAACCTATCCTACAGTGTAACACTATATTTAACCGAATCAACGAGTCAGTAGATTTTTACTTTGCAATTGCGTTTGATTATTGATGTGAAAAATGAAGAAGAAGAAGTGCTTTTTTTTATTAATATTATAAATGGTTAAAATTCTAATATAATAAATAACATATTATATTTATAAAACGTTTGGACTAGAGATGCTAGATAAAGAACTAGCTAAGCAGCTCATCGAGACTTTTCGTATCCCAGTGAATCGGCATTGCCATTTCACGTGGCAATTCTGCCAGTCTTCTGAGAACGCTACCAGTAGGCGCCGATGCGGAGGAATTTTTGACACTTGTAAATATATTTTTTTAAAGATAACGCCCATATAGCCCAAGTATATTAATACTGTATAATACTGTGTAATAAAAACAATGTGTACATAAGTTTATCTGAAGTGTGATTCACTTATTATTGATTCATGATAAATAGTTTTAATGTAAAAAGCTATTATTACTATAATCTTAGACCAGACGACGACGTCATCATCATTCCGACTTGTAAAAAATATCTAAAAAGATTTACGTACAGAAATAAATATCATTTATAGCCAGTTGACCTGCTAGGTATTCTCATGGTAGAGGGGGGGCAACCGAGCAAAAGGGTCACCTGATGGTAAGTCACTACCGACGCCCATGAACACGTGTAACTCTAGAATAACAAGTGTATTTCCGACCTTTTAGTCTCCCCCCCCTCCCTCCCCAGAATCAGTTTGAGCTTCGGTTCCTTCACTCACTTGGAGAAAAGCAACGAAAGATTTGCTTAACATCGGGTTCTGTGAGGCTGTTGTATCACTCCTGTCGAGCTGGCCCTTTTGTGCCACGGTAGTCTGCTATGCTAAGCCGCCTTCGGGGATAGAGACGTGACGTCATTAACATTCATAACACTAACATCCTACTGAAGTAACTCTACCATGTACACTTCTAAAGAATCGGTAAAGGATTTAGTGTATTATCTAAATTACTTACTTTGTTCTTTTTTGTTTAACATTTATTATCGAATATTAGTCTCGTTAGTTCATCTTAAAAGTTAAGTCAAGAAGTCACGAAGAAAATCAAGTCGAGAAGTGCACATTTACATTATTTTCCTTGTCCCAAGGGTGGTGTAGCTCGACGCAATATATCTAAATTTATCTTGATTTTTTCTTACCAAACCGACTACCTGACATGCCCTTGTACAGCATGATGAAATTATAAGTTACTCATGTAAAATATCAAACTAACTGATACTACGTTTACCTACAGCGGCGCTCGCTTGTAATTTAAATCTCAAATAACGTAAAACTGAGCCACCTCTGACATAAATGTGATTGAACACATTTTATTTATTCAAACAAACATAAATATGTGTCAAGTCAGTTGACATATGAAGACAAACTTCTAGAATATTCATAATTTAATAAAGGAAAAACTTGAAACGACAACAAAGAAGCGTTTATAGTGGGTAAAAGCCTTACTTAGCTATTAGATCCAAATCGAAGTGACAACTCATAATAAATGTATGTTTATTATAATGGATAGCAAGTTAGACAGTTTAAGTATGTTTAGTACTTATAATATTTTTTATTAGTTAATCTATACCAACCTTATAAATACCGGATTAAGACCGATTAAATCAACGACACACAAGAATATTTAAAAAGTATTGAAATATTGTATTTATTACATTTATAACCATTAATTATTAGAGTTCACTTTTCTAATATTGAAGCAAAGAGTAGCTTTCATAAATAAAGCCAATTATATTTTAAGGAAGATACGTTATATTACATACTGCAAGCACAAAGTATTTGTTCCATGACCGTACATGCATCTATTGATGCATTTTAGAATAAAACATACACTTACCTGTGGTGTGATATTCATTTATCTTTATTTAAAATTTTGTCGTAATTTGTACACTTTCGGAATATACAGGGAGGCATTTATAAATTTTCTCGAATTAATTAGTACGTGCGCTCGCTCGCAGTGGTCCTAATTAGGACCCTCGCGCTTTGTGCGTTGGTGGCGTATCTACCTCTTGTTTGTATATAATATCATTGGATAAAACCGATCTTTCCTAAAAGCGCACAAACCTAAATTGCAAATAAAAGTAAATTTTGTTGCGAAAGTACCACAATTTTAACTTTTCGTTTTTTTTTAATTTTTTATTGTTAAGTTTTTCAGAGGTTTATCTACATATTTATTAGTTTTATTGATACTACATATTTTTTATTTTTTTTATTTAGTATAACGAAACCTGGAAACCCTAGTAAATAAACATAAAGTGTAGCGAGGGGTATACACTTACTAAAAAGTTTTTATACTTTTACAGCTTCACAGTGTAGGCACGTTGTGAAAGTTGACTAGACTGGCATAGCAAAACTACACACGAGCCGATACATAACTCCCATGAATAGTACTTCGCAAAGCGAAAAAAACTAGGAAACTAGGAAGTTATACAATCACTTAAGTACAATTCAATATTAAACAATTTAGTATCTAATACTTTCACTTGAATCATAAAAACTTTTCGACTTTTACAATTTCGACGTATTTTATTTGATGCTAACCTGAAGTAATATTTGAGCACACAAAATTCCAAGTGTACATTTTATTGAGTAGCTTTATAAATTTTTACGACGATTTTTATAGCATTTCGCACAATGAAACATTACCCAGGGAACGGCGCCGAGAGCCGTTGTAACAGTTTTATGTGCGCTCTATAGCCTGTTTGTTTAGTTCCACTTGTATATATGATTTATATATAAGTCCTAAAGCGTCAGAGAGAAGATACAATGCGTGGTGTTCACCCACAGCGCAGTGTGTCACTCGCAGCACCCACCAATCGACGCTATAATGAAAACAAAAGGTCTACCAAGAGGCGGCGCGTTACTAAGAAATATGATCAACTTGCTACTGAACTTTGGAACGCTGCGTTTGTTCAGAATAGCTGTTGCAATAGTTGGATAACTCTGGAAGGTATCTTTACACTCTGTAGCCTGTGGGATGTTACAATCACACGGTTAACGGACACAAAGTATTGAGTCATTCGTATAATTTACAGTTGACTAGGTCACCCCCTGAATCAGAAGTGGAGAAAACTTAATTCAACTTAATAATTTTAGTCATCTCATCAAAATGTCATATTACAGCTGGTTCTGAATATATGGTCTCCGTATTTGTTGGAAGCTATACAATTTATAAGCTACTGCCTGAAAGTTCTATAAAAATATGTAAGTAATATTCTGTGAAAATACTTTCTAAAACTTTATGTAAATATTCAGAGCACGTATCTAAAGCTAATAATATCGAAAAGAACCCCAAAAAAAATATGCTGATTTAATTATCTTCGATATTCGTACGCGGCGTGTCGTGCTGAACTCGTTACATCGCAGAAAAAAAGTAAGTCAGAGTTAAACCAAACACGTTTCACGTATTTTGTGTTCAAATGTGTTGTTTAAATAAATAGTAAGATAATTATAATAATAGGCTTTAGTGTAATTATTACACGATTTTAATAGATAAGACGTTTTTTTCATTTTGGGTGCTTCCACAATATTTTGATATTATTGTAATTGATATGCTAGTACAACTCTTAGACTCGTCAGATGTTCAATTATCGGTCGATTTAAAGGTCGAAGGTAACGATGATTGCCACAACATACCTTATACATCAATTTAGGTATATTTTAGAACCATACCTTCACTAATTATTCCTATTATAATAAAAAAATACATGCATATAGTCATTATAAGCATTTATTTATTAACAATTTCATATTTTCAATAGACTATCCATAACGCGCAATGTATCTTATACATTATCACGTGAAAGCAATCCTCTGTATCCCCTTTTTAAACAACTTTCGCGCATGAAGGAACGTGAAAATTGGAATACTTAAAGTTTTTACGTAGAACAAGTTTGAAAATCAACATGTTTAATCTATATCTGTTATAAATAAAAAATATGTAGAAGATGCTACGAAAAGCTTCAAGTAACGAGTATATTTTAAATGTTGGTAGTTGTTTCGTATCGTACGTCTTGTTATTTGAACTGTCGTTGACTTCACTTTCTATATGAGAGTCTAGTCAATAACAGTTCAAATTATTCTGTTCATTTAAGAGAAATAAGACATTTAAAACTCAAGTATATACTAATAATATTGGACCTCTAAGTCATCTAGTAATTTTTACTTAAACTACAAAGTATCTCAAATTCATTACCTTAATCTTTATTGAATAAGGTTTGTGGTCGGTCCATTTGCCCTAAATATATATTTGCCTGAATTATCTCCATAAATCTTTTTTTTTTTCAGAATTATAAAAGATCTTTTTACACTTGACCTTACACATACTTAAAATATGGTGGTTCAATAAGTAAGGAAACGTTTTGTCAGGTACTCGGGGCCCTTCTTCACTGCCCCCAAAAGGTCGGAAGCTACGATTAGCCTGCGTTTGAAGTCTTTATAGCCAGTCATTTACAGAGTAATGTGACGCTCGAATTCAAATTTCAAAAGGCGGTTTTGCCAAATATGCCGTTACTGTATATTAAGAATGTACCCTCCTAAATATAAAAATAACCTTAAAGATTTGACTTTTAGATAAGGTTATCATTAAATGTGTTGTTAGCCTAATGGTTAAATCTTCGGCGTGGGTATCGAGAAGCAGAAGGTTCAAATTTATAGTTCCAATTGTAACTAGATATGTTTTTGGTAGTCACAGAACACAAAAGACTTAGTTATTTATTTACGGACCGCGGACACGGCGCTCCACAAGCTGGCAGAATGCCCGGCGTGGGTGGAGCAGAGGCGAGACCTCGTGGCGGCCATCGGAGTGGGAGTTCTCTCGCTCCATAACCGGTTATCGTGGGGAGCGAGAGTGCGTGGAACTCTGAACGCAGAACGACCTCCGTCCTCCATAAGCTCAGGCCTGGGGGTGACAGGTGAGGCCATGCTATGAAGGCTACCACGGATGCGGGAGTTCCTCACACGGTCCTTCTGCGTGACTCCACACATCCACCGCAACATATACATCTCTGTGCCATGCAGCTCCTGCCTGTGTAATATGCTAATAATGGCTACGCCTCGCAGCCACAGCAAAAGGACAGGCCTAATGATGGCTTTATGGACTTGTCCCTTCAACCTGACCGGCATTTTGGGGTCACAAAAGACACCAGTCATCACACGCCATTTAGGCGGTTAAAAAGATTAGATAAGGTGCCCACACCGTGAGGATCCATTGCCTTCCATGCCTCGATGGGGACTCCGTCGGCTCCTACGGCTTTCCGATTCATCGAGCGACGAAGAGCAGTCTGGACCTCTGCAGCCGTTACCGAGGGCACTAGTCCTTGGTTTGGATTAAGGTCCGATAGCTGCATCTCTTTATGCTGCTTGTTCAACAGCTCGTTGAAGTATCATTTCTCCTTATCCATCTCTTCTTCACTGCGAGGTCCTGACATAACAGGTTGCCCCCAAGATCTTTCACACAGTAGCACTTGGAAATATCCTGTGCTGCTTTAATCCTGGAGTGAGACAACTTGTTGGATTGTACATAACTCGATACAAACCCTATACCAACCCGTTTGGCCAGTGTGTCATAGTAGGCCAAAACCTCTTTTCTAAAGAGAGGCCTATATCCAGCAGTGGACTAATAAAGACTGTTGATGATGATGGTGATGATGAAATTATAATAAAGGCACATAAATAAAACAGTCTATTGTATTACTAAAAAATAAGAAAATCTGTAAACTGAAGCATGCTCGAAAAAAATTATAGTTTTAAAAAACTAAACAACACGCTTTCTGTAGAAAACCAAACTTAAAAATAGAAAATGAATTTGAAAAAAAGCGTTGGGTGCCTGTTGTCAATAGTAAAAAGCACCCCACGCTTTTTTTTCAATTTTTTTTTTAATTAGTGTATTGTCATCGGTCCTCGATATTTCTGTAAAGTTTGAACGAATTCTGACCGTTTAAAGTCAGTCAAAATCAAAATAAGTGAAGCTAATATAAAGCGTGTAAAAATCCTAGAAAGTTCTATAACTTTTTACTATTATTTACTATAATTTTTACCGTAGGAGAGCCATGATTCGGCACAAATTGGCCGGCTCGACCGGAGTGACACCACGGCCTCATAGAAAACTGATGTTAAGTAAATCCTTCACCCCGATGGATTCTGGGAGGTACTGAAATGGCTGCAACGCAATTGTGACTCTTAAGTTGCAGCTGTCCATGGGCGGCGGTAGTGGCTTACCATCTTTGCCTTTTATAAAGAAAAATAAATAAGTAAAGGGCTACAACCAGTTACACCGATATTTTTCCTAACCAATAAACAAGATCAATTTATTTCGTTCGTGCCAAAAATTCAACCTGATCATTTTACGTTCGAAGTGACATGGAACGAACAAACTTTCCTAATTAATATAATTACATTTACTTCACAAAGTAATATCAAAGTAATACAGGGCATAACATACCTAATAGCACATCTATTTAATGTTATAATTTTATTCATAGAGGAAAAGGTCGTGTATATGGATGAATTTTAATAGACGATGATGAGGCGCGGAGCGTGGAAGAGTAATTACGCCGGTCATCCGACACAAACGAACTCGCTGCTGTCCTACTTCCCTATATGTTATGATATTTACATTTTTAAATTCAAAGCATATTGCCATTAGGTTTTACATTGTACTCAAAATTAAGCTTTTAAAATGAGATTTGCCGTGTTTTTCTTTCTTTACAAAACCCTACCCGTGGCGGGTGACAACAGGTTCCCTCGACGCAACTGACCCTTTAAATTCTCAGTTTCAAGTTAAATGTGTGATAGTATTATACCAAAAATATATTTCTTTAAATATTGAAATTTCTTTGAAGAAATGACTTAAATCATCTATGGATCTACCCAAACATACAAAAAATCGAAGTAAACCAGATAATTTTAATGTTCAGGTTTATCTTTTGGAATTGTGATCTTTATTTACATTATTGTTCTTTATGTGTTTTAGATTTAATTTCTCTTAAATCATCAAAATTGGTCCAGATGGACCGATTTTTGTGATTAACTAGGTTGAGTTTAAATCCGTAAATGATTTAAATACGTAATATGATGTTGACTGTTACTGTTGATGGTTCTTCAACAGAGTTCTATAATGCTCATTATAGTTTGTGACGATTTTTCTTGTGTTTTAAAAGGAACGTTACAAATAATTGTGTATCAAATATAACTAATATACATAATGTAATCATAATGTGAATGTGACTCTGAATGGGACATATGTATTTATTTATATTTACAAAGATCGCTGCATACATTTCTATACATGGTCATTAATTGCCCCCGTTTTACAATATTAGTTTATTTTGTATTGTAAATCATATCAATTTTGACTTTAAGTCTGTAACGTTTAAAAGGCTTGTCAAAAACATCAATAAAGCTACACCGACAAAAACCTCGACGAACATGTATTATGTACATGTATAGAAAGGTATTTATAGTCAGTGATCATGTCAACGTCCACGTTGGGTGGGTATTGGATACATTTTCGCTGAATATTTTTAATATTCGTTGGTGACAGGATGCACATAAACGATCCTAGCTAAGAGGAGACAAACCTATGTATTTGAAACTTTTATTAGCCTCTATATTATTATGACTTACTGCAAAGTAGTTTAAATATGAATGGAGGTTTGAAAAATGTTTGTCTTCTTTAAGATGAACAACCTAACGATGCAGAAAATTACGTCACCTCATTTTGAATTTATACAATAGTTATCTCTTCTTTTTGAATAGATTTTTATAGAATGAGTCCATAGCTGACTTAACGTAAGGTTGCATAAAATTGTAAAGTTTGAGCAAATTACATAACTATGGTTTTAGGAGCATTAAATTATTTTAAATAAACATCAACAGCATTTACTAGTCCACTGCTGAACATAAGCCTCTTAAAAAGGAGGTATACCGCGCTACCACGCTGGCCACATAGGTTGATATATAGTCCCCAGTACGTCACCCAATTTATTGATTTGACTGAATTTTTGTCAGTAGCTTCATTTTAAAGAGTCTACCAAACTTTTTGTTACCAAACTGTTTAGCGGTAGCATGCTTGAAGTGTGTTAAATTCGTGATGACTTCTTTTTTAACAAAAACATATTCTATTTTAACAAATAAGACGCATAATTTACTAACAAGTTCAAAAACGTTTGTGTTCAATAAAAAGTCTTAAATAGCTTGTCTTCCAACGCAAACATGTCCGATACACTATGTTTTGTTTTGCGACAAATACATAGTTCATTTTTGCACTATTAATGCCTAATTCCTTAGAAAATACAGCGGTGATATTGTCCGTCAAATTTTCTGCTGTGTTTTAAATAACCGACAGCTCGAATATGACATGTTCGGGTTTGATGACATGACATGTAATAGGGTTTGTGTTAAGTTTCTTCTCTTTGCAGTGCTGTTGTACTGCATAGTTTGGTCAATTAGTAGGCTCTTACTTGATGAATATCCCTATTCATCAAGTGATACTCTGTATTCTTAACCCGTTACTACACGGTATTGCAACTGTTATTATTTAGATTTATGTGTATATAAGTTGGTATTATTTAGATTTTTAGGTATACATTTTTTTTTAATATTGTCCTTTAAACTATTGTTATAGAAAGATTACTAGTAACGTAAGTCACACATTTGGTGTCTTGTTTCCAATCCAAAAAATACCTAATAGGTAAAAGCTTGCCAGGAATAAATTAACAGAGATGAAGTGCCCGAACCCGCAACCTGCTAGGCCTTCATCCTGACTCTTAATCCCTTAACTCCTAATTTTCAGAAATCTGGCCTTAAAATTTTCTTCCACATGTGATACTAGCTTGAATAATATAATTAATTGTGAGCTTTAGCTTTTCACTTAGAATTTGAGTTTAACCTAAGTGAATTAAGATCTTATTAGAAGAAATAAATAATTTAACTTGCCTAAGCTTTTAATTTTTGGTTCAACCAACCGTTCTTATTTGTTAATCATGTGATTTGTATGGCTGATCAAGTGTCTGAAGGAAGTAATGAAACCATAAAAAAATAACTATATTGGACGTGGTATTAAGACTTATTGAAGAAGAAAAGAAGTAGGCAGCAATCTTTTTTTAAGCTATATGTTTTGTTTTATTTTAAACAATTTAAACATTACATAAGATATATCTTGACCTGCCGTAATTATCTCATAACTACGTAAATGTAAACACTGATAATTTGATTTACACTGGCACTTGATAAGAAACAGAAAACTTAAATATTTATAGCCAAAATTCGATCACCAGGTAAACTCCAGTTGAAATATCTTTATCATTCATACCCAATCTTAAAACTTTTGAAGTATTTTAACTTATTAGATAAGGGAAACTAAACATAAAATCTAAATATACTCGTGCATTATGCGATATAGTAGTCAACACGATTTACGAACACACGATTTAACAACGATTTACTTCCGTAGATGACAGTATAAAAGTTGAACAGATTCCACGTTTTTTAGGCTATACAAGTAACTGAACCACAGTGTACCGTCATCGACACCATAAGGAGGGAGACGGAGTAGTCATTCATGACAATGCTGTCAAAAACAAATTAGATCATTCAGAAGTATGAGTAGCTTTGGAATAAAAGGTACTCGACATCCTTTGTCTTTATCTCTAATAGCCACCAATTATGATGGGTGCAGTTGTTGAGTAAAACGTGCACAAATCAAAACAACGCACACGTTTATCATATTAATTAGACATTTTATTATTAAATTGTGCTATTTGTTTGAACACTTGAAATAATCCAGTCATTGCGATTAATATTATTTATTCAATTATAAAAATGAATTTAATATATACCTAACTAAATCACAGCATAAATGTATATATACGATTTCAAAATTTAACAGAACGTAAAATTATATAATCTATTTTCCACCTGGAGCATACTTTAGCACATCGTGATAAAAGCCGCAGGGAACAATTCCACAACTTTTAACTTTATTGCTTACAACAGTCTTAATTACGTAGCAGGAATAACCAACCTTATTCCAATTTAAGGCGACTGTTAAGCGGCAGTAACTATATAATGTGTTTTATACCCTACATTATTTAAGGGCGAGTTATGAGCGTGTTTCAATATAAAGTAGTTTATACCAAAAATTATGACAAGACACTATTATATCAAAAGCAGTTAACGAAGAGGGTTATTAAAGTATATGTAAAAACCATTTTCGTATGTGACCTTAATTTTGAACATCAAACGAGCGCCCAAACTTGCGTCGTTTAGACAAGAAACTTCCTCAAAAATTCCACCACTCTAATTCTGTGTTGTAAAATATTTGACACCCTTCGTGGGCTCGTGAATTCCGAAAAAACACTCGATAAGATTACAGAGTCGAAGGAATTCTTGTTTTTTGTCGTACTATTCGTAATGGATTTATAAAGCTATCAACGCTTTGTCTGTAAATGGTAAAATGATTTGGAAAACTTTACGGTTCTTCAAGAAATATAGTACTGTACCTAATTCTTTATGACCGTTTTATCCTATCTTGAGTTCTTAAATGATTGTAAATATTATTTGACAATAGTCATTTGAATCAGTACAAAACCCATTTAAAGGAATAAATAGAGTATATATTTCTTAATATATTAATTTATTGCCCGAATTTCCCGATTTTCTATGTTAGGCCTTTCTAGAGAAGAATAAATTGAATAAACAAAGAAAAATTGAAACACGACACACATTGCAAAGGGTCATTCATAGACATTCCTATTATTATTGGAGCAAAGATACTGAAAAAAGAGATATGTACTCGTAGAAGAAATGGTTGAATGAAGTTTTTTTTTTACCTTGACACGTCTCACACACGGCCGTCTGATTCCAAACTAGGCAGAGCCTTTACTATGATAACCAGACTGCTGATAAACGTACTTATATAGTTTCAAATACATACATATTTAGATAAATTACACCCAGACACAGAACAAATGATCGTGCTCATCACACAATATTTGTCCTGGGTGGGAATCGAGCCCACGACCTCCGGCTTAGCAGTCAGGGTCACTAACCACAAAACCAACAGGCCAATCAACAAATTGAAAACAGAGTATTGCGTATATGACCATTCAGTTCAGAACTATTAGGTGACACGTGATCATAATTCAAGTCGTATGCTACCACGTCTTGAATGCAGATATTCTCAATAAACACGACCATCTTCTTAAGTCATCCATTATGGGGATAATGAAAGTCTGAACGAACATTGTTGTGTTTTAGACGAGAGAAAATTTAAAAGACTTTACAAAACCTGGACTTGCCAGTATTTATAAATCTACCAGTAAGAAAGAAGAAGCACTTAGAAAGAGATGTAGGTGTTATAACTCTCCACCAGATTCATCATCTAAAACAACCAGAAAACCACTACCGAAAAACTACTCTAATAGGCACTAAACTTCCCACTAAATATTACCACTAATATTTTTTGTAATTACGAAAGAAAACCAAAAGTAAGTTTATAACTAGTTTCCTTAATATTATTAAAATTTAATACTGATACTAATCAGTTTTTTTACATATTTTTTTTTTCAGTACTATCATCGCCGGTTCCAGATTAATACGATTCTATGGTACCGATTTGTTTTACAACGTATATTGGAATTTGTAGCAACGTTCTCCTTCCAGCTTCAAACCACAGCGTGTTCTTAACATAGCAGATAAAGGATTTAACTACATTATATTCCTCTATTTAAACCTATCGTCTCTCAAATCAGCATCAAATCAACAAACTCCATTGAAACGTGGCAGTATTAAGATAGTCATACCAAAGGTCGCTATTTCTTCAAATGTCGAAGTAACTTGGGCCCTTGGGCAGTTTTGAAGATCAATACCTCTAGTATGTGGAAGTTCCATAACACGTTGCGCATTAGTAGACAAGCACGGACCGAGTTTCCTTGGTTCGAATGACATCAATCTTCATTTCTCTTCTGCTACTGAATTATATAACTAGTCTGACCAGACCCAATATTCTCAACTTTGAATTTTCTAATGTGCCTTAAATCTTATGGGAACATCAAAAAGATCAACCTGTCTGTCTATTGTAACACAATGATTTGCAAGCCGTAGGATGATAGTTACCATCCTGGATTACGTCCTCAAAGTTATAGATCACATTATTGACTTGTTTCTCGACTCCGAAAACTTTTCCTCTCTTTGACACAAAGCCGAAATCATCCCATTGCCTAATGACAAAGACAAAGTCCTGCCTTTCCTATCAAACGTCTTTGAGGTTTGCGTACACAAACAGTTCTTACAGATCATCTTGCAACAGCATTTCCTAAGTCCTCTGCAAATTTACTTACTATTATTACTAACCACTAAAAAAATCCACTAGCCACTATAAGCAAAATTTCGTCACTAATAGGGGGGTCAAAACCACTAGGGTTTTGACCCCCCTATTAGTGGCGAAACTTTTAGTTGATTTTGATTAGTGGACTAGGTTGGCAACACTGGTTATAGCATTCAGGTCATTGAAACCGCCTACGAAACGTAAACGAAGTGAAAGCTAGTATAACTTTAGCTGATTCACACAGTGACATCAATAACAATTTAGATTGAACTTTTACAATATTACATATATAGTAAAAGTTCAATTTGACAACATTGTCATAAAGTGTGTTTATTGCAACGTATAACTAGAAGTATCTCTACTATGCCTGATACCATAGGCATCATAACTATAACCAGGAACGAATATTATGTTACAATCCTCTTGTTGTATTTTACCTCTTACTTAGCACCTTTTTGGCGTTAGGTGGACAAGACAGATTACTATGACATCAACACTTCTTATGACAATATTATGGTAAAATACTTAATGAACACAGTTTTAACATTCATACAAGGTTACCGAATAATTAAATATACTTTTATACTATTAAACACCCGATTCACTGAGTTGATAAAAAATATCGAAAAATTATTCTGTTTCGACTTAACCTTTACAAACAGTACAAGTTTACAAACTGTAATACGGCAAATCTAACCTATTTTATTTTAAATTTTTAATATGAAGTGAACGACTAGTAACCACGAAAGAAATGGACGTTATCCTTGTGGAAGAAATCAATCTTCTAATTATTTAGGTATTGTACAACGAAGCGCTTTTGGATACATAGCCTGAGCACCAGATAACATATGTGCCTCTCTCTGGTTTGAAGGTCTCTAGAACGATTTAAGTTATGTTAAATACGTCATATATTTAATTTTCCTTTCCTAAAAAAATTCAGTCCGACATAATTACAGGAAACGTAGAGATATAAAAAAAAACTAACACAAAACCAATTTATAACGCCGAATATAACATTTAAAACTTCAGAATGTATCACGTTAACTTTCGTGATAAAAACGACGCATAAATTGTCAAAAACTGGCAACCGCACAGGGTTGTAAACTGCTTGAATATAAATTAAAGTTCTGAATTTCTCAAACATTTTAAATTATACATTATCGTGTTGACATTTACCAAGCACACGACTCGGTAACGACTAGCCGGCCCCGAGTTGTTAAGCCGAAAGGGTTGCTATATTATGATTGTTATAGGCAAAAGGCCCTCTTTATTGTCCTAATGTTGTGCCTTTTACGTGATCATCATTTAACGTGCGATGGGTGTGGGAAACCTCGAACCCGTAACGATGTTATAGTTTAAAATACATGATTAAATCATACATTTACTTGACTTTTGTTTAAAAGTTTGCCTTTTGATAATTGTTCTGTAATAATAACTTACCTTAATTGAATCATAATTAGTAAAAAAGCTATTTTTCTTAATTTGGTTAAGGATACTGCCCAATTTTTTCACCTCTCCATCTGTCCCACTTCTTTCACGAGGACCTCCTCCCTAGGGTACATCTCTTCTCATTCTCTCTCTTCATACATACATACATCCCTTGCAATAGATTAATATGAGGCGGACCACCGCGTAGTTTTAGTCGGTTCGGTCGGTCGGTTTAACTCTATCCGATGGTACGTTTACGGTGGTACATGCACATTGCAGACCAATGAAAATGTATATCTTCAAAAAATCGATTCAATGGTCGCTACGGGGATAAATGTTAATGGATAAACTAGAGGATCTATGAGTCACATGGATCCTCTAGTTATACAAAATTAATTAATATAAAAATGTTTACCGGCAGTCTTTAGGTAATCTTATTATGTAAAAAAACATATATATTTTTAAAAGGAATATTAAATCCTTCTACGAGTGAAACTGCACTGTTAGTTTCTAAATCCCATAATCAAAACTATACTGGATAATATAGAGAATCATGCTTTTAAAAGGTTTTTAAGGTATGAAAAGGACAGTAATAAATAAGTTCGAACAATAACGATGCCCAATACTTTCATTAGGTTTAACAAAGCACACAACGGCTGAATTGTGCACGCTAGCTCACTTCGTTCATTCGTATCGATTGGAAAGTTGAAGCTCAATCACTCAACGAGCCTTCACGTTCGTACGTTGTAATAAACACCAGTATATTACTATAATGTTGACCTACAACACCTAACAAACACTGGGTTGTACGGGCGCTTTTAATGTACCTCCATACATTCCGTCTGTCCCCGTGGATACAGATTAGGAGTAAATTGCTAGGAGATACAATACTTTAACTCTGTATACCAACATTTGTTATTCTTTTTAAAAATATATTATTACTATAGCTAATATTAATTTTTTGATCTACTAGTAATTTACACCTCGGTTGAATTTTGTAAAAAAACAGTATGTGTGTATAATGTACATATATATTATAATAATTTTTGTAAGCCTAATCCTTTTAAAGCCTCAAAGTCTTTTATTTCTAGATATCTGATACCGACACTAAAAATCGTCAAATATGATTCGTCAATTGACAATTGAGTAGGTAAATGAGTAAATTCATTTTTTTTTTTTGCTACTCTTTTTTTCTAGTACTCTATTAAAATGAAATACAATATGATCTTTCCTATTTTTCGACATGTTTTTTTTAATTTTAAATTGAAAAAGTTGTTACTTTTACTTTGATACTAGCTGACCCGGCAAACGTTGTATTGCAAAGCAAAAAAAAATTAGGGATGGGTCACCCTTACCATTTAGGGGTATGAAAAATAGATGTTGGCCGATTCTCAGACCTACCCGATGTGCACACAAAATTTCATGAGAATCGGTCAAGCCGTTTCGGAGGAGTACGGGAACGAACATTGTGACACGAGAATTTTATATATAAGATAATATTAGGTCTTTACCTATGAAATTGCCTTTCTTCAGTACTGGTCATTTCAAATAAAAAAAAGTTTGTAATGGCTCTGTATTCTAAATTCAAATTAATTTTGTTTTAAAACCATGATATTCTATTTACAAACTCAGTCTTTTGTTTTTTGATTAGCGTTGTATTTTCTTTACATTTGAACATTTTTCGTCATAATGGATACTTTAAAAATTCGTGTAATTATGGAATATGAGTTCCGTCGTGGCACCAACGCGACACAAACGGCACGTAACATCAAAAACGTTTACGGAGAGAACTGAACAAACGAACGCACAACCCGTTATTGGTTTTCCCGGTTCCGTTCTGGAAATTTTGACTTAAAAATGAAGCTCGTGGTCGTCCGGAGACTTTGGTTAACAATAATTAATTAAAGGCGATTGTGGAAGCTGACGAAACTCAATCTACAGCTGAGCTAGCAGCAGCTTTTAATGTAAGCATCAAAACAATATTGATCCATTTGCGACAAATTGGCAAGGTAAAAAAGCTTGATAGATGGGTGCCCCACGACCTTAACGATCGCCACCGCAACGTACGCGTCGAGACCTGCCTTGCGCTGCTCAACAGGCAAAGAAATGAAGGAATTTTGAAACGAATTGTTACGTGCGACGAAAAATGGATTCTGTTCGACAATCGAAAGCGCTCAGCAAGTTGGTTAGACCCTGGTTCAGCACCAAAGCTATGCCCTAAACCAAAAATGACCCCTAAAAAGGTGATGGTCACTGTTTGGTGGTCTAGTGCTGGTATGATTCGACACAGCTTTTTACAAAACGGCATGAGCATTAATGCAGATGTGTACTGTGAAGAACTGGAGAGAATGACTGAGAAGCTTGCACATCTGCAACCAGCTCTGGTCAATCGGTCGTCCCCACTGCTCCTTCACGACAACGCGCGACCCCATACTGCGCAACAGACAGTCTCCAAGCTGCAAGAGCTGGGGTTGGAAGCTCTCCCTCATCCGCCATACTCACCAGACCTTGCACCTACCGACTATTACTTTTTCCAAAATTTAGACAACTTTTTAGTGGGTAAAAAATTCAATTCCCGAGAGGCAGTACAAAATGCCTTTGAAGAGTTTGTTGCCTCCCGTCCAGCTGATTTTTACAAGAAGGGCATCAATAAACTGCCAATGCGTTGGCAAAGATGCGTCGATTGCATGGGTGATTACTTCAGAAACAGAAATAAAAAAGTTTGAAAAAATAAGTACTTTTACTTATTGCATACAAAACGGCAATTTCATAGGTAAAAACCTATTATAATAAAAACGTCTTCTTAAGAAATTCAAAATAAACCTTTAATTGAAATAATAATTTTCCTGCTAAGAGACCCAATAAGTCAGGGTTAGCAACAGCGAGCTCTTCCTCCTGCAAGCCTCCAAAATAGTAGCAAAACACTTACTTAAATACATTCCGCTTGATTAAATAATGTGATTTTAACTTAATTCATCCGGTTATAAATAACAACATTACGTTCATAAGATTTAATTCAATTAGTCACTCAATAGGTGCGGTTCGTCATTACCATTAGCGGGACACTGTTATTTATGAATTACTGTTCATCAAATATTTCATAAACTTTCATAATTGCACGTTCATAGTTTGGAATTTTAAATTTAATTTTTATTAATATAAAACAAAACACCAATCTTTAAGGCTGTTGAAATACTTTCCTATTTTTGTAGTTGTAATTTATTTTTGTACATAACAAGAAGCATTAAATAAACCAATTAAACCTTACATCTGCCTTGAGAAAAAATACCAAGATAAAGTTACGTGATTAATCATAGATTTTTTCATAAAGTTTATGAGTAATCATACCAAAAAGTTCAATCCAATATTTTGGTTAAATATAAACCACCTGGAAACGGTCGACTGGCGCTCTCTCTACAGATTAAACACAATTGTGTTATAAGAAGCCATAAACGTAGAGATATGTCAAATTGTGCGGCAAAAGGGAATGTTAGTATTATTGCGAGTTAATGATATATGAATGCGGCAGCTATAAAAAAGTATACGTGTGTTACTATCGGCATTGAAATTTATTGCTGATTCAGGCTGGTACTGTGTTGTTATTTCAGTTGAGTGACTGGGGTGAAGTGAAATAAATGAAACTATGTTACACAAGCGATTGAGCAAATATTTCATCAACTTGTTGCCCCCAAAGGACATGGAAAAAACCATTGTATTATTCTCGATAACATACTTGCCTTGAAAGTTTAATAGACGTTGGTTGTAGATTGTTCTCTTTGTTCATTATGGAAAAGTTACTAATGAGCATTACAACTGTGTATAACGTTTATTGTTATCGATAAATGTTCTAAATGTTACCTATGAATATAGGTAGATATAAATTATTAAGCATTTCATGTGTGTATTTACTCGTGTGTCCGCGGGCGTGGGCTAATCGCAACGTCCAGGAATATTTACGGTCCCTGGGGTGGTTTCATCTGATAATATTCGGACCTGTTGTAAAAATTGTTGTTCATTTAATGACAGAGCATCGTGTGACATTAATAACTTTATATTTATAACAATCCTCTAAATATTAACGCAAATATACAAGTTGAATAATTATTAAACTCAAACGTAACATCAACGGCTTTAGCAGCCGGTTCAAAATACTATTTAAATAGAATATATAGAAATAGTTTATAAAGAACTAACTTCTGAGATGAATATCGTCAACTTAATTAAGTTATTTAAGTATACTTCTTAAAAACGTCTAGTCTTTTAGTCTTTATAAAAGCGCGAGCAATGGCATGAGAAAAACTCCTTTAAGGGTTTTCGTTTCGTAAACAGAGGACTTAGCGGAACCAAGATGCGATGTAAGTACCTTGTAAAGAATGCTAAGATAGAAGATATCACACAGAGATGTCGCGCTTGTCCCTTGGCGCTCGACGCTAGTACCTACACTTCTAGTCTTCTTCCACTACTGTCTTGCCTTATTCGCTCTTGTTTCTTGTACGTATAAGACGTCCAGATCCCTCCTAGTGAATAGCTGGCCACACCTTTGGTTGAAAACTCTCATTTAGGTGAAATCCAGGCATACGGGTAGGTACTTCACATCTTTGCGGTTGACCTCAGCAGTAGCCTCGCAACTGCAGTCAATCGCTACCAGCCATGGAGCGTACAACGAGCGGTAGTGGGAAATCCTCTCCGATGACTGCAGTGACGACCCTACACTGCACCGAGCAGGTTAAAACGCCAGCGTGTGCTGTGTTGAGCCCTCATTGAGGTCGCAGTGGTAACAAGCGGGAGTCAAATCCCTTTTTGCCCCTTCTGCGATCTTAAACGTCGTTGTCGTTCAAATCCGATTTGGTGTTAATCAGATTTGAATAACAATGACGTACAACTTTTATTACAAATTCTATAAATAAGCAGTGTAGAAACAAACAAACAAACTACTAGGAGTTTTGTGTATGTTTTTTGTATCTTACTCTCTAATCAATGTTCATATTCACGTTTAAACAACAAGATAAACAAAACTATTGGATCAACAAAATGTTGACAAAAGAGATTTCTAATACATGAGTAAATCTTTAAGGTCCATGAGGTTAAAATACTTACACTAACTTTAGTTGTAAGTTAACAAACTGATTCTCATTGTACTTTTTTCGTCTAACACATTCACTGCTACACAGACGTCTCCATTTTATAGTAATAGGAACATTATAAAGTTGTTTGTAGAACCCAATAATTTCGTAATCTACTAGTGAAAATGGAATACTGCCGTAATATCTGATAATGGTATCTGTGGGAAAACGAGTAAGTAGAAAACGGTTTCTCTGAAATTAACATGTAACACGATGTAATATTTCCTAACATTCAAAAACTAAACTGTTTGAAGTATCGAGTGTTATTGTTTTTGGAATGTAATTGTTAGCTACAGAATAAGCTCTCATTTAGGCTCTCTGTCGGGACAGCGAAGAATGTTGAAGGGGAGGGTTCCCCAGGGGTCGGTCTTAGGACCCCTTTTCTGGAACCTTGCGTATGATGCCGTCCTTTTTTTTTCTGTGCTTAAATCCCTTCGGATACCACCTTGGATGCTATGTCGGACTCGAACCGACTAAAAACCGCACGCCTTCTCGGGTACCAGTACCCGGAGAACCAACCCTAGAAAGGAAATCTAAACCGTAGTTCTAAACCTCTCTCGGTCCCACTTCGCCTTCTCCTTCGCAAGCATAACTTGCTCGCAGAAGGAGACGGCGGATTACCACGCACTTTCGCTCCGCACCATGGCCACAATCATGTTACCGAGCTTGAGAAATCCCACCCTGATGGCCGCCACGAGGTCACGCCTCTGCTCCACCCACGCTGTGCATTATTCCAGCGTGTCATTAGCCATCGCAGTGGTAGCACTCAGGTGTTGGCTCCTTGCGGATCAGACACAAGTGATCCAAGAATCGTCTTTTCCCAATGATCACCTGCGTCAACCGATATGAGAGAGTCCCGTGATGCCTCTCGAGCCAATCCTCCACAACGGGTCTTACCGCCGCGATAATGGCATGCCCGGCGCTCGGTGGCCCAAGTTGTTCCTTCCACTCCTCCACGAGGACTCGGTGGGATTACTGGTCTTCGATTTCTCGAGTTCGAGTTTCAGGACTCTGACCCTATTCCCGCACCTCCTTGCGTCACTAATACAGAGCCGCAAGGGCTCTCGCCCGGTCCCACGGTGGAGTTCCGGCCAGGAGACTCACCGCCTCAAACGATCGTGCGTTATGACCCTGATGGTCAGCACTCGCTGCGGCCATCGCAGTAGTGCGACATTGCTGGCCTTCAAGGCCCCCACCCATTCTGGGGCCCCATAAAGAGCCATGGACCGCACAACCCCCGAGGAGAGTCCCCTGCAAGTCATCGACACTCACTTCCCCCGGAAGTGAGTGTCGTCTGCTACGCGTCACTCTGGTACTGGCTGTGGGCATGGCTACCAGGAGGTCCTGGAACTCGCCGAGTTAGGGGTGGCTTGTGTCGACAAAAAAAATCCGCGGTATGGGTCTAAGGGTTGCACCTCACAAGACGGAAGCCCTGTAGTTTCACAGGAAACGTAGAGGTGCAGGTCCCACCCGCTCGCTTATGAAACAAACAGGGGGAACAGAGGTTGAGCTCGGGCGGCAAATCAAATACCTCGGCCTCACACTGCACAGCCGCTGGAGCTTCGAGGAGCATTTCGAGCGGATGACCCCGAGTTCGCGGGGTGGTGTACGGGCTACAGAGGCTTTTGCCTAATCAAGAGGGCCCGCGGGAGAAAGTCCGACGCCTCTACTGTGCGGTGATAGATCCATGGCCCTCTACGGAGCGCCGATATGAGCCAAACGCCTATCGGCCTCCTCCCGCTGCAAACCTAAGCTCAATCGGGCAATAGGATCGTACGGGGATACCGCACTATTTCGTCGGAGGCGGCGACAGTCCTGGCACGTTTCCCGCCTTTAGATATCAGACTCGCGCGATCCGCCGGGGTGACCAGGACGCAGTCGAAATGCGGTGGAACGCTCAGCGACAGGCACTGGTGCAGTGGCGCTCGCAGTTAAAACAGCCGCGGAACGCGTGCCAACGCGCTATCGGTGCCGTTTTGCCTAACCTCAAAGCTTAGGTAGGTTCCGAGGTAGGTCGCGTCACCGACAGACTGACGCAGGTAACAAAAAAAAAAGCTCTCTTTTTCCTTGAAACTATTCTGATTTGACGGCAAATTTTAATACAAATCTATTTCCTCGAAATCATTAACTCTGTGTAATAGGAGTATGTGTAGTTCTTTTTTAAATACTTTTTAGAAATATTATTTTTATTGCAAATAAGAGAGTGAAACATTTGTTTTTAGGTTTCGTGAATTTACACGTAGTCGAGAGAACCTAAACGTTGTAGTCGCAGTGTAGTTTCAACTCATGAAAGATTCATGCTAAATTGAAAATTGGAAACGGAAACTTTCCACCATCTCGCATAAACGCAGTTACGAGTTGCAGACGTTCATGGGCGGCGATAGTCACTTTCCATCAGGTGACCCTGCTCGTATGCTCGTCTGCCTCCTCTAACATAAAAAAAACACCTTAAACTTGTTTCACGATAGATATCTCATTCTCTTACCGATAAGATAAACCTCGTCGCGTCGTGTTGATTGGTGCAAATTAATCCTAAAAAAGTTTGATGGATGAACTTCGCAACACCCTCACAGCTGACGAAACTAGGATCTACAGCTGCGATCTTCTCGCAACAATCCAAGCAATAAGTGTTTGAAGAATATGAGTTGCTCATAAAGGTTGATAGTGGTCGGGTCGGAGCGTGGACCTAAGTGGAGTTGAAAAAGAAGACCGTAGAACAATAACTAGTGAATGGTACTGCAAAGTTTGTCTGCCTCCAGCTTTCGGAGAGTTGAATAGCGAGCGACCAAGGAACGGTGTTCGTGGTATTCTTTTTCGTCAAGATAATGTGCCCACTCGCTACGCTGCTGGAACCATGGGCTTGAATATTTCGGGGTATTATCCACATACAGCACAGATTTAGCTTCATGCGTTTTTTTTCTCTCACGGTGAAAAATTCTTCATGGATGGTAATTTAACACTGCTGGAAAGACTGTCGCAGAAGTTGGCGGTTATTTTTCGACCTCCCTCAGGATACATTTGGGTTCGAGAAGAATATTTTGAAAATCTATTTTCTAAGTTCCAACAATTTTTGAAACAGCCTACGTAGAGGCTCTAGGTCCTTCCTTTTAGGCACCTTATAATCTATTTGAAGTCGTTGCCAATTCTGAAACACAAAAAGTAATACGAAGGCATAAGAACAGTAATAATTTTATTCCACCAATCCATTATTTATTTACCAATGATGATGTCACGATGAAGTCTCAAATGAATAGAAATAATAAATCACAAGAAGATTTTTCACTTACTTCTTTTAAAAACCAGGGAAGGCATCAAGCGTTCAAAGCTACTTGTCCAGCTAAATATGTATCTGTATTCGGTTTTTCAGTCAGGCAACCCTACTCGTGACCACGGGATGAATCCCACGGTATTCTTGCTAAATCAACTACATCGCAATGAAAGTCCTCTACAAATATTAGTTATAGGACATAAACACTTAAAAATCAGAAATCTTGTTACACAACATAATATGGCAAGGTAGAAATAGATAAATAACCTATACCGTTGTAGACAGTAATCTAACTTATTTTTTTTTCTACTTTTTGTGTAGTAGCTTTATGAAAGATAGACAAGAACGATAATTATCACTTTTATTGTCCTGTTCCTGTCGCGATCTTGTAAAAATGCTACATAGAACAGCGAAAACTGACAAAAATTAAAGCAATCAGTATGGAATTGCGTTTTTACATGTTTTATTTGCTAGAATATAGCCTACCGAATTAAATAAAAGCCTAAATCATGTTACTCGTGCCTATTAAACAATGGGTCTGTCCTAATACGAACTTACATACCGAGAAAACATCACAAAAAAGTGTTTCAAGCGGTCACAAGATTGTGATTGGCTTTAATTTTAATTGACTGTAAAAATTGTTTTATTTTGTAACAAATCACTCCTAAAATAGTAGCCTGAAAACTTGCGTGTTAGGTACATACCATTAATTACTTGTATCCATAAATAATTCTAGAAGTAAAATGATTAACATTGTGAATTGTACAAATATTTTTTAAAGTACAAGCTTAATTAAATGTTATCCACAAATAAATTTTAAATTTTAAATCACCTTTCCTTGTGCTATATTTAATACTATACTACGATAATATCAACAATGATCATTAAAACACACGAAAAAACGCGACTTATATTTACAATTGTATACTCACTATGACTTGCAAAAAAGCTACACAGACATGGCCGAAAGCTAAAAACTAAACCGAATACTTAAGACTTACTTAAGACAACACATTTTGTAATGGTACACTCACACACGCACTACTATTGCTACATATATACACTAGGCATACATACATAAAATCGATATGCTCTATATTAAAGTATAAATATCAAAATGTATAACGGATACATAAATAATATAGACACTCTTAAAATGATACACTATGATACACACACACTCTATACAGATGACTCCGTCAAAAACTCTATAGAGCATGTGAACTTTAAGCTTGAAAGTAATTTCACGGTATTCCTCCTTATTCTTATTTTTGTCATTATGTGCAATAAAGGGAAAAAAGATAAAATAAGATAAATGATTATCATAATAATCATACTCAGATGGGTAAAATAAGATTATTTTCTTTTTAAATGAACATTGTAAAATACACATTTATGATTTATATAACTTTGTTTGGTTGGTGGGAATAGACCTTCACCACACAGGAAATCCCCGCATCTAAATTTAATTGTTTTTTTAATCTCGTATACCAAACTTATGTGAACAAAATTTTATTTTTCTTTTCTTATTATTATTGCTAATGGCTTTTTTTCTACTGGTATTTAAAATAGTTGGATATGAGGGTTAAGGATACGTTTATTGTTGCGCACATACATGAGCAGTATATGTCAAAATCCTTTTTCTAGAAATGGTCCTTATAGAGCGCTCTAGAGCCTCACACATAAGGACTCAGTTTTTTTTGTTAAGAAAAATAAGGAGAGTATCGATTATTGATGTTCATAATTACGTCAAATTGAATTTAGGAGCAATGTTCCAATTTAGAAATTTATAATAAATAATTATATAAAAAATCGGACAACACACAACGCCATCTAGTTTCAAATTAAGCTGAGCTTGTACTATAAAAGTTAGATTGACTGATAGAATACGTATATACTTTTTTTGTAAATACGTACATATTATATGTACATAAAAAGCACCCAAACTCCAAACCGAATATTTGCACATCATACAAACATTTGGTCCAACCCATGAATCGAACCCAAAACCTCGCATATGCTACCAATGCACCACCGAGTCAATTGTGGTTCAATCATCATCAATTTATTTATAACTTACTATTTTCCTAATACTGTATTATGCGGTACCGTAATAACTCAATGTGAGTTATTAGCTTCCTATTAGTAATGGTATCATGTAGCGACTAATGACGTAGAGTCGTCATAACAGAAACATTGTGCAAAGGAAATTCAGTGTCACCCGCCCGGCACACCGTCGGCGAACGAAATTAACATCGACCAAATCGGTCTATTCAACTACAGGATGAAATCATTAATCTTGACCAACGTGATAGTGATTCGAATTTCTCTGTTATTTAATCATTTGATGACACTCCGTTGTCAGTTAATAGTTATTAGAATGTATTGCCGTCCCTATCACTATGACTGAGGTGGTATTGAATAAGACTTTGTAGTCACTTGGAACATCACACTTGAAATTTAGGTGTGTAGATTTTCAATTTTTTAAAAGACTGAAAACGTAACAATTTACAATTTCTGCGCAAAGGAACATGGCACTTATCGGTTTCTTAAACTTAATAACGCTGTAACACTACACTTGGATACATTTCTTTTATTTTTGATTTAGGGGGCAAACAAGCAGGCGGGTCACATGATGGTAAGTAATTACTACCACATATATTCGTTAGGGTTAGTGAAAAGCTACTCATTGATTCGTAAATAATTCTAAGTTAGGTACGCCAAACAAAGAAAATTCTTGTGCGTGAAAGAGTTGTCACCAACTGTAACCAACTTATATTTAAAATCACATGCTTGACATATAAATAAGACCAGCAAGTATCATCTCCTTTCAAGATATATTTACCGACTAAGCCTTAAACTGCATCTAAAGATACATTTTGTAAAAGTAGCATCAATTCAAATATTATACATCCCCGTTCTACCTACTAGGAATGTTCTTTAAGAATTTGCTCAAAAGCTGTATGTAAAACTCGCCGAGTAGTATCAGCCTCCTAGCGATACATAATGCATAAACATCACACCTCGGTGGCGCTGCAGAAGGCTACGAGGGGCAAGAGCTCTTCATATCTTGAACATGCCTCTACTTAGCTTGCTGTGTACCACCCGACCGTGTTACACACTCGCCACCGCTTTACAGTTTAATGTATTAGAAGCGAGTGGGCATGCACAACGGTCATCTTACAGAGCTTGTAAACGGAATATGTGTCAAGTCGACATAGATTTTGTTTAATACGGTATATAAAATTGCCTTCGAATTTTTATCTGTAATAACAAGCAGACTAGACAAGTAGTCTTTGTACTAATAAAAGTCTGTCAAGGAAGGCAATGCCCACATCGAGTAATATGTCATTTAGAGTCAATACTAATTAAACAATTAACAATCCTATATAATATTTATTTATTATAATTAAATTAGGAATGCTTTCCTATGTATTGTAGGTATATTTTGATAGTAATGCTTTTAATTTAAAAAAGTACACTACATTTTACTGAAGCCATAAACTACTACTACAGTGTCTTTATCAAAAGTAAAAAACATCAAGGCAAATAACAAATTCTGTAATAATTACTGTGAAGTAAAAAAAAACAAATTATAACTTTTTTATGAAAAGAACAAACACGAAAACTGTGTCAATATTGAAAATCAAACAAGCAATGTCTGCGACTAAATGTAAGTTTCTGAATCGAACTAGAGCATAAACAGTGCGTACTTGAAAAGTGCATGAGCGCAAAGCAGCTGAGGCGTGGAGTACTCTCGAGTACTGTAGGGTCGTTAGAAGCGTACTGCACGCGCGCTGCACCTCCTACCACGATTATTTAGTTAAGCATCTTTTCACTAAACCTTAATGAGACTTTCTTTCGCATCATTACAAACTTTTAATTTATTTCCTTCGAAATGTGAAATTTGTATGTTAGCATGATTGATAATTTCACATATTTTATTTTAGGAAGCAATAACAGACTATAAAAATGCGTATTACTGTAGACCAAATTGGTCCTGTATATTTTATAAGTGAAGTGATTAAACATAGCACTATTAATAATTAACACATATTTGCATACTGACTATCTCGTACAAACAAAAACAATATGAAAGTTTTGGAAGCTTGCTAACGCTTTGATGGATGTTTCCCCTTAATTAACAAACATGTTATGTTATGAAAAGTAACAAAAGGAATTTAATTTACGAAAACTTTCAAATGACTTACAGAAGAATTTATAAGCAAGTTATATTTGTAAAATTCCCGACCACTTTCAGTGCGACTTTGTTTGGTGCAAGTCACTTGGATCGGCATTGGTTTACAATATATGTTTGGTAAGAATAAAATGATATAAGTTTTTTATGACCATTAGTATACTAGTAATTAATTTACCATTATTAAAGACTTGTTCTTTCACTACACTTCCACTAAAAATAAACGATTGAGCCTCGGCTCAATTGTTTATTTTTAGTTGAAATGTATTCGATTGTTCAAAAAATCTATATATACAAATGTAAACATCTCGATTAATAGCAAAAATGTTAAAATAATGAAAATAAATTTTCACCTAGTAATCTCACTGTAGACATATGAAATAAACCCAACAAAATTAAAAGTCTCTTTTTTGAAGGCTTTAAAGAAATGGTTATATTTAAATGAATACGCATATACAAATACTAAATTAAACATTACCTACAAACTTTGCAAACGTTTTATTAATAGTAAATATCAAAGCTTGTTCTCATTAAAATTATAGTGGGATTTCATGAAACGATTTACGGATCATTGGCGATTACCACTGTAAGCCGATTAGTCGGCTTTTATAGTAATTATTTGTTAACGGTTAATCAGTCAATCGAAATTTTTAATGCTTTAAAACTAAAACAAAATATACAAACACATTTCAGTTATAATTATTATGTTATCATTATATTATTAAATAACTACATATCTGAATTTTGCAATAATGCATTGCATTTTGATTTCAGTCAACGTGCTTCTAATTATCATTCGTAATACAAATAACGAAATTTTATTTGTAAGACAAATGGTAGCTTATGAAAATATTAGTAACAAACTTTTTACTTACGGATCTAAAGTTATTCACCTAAAATATGAACAAGGTATTATAACTAAAACATTACCACCATTAAAAAAATCGATGAATCTATTAAGACCAATATTATTAGATCATAACAGCGTATTTTTAACACAGATTTTTCTACAAAATATTTCCTTTCTTGTCATATGAATAACATTCTAATCTTGACTTGTATTATTTTGGATTCCGATTTAAAAATAAAACTCTACGAGTTTCCAAGATCCTAAAGTATAATTTCTCTTCCATATTGCTCGTGTAATTACGATCTGCGTCTCTGATTAACTGGTATTATTATACGTAGTCTTAAGTGCTTCAAATAGATTATTTTCTTGAAGAGCTCGTTTTTAAACTCTTTTCTTTTCATTGAACAGTTATAACATTACGTTACGAGGCCTAAGACCAAAGCAGTGACCATTCTCATTAGTGTAGAATTGCATTTAGCGGAAAACTGAATTCATTTATGTTATATAGTTTAGTTACCATAGTACAGGTTATGCCTAGATTGGAATTAGACGGTCGTATGTGAGATGTGTAAAGGTATTATTATTATTATTGTTCTTTTCATTGCAACCAAAGTACTCGCACACCGATACACTGTACTCGCACATTTTTCTTTTACTTTGTTTTCGGACTAAATAAAAGATAGCGCTTTGTTTTGTCGTTTTTTCCCAGAGTGAGTCTTAGGAAATGCCGGCTCTAGCTGTAAAGTCCGACTTGTAAAAATATCTGAAAAGATTTACTTACAGAAATAAATATCATTTATCATCAATGTAAACTAACTGCTATCATTTTTTTAAAAAAGGTACTGAGCATTCGGCTCGGTGACTGTTGATGCAATCAAAACAAAAAGTCTGTGAATTAACGAAAATTTAGGGAGAAAAGTAATAAAAGCTGAAGTCCTACCCTTTATTGTAATTACTGTAGGAAATGCTGAAAAAAATAAATAAAGAAACTTATGAGAAAACAACTGCAAAGAATTTTGAATCGTTAGTGCTCGTGGAATAAAGATTGCGACATCTTACAACCACCGATATCATTACATCTTTCCCATTTTAATGGCAGTTGACTAATGGCATTGGCCTACAAATCTCTTGGACCGGCATGAAAAAATACTTTGCGAGCGTTTTTACTGCGTCCTATGCACTAAAATTTACTGAACCTATAAAACATATCCAACTTGCAAATAAATGTATTCTATACAAACCTTAGCATGAAGGGATGATTTAACATAAACAAACAAACAAAATGTGGTTATTTGGCTAAAAACTTAAAAAATAACCAAAAACATAACTAAAAAGTACGTAATAAGGTAAATATAACTGAGATAGGAACTTAAAACAATCTATGATAAAACTAACATTCTGAGTTTTGAGTGATTTTACTCTTAATAAAACAGATAGTGTCACTACTAAAAGTCAACAGCCACTCGTAGTGTAAATATTTATATAAGTCTATCAACAAACATACAATACAAGGAAATTATACAGTAAAAGGCGTAGATTTTGATAGAAGGGTTGGTTTAATTTGAATTGATGTCGAGTGGCAATGTGAACTACAATTACAAAGCGTCATCTTCGGAAACGTATAACATCCTAATTTTAGTATTTATAGTTACGGAGCAGCATATAGACCATGGGTCTAACACACACTAAGTTTAAGTTAAATGCTTATACATAGCTGCTTCCAACTCCATTCCAAAGATTCGGAGATAGAAATTATCAACACATAATAAATGTACGAGATTAAATCACTTTTGAGCATAACTCAACTCAACAAAAGTTTGGTGACTTCCAACGCTTAATGCCAAATATGTGTATCAATACGATAAGCAAGAAAGAAAGTAAATTGATTGTTTGGAAGGCTCGAACGGACTCAGATTTTCTTTTTCTTAAATACCAATTGTTTAAATAAGTATAGATAAAAAGTTTTTTATAGAAATGCTATGATATTGATAGTGTCCAAATAATAAATTTAACCTATAAATTTTACCCTACTAATACATAATAAAAACAAGAAAGTACTCACTTAAAAAAATATACACGTTTTGCTTTTTTTAAATTTTAAGTTTCTATAGTTTTTTATTTATAGCAAACCGCGAGTCCCGTTACGGCGATTCACATCGTTATAAGGTTTTTCTGACAGAATACTATGGAACTATTTTTTTTTATTATTTAAGGGATAACAAAGTATCTCTAGGTATTTGGAGGTCGCTCGACGAATTATTAGCAATAGGTTCATCCCCATTATGTTCTCTATTTTATGCATCAGGTTTCAGGAGAATCAGAACTGATTAGTCTAATGTCTTGTAACGAAACGTGTAACAAAGGAATTTTGTCAGAGACGAACAAACGGAATTCATGAATTAGAATCTGCAGCATTAACATAGACGCCCGGTAAATCCAAATGGTTAGCTATCTTCGACTTGATCCGTTTTCGTCACTGTTTAATTTACCCTGACTACTACTCCTATTACATCAGATTTTTTTGAAGAAAGATCCGGTTTTAGTTTATATAGACACTAGCTGACCCGCGCAACTTCGTCTGCGTCTCTCAATAGTAATAAATTTTCTCCGTTTTTGAAACATTCATCATTGGTGCTCCGCTCCTATTGGTCTTAGCGTGATGATATGTAGCCTATAGCCTTCCTCGATAAATGGGCTATCTAACACTGAAAGAATTTTTCAAATCGGACCAGTAGTTCCAGAGATTAGCGCGTTCAAACAAACAAACAAACAAACAAACTCTTCAGCTTTATAATATTAAGTATAGATTTTGAGAATAAATTAATGTAAAGATCGTCTGTTTCAAAACAATTTACAAGGATGTTGTTGTGTATTGAAATTAATTACGTGGTCCGGCACAGATAAAGTTACAAGAGATTTTTAATAAATAGTTAGTGTTAGTCTACCTCCATGGCATCATGACATTACGCTCTTTTGTTTGCATTGGATTCTAGGGTTCTATTTCCATATCTGTAAAGTTGCTAAATTTTCCTATAACAAACAATAATGACTTACAGATAGTCTTCTTTATTTCTCACGTTTACGCTTTAAAATTACTTTAACCCGGAGTTTTCAATGTTTACTCTTATGATGATTATTACGAAAGTTTGACTGTAAGACGACTATATAAATGGGCTGTTAAAATCACATTTCTGCTCCGTCACGACAATGGTTTGAGAAGCGGTCCACACAATTTTTCAAATAAACATAGCTGTTACGTAAGTTTAGTAGTTTATAGGTTTTCCCATCAATTTGTGACTCCAATATCACTATTATCTTACCTTGGGGCCTAAACTGTTGAACATAGCTTACACGACTCGTACAAAGAGCTGTCCCATCTAACGTCTCCCTGCCACTTCAACCGGCTACCGCCATAAATTTGTAGAGGTTTAGAACAGCCACACTTACATTTTATAACCGTGGACAACTATTGCACGTGTATAATTATGTAGGGAGAATATGTTGCAGTCATAAATATCAATTGTACCCGTGTGCAATTAAATTACATGACCCACTAATGCTCTACAATTATTTTACCATCCATTCACTGCGGACCGAAATAAAATGTAACAAACTATAAAGCTATATATAATTAATAATTATCATTTAATGTCGCAGACATACAAATATGAATGTAATATAATAAATATGAACGTGTTTGAGAGGTGACAACGTGCTATAGCAGAAGTGAAGATGCAGTATTTATAAGGATAAATTACTAAACCTGCATTACGTCTTTCAAAAGTTAGTAGGATCAAATGTAAAACTCCTGCAATTTAAACAGTAGTAATATTAAATAAATAATAACTAAACCTGTTAATATTGTGTTCTCTGCTTTTTGTTTATTTTCGTTCATGTACTTATGTATTATGATCTGTGTTTACTGCTTTATATTGAATAAATATATTGTATTTTCTTTCTTATTAAACATTAAAAAATTCGAAAACGAATTTTATGCTGTTTTGTATAAAGTTGGTAACCTGAAAGTGACACTCGTAACATTGCAATATAGACTACGGTAACCGCTTACTCTAGAAAAAGAACAACACAAGGAGATAAATTGATTTCGTGCGGTGAAACCTATACGCTTTAGCACAACAAAACTATGCTCAACGTATCGCATTTCGACGGAATCTCGAAGCAAAAGAAAATAAAAAACGTAGGGTAGACGTTTTGTGATCGGATCACGAACATTCAATTGGGTTATCGTCAAAACATTGTAGTGCAGATATCCGTGACAAAGGCGCAACTAGATACCACGGCGGCGGTGGCGCGTTGTCGCCTCGTTGTCGTCTCATCCGAGAGCTTCATATAGAGATTGGAGAATGTACTACAACTTGGCAGATTCTCTGTATTGGGTGTATCGAGAACAATATTCGGTCGTGTATCGGCAGTAATTGGCTGGGAGTGGGCGGATCGATCGCTCGATGTGACACAAATACCTCGTTCCGCAACGCAATCACCCTCAGTAATCCACTATCGACCTAATTGTTTCTTCTAATGACAATTGTATCGAATCACTTACTTCAATCCATTACGAGCCTATTATTCCGTTACTTTACTCGATTAAACTTCAGTTTAATTGAAAATAAATATGGTGATTAGAAAATCACAAGGCAGTGACATTATCAGAACGCTGTAAATCAACATTGTGTAAGCATCTAACTATACTATAATTTACTTCCAACAGCACAACAATTTACAGCTCGTATGTTATACCTATTTATTATTCTAGTTCTATACACATTTCTTGTGATGTTCTATTTAGGTTGCAAACAAGCTTACAACATGTCTAAAGGTTAACGCTTAGAAACGCATTGCGAAATACTAAAAAAAGGTTCGGGTCGTCACAGAATATACAGAATCCTGGTAGCTTATTAAGTTACATGTTACCATTTCGATAAAAAGTAAAAGGCTAAAGTTCTATATTTTTGCATTTTTGACACAAATTTTAAAGAGTCGAGGTTTTTTTTTCAACCAGGATATTTAGGTAGGCGTTGAGACTATCGATAATCGAAATGAATTTAATTGTGATATGAGTAGAACATGAGATTGAATATGACTATCAATCCAACTAACCGTTGTCAAACTTACTTACACTTCGAAAACCGTTTACTTTATTTGTGCGCTTGCCAGCGGCAATTTCCGAGGATTGCACTTGACCTGCAATGTGAAACGCGCAACAAAAGCACCTCCGCCGACGCCAGCTCTCTCATAAAACAACAACACACAGACCATTCTGATGTAAAGAACCAAGGTTCCCTCTCATGAAAATACTCATACATGGTGTTTAAAGTCATATAAAACTCCACAAGGCATCTGATCTATCGTTTAAGTAGAGTACTAATGCACAAGTATATTAAAAGGCTCTGATAAAGAATCCACTAAATTGATGATAATTTTCATAAATTAGGGTATTTAATAAATAATTCTATACATATAAAAAGCTTTCTGATCGAATCCAAAGAAGAGCGACTCGAATCGTGGATAGCCAAAAGATTTGCGACCGGCTCGATCACTTGGCGTCACGTAGAGATTGTAGCTTCGCTCTGCATTCTCTATCGTATATATCATGAAGAGTGCTCCGAGGAATTGTTCGGACCAATACCGGCCGCAACCTTCCGCCATCGTTCCACACAGCAAAATTTTCATCCAGATCACTTGGATAACTGGCGCTCCACTACTGTGCGCTTTTCATGACACTTTTTGCCTCGCACTACCAATCTGTGGAACAAGCTATCGGCTGCGGTATTTCCGGACCGATGCGACCTTCAAGAAAAGAGCATACTCCTTCCTTAAAGGCTGGCAACGCGCTTGTGTCCCTGAGTTGCAGGCGTTCATGGACGGCGGTAGTCGCTTTCCATCAAGTTACCCGTCTGCTCATTTGCCCCCTATTCCATAAAAAAAGTAACAATCTACAGATTAAAAAAAAAACAAATTCTATAAGACATATAAGTAAAACACACGTACAAGTCAAATAAAAAAATATTTAAATAATCTAGTGTTTGTCACATGCAACATTTTAACGTTTTCTAATTTTGTTGTTTGCTGTTCAGAAAATTATAATGTTTAGATTTCTGAATCTGATTTCTTTCTAATATTTATGAGATATTGATTTGTGAAAACCTTAAAAATACCTAATTAATTAAAGTTCTATTACTTATAAACGTGGGAGAGCCATGCTACCAAACCACCGTGATAACACAACGTCACAGAAAACCGATGTTAAGCAGTTCTTTCATTGCTTTTCACCGAGTGAGATAGGCTACCGAAGTCGTAACCCTCCCTTGATTCTGAGGGGAAGAGACTAAAAGGACGGTAACTTGTGACTTTTGAATTGTGTGCAAGTGTTCATGGGCAGTGGTAATCACTTACTGTCAGGTGACCCATTTGGTCGTTAACCCTCCTCTACTACTATTTTTTTTACTTAAAATGAATAAATTAAACTCATCTGTATTTCATATTATATTTTCATACCTTATACATACATATGTAACTTCTAAGGAATGTCAGCAGATGAAAATATAACGTGCATGTAGGTCGTTGTGCACGTCTCTTTTAGGTCAATGTGAGTTGTTCATAAGATTTATTGCGATGCAAGAACTTTATAAAACTTTAATATTTTGTAAAACCATATATCAATTCTATACACCTAGTGTGTATAGGATTGTATTGTGTATATTTGGAGTTGCCTGGTTTCCAAACAACTTGACTGCTTCACGTGATGTATAATCCAGTTACGGGACTTAGAAACATCCATATGGGTTTCGTAAAAGTCGACTAAGGGAGCAAACTACGCAGGATAACAGTATTGCTATGAGAAGGAAAACTTGTAATAAACCAATATTTTTACGTTTTTACTCCCGGGCCGTCATCCCACCGGGCGGGGCGGTGGTCGGTGGAGGAAAGATCTAGAAACTACTGTTATTAAGACATCATTATTAACCCCCCTAGCGCCTGACCGCAATGGAGCGCACCGCGTTTGATTGAATTCACTATTAAGGCAACGTCCCCCCCACACGCGGACGCTGGCCATTACAACGGATGTAGAGGAAACATATTCCGTCTACTCGCGGTCACATTCAGGGCGGCATGAGGCGCTGGTAAGCTTACCTCACCCAGCGTATTCGCAGAAGGATGCGACCGCGGTAAAACATCCGGCCTTCGAGCGTATGACAGCCGGTGGCACGAGATCCTCTCCGATGACTGCAATGAGGACCCGACGCTACGACGCCTAAGCCGGCCAAATTGCTAGCGTGTGGTGAGTCGAGTCCTCACTACAATCGCAGTGGTGACATGCGGACTCAATTCCCTCCTAGCAACCGACTGCAGGTACTTCCCGAACAGCCCTGCCCAGAAAGGGTACCGTGCTGCCGCCGTACCCAATCGACGATAACCAGCTGGAGAGCCTCCACAGCAGCAAAGCCAGCTCGCTGAGCTTCCAGTCGGGATTACCACCGGGCCCCAGAAAACTTGAAATAAACCCTATGCTACTACTATACAAACAGCCAACCCGTTTGGCCATCGTGTGTTCAGGAGTTAAAAAAAACCCAACTGCTTGAAAATTATATACTATTATATTACTATTCAATTCGCAAACTTTTAAAAATACCATCGCAAAAAAATATTTTTAATACATACCAGGCTAATAAAAGCGTGGTAATAAGCAACAAATTTTACAAAAATATAAATTCAAACTTTATTATTGATGAAACAAACCGAATAATGATATAAAAGATTAGATTGTGCGCTAAGCTTCAAGCTATAAGCAAAATTGTGTTTATTTATTTCAATTGTTTGTACTCGTACTACATGCATATACGAGTATGCTGAATAACTGTACAATTTGATCAATACATTCGAATTAGATTGTTCTGCAGCGTGTAGAGCGAACAGTGGCGCTCGAGCCGTAAACATCGCACGTTGCGCGGTATTTTGAAATGTTGTCTCAGAGGACTATGTTTTATTGAAAAACTTTTCATGTTGGTCTTCAATGCTCGAAGCTCTCTAGTCTCGTTAACTGACACTCAGGTAACTGAACTATAACCAGACTTTTAACTAGGATATACATATAAAAACTACAAGTATGGCACCAATAATTTCTTGAGAGTTACAAACATGAATTAATTTGGTCGTCATTATCTGCCCAATTCGGCGTGTTCAATGTAAACAGCGAGCGGGCGCAAGGTGGTCTGAGTAAATCGCTCCATTAGGCAGTTAAAAGCTCGTCGCTATCGCCGGGACATAACTCAGGCACCCGTCTCCGCGCGGCCCTATAAATTACGCCTTTGTGCGAACGGGGCGTGCCCGCTTAAAATATGTACGACATTGTCTTCCCGGCACAACTCCCCTTCTCATATCTCCCACTGAAATCCGCTGAAGGTCACCTAACAGTAAATTATCTATTCGTACGTTTTGCCAGCCGGATGAGCTGCCTTGTACCTAATCCACAACTTTTATGTAGGTCACCCCAGTGTCAGAATATGTAACTTACACTTGTTACAGGATGAGGCAAATTACTCACATATCAACCTACGTTGTCTATTGGTAGACGGTATACTTTTGGGGTTAAGAGGGCTTCGTTGAGACTGAAAAATGAACATTTTAAAATGGTTAGTTATAAATGGCAATGACCATGGCAAACAAAGAGCACAATAAAAAAAAATACAAATCTAAGTGAAAAAACATGAAATAATTAACTTAAAAACTGTAAATAAACTTAAACGAATATAACAGGTGACATTATAATATCAATAGATATCTTCTAGTCTGTTTGAAGTCGGTGACAAGCCCGATGCACAATTGAGGTACCAAACATGAAAATAATTGCGTAACAAACATTTTTGGAACGAAGTTCCTTATCGCGTGTTGTGAAAGTTGGGGCCTAGACCGAAAAAATTCTCACGTAAAGTTGTAACGACATGTCAGTTTTTATGTCATTCATTCAGCGTCATCTATCGAATAGATAGGAAATCATTACTTTTCATCTCAGTATTTATTTTGAATTCACTCAATTCACTTGTTAGTCATTCAGCGCCATCTATCGAATAGATAGGAAATCATTGCTCAAGGAGATTTTACCAATGTATAAATTGTTTTAATCAGAAACCAACAGAAAAATATGTAGGTAATAGCCGCTTTCATAGATGGCGTTGTAATTAAAATCGTGTCGAATCAGTTTTACTCGACCGTCACAACTTCGTTCCTACCGGGTGTCCCACGACACCACACTTTCTTTTTCTGTCTAAATGTTTTGTAATCTCATTTATTACCCTCTGTAACAGTTATTTTTTTGTACATTTGTAATGCGCACGGTCTTGTTAAAAGCTTTATTTAGAAGACATATCTGAATCTGAAAAGCATAAGGTAAAGATTTAGTTCTTTCTAACAAGCGGACTTCTGTATTTATACCTTATAGAACTACTGAAATCTATTCATGCCTGAAGTCGGATCTTGAGAGCGAAGTACTAATACTTGCATCAACAGCCTTTAATAGTCCGCTGCTGGAACTTGGCCTCTCCTTTGAAAGGAGGTTTATCTTTAGAAATCGAATTTTATTATTTTTTTACGCCTTCATATATTTCATGTTGGGTGTATTCAAGATACAACCTTGTCACTAAAGTTATCAACTGATTAAATAAGACGAAAATATTTTTTACATACTTAAAGTCAGATGTAAGCAATTAAAAAAATACCATAGTATTTAACATTTAGAAGGTCAGTTGAAGTCTCCGTCTAAGTCGCCTATCCAATCACATGATGGGCCCTGACTCTTGGAGCTGTTGCTGTCTCACATCCATTTTCCCATCTGAGACTATGGTATCCCTTATCGTAGCTATCTCGACCTATGCATTTTTCTTACTCCAATTTACCATCTTCCTTTGTCCCATCTGAAAAGGATGCTTGTCAGCCAGTCATATAAGACGGTAGCCAAAACCTTTCAAAATTACACATTGCTTACCTTATGCTTTTTATGTTCAGACACATCTAAGTAACTTTATCTAGAATCATAGTTTGGGCTAAATAAATTATATGTGAGATATATTATCCAAAGTTATTTAAACCTGATCATAAAGTCCGTGTAGTGACGGATTAAGAATACGGAATGTCATTACCCCAATTCATCCCGTGGGTGTCGTAAGAGCCGACTAAGGGCGCTAAACAACGCAGGACACCAGCACTGCAAAAAGAAGGAAAACTTGACACAAACCCTATACCAACCCGTCTGGCCAGCGTGGTATAGTAGGCCAAAACCTCCTTTCTAAGGAGAGGCCTATGTCCAGCAGTGGACTATTAAAGGCTGTTGATGGTGATGATCATAAAGTTTATATAGTTTTATATAACCTAGTGGTCCCTGTTGAAGGCTTTTTGATTTTTGTACATCAAAGATACTTTATTACACGTCGGATATATTAGAAACCTAGTGCTTAGGTTAAAAAGTAATAGCTTACAAGGACTATAACTTTACTAAGTTGTCTATTAAAAATAAAAGTATTATTTTCGATTTCGTCAACACATTAGATTTCGCAGACTACAGCTACGATTTCGTAGTATATATTAGTAGATATTTTATCAATGAGAACCGGCTTCATTCCTCTCGAGTGTATTTTTCATGGTTGTAATATATTCAATTCGACTAACCTTAATAAAATAAGCGAACACGAGCGAGCGAACAATGTTGCTTCAGCGCAAGAGATGCGCTACTCTTTTACGCCGTATGCGTGGCAGTCACAATAACATCACAGTCACAAGAACGCTGGCCGACCGGTGTGATTCCGTGACACCGCTGGGGCGATGGATACGAATGCACACAATCAAATAGACATATTGTTATACTGATACTAGTCTTAACATATACTGTCACTAACACATGATAGTATGAAATAAATTCTGAAAATATACGTTTGATATTAAGTCACAATACTAACTTGTGAATTTCTTCACGAAGTATAATAATAATCATTTTCAAATCTCACACTCATATCTCACACACGGTTTGATCCCAAACTAGACAGAGCCGGTACTATGGTAACCAGGCTGCTGATAAACATACTGGTATATTTTTTAATACATGTGTGGAGTGTCATGTCCCTCCAACACAAATGGAGGATCCTCCGACCAGGCGAGGTGATCATGCCTGGCGGGCCGCGGCCCAACGGTTGATGTTGGGAAGTTGTATATATGCTAATCGGCGAGGGAATTCTTTATATCGCGATACAGGATTAGCAATTCTTATTTTAGTAGTTACTCCGTAGTTCGATGTGTCTTCCTTAGATGGCGCTGTAGTATGTTTATGTGGGAGTCGCCACACATGCATATTCTCGATTACACCCAGATACATAACAAAATGATCGTGCTCATCACATAATTATTGGTCCTGGGTGCGAATCGAATCCCCGTCCTCTGGCTTAGCAATCACGATCACTGTTGTGTTTTGTGAATTCTGGTATAATCTGAAAATAGTAGTAACTTTATAAACCTCTTGAGGAGTATTAAAAATCATTGATTTTTAAATGTATACCAGTAAAAATTTAACATACGGAACAAATTAATTTAAAAGTAAAGATTTTGTTGGCCGTGTATGCAACTTTACTGCGCCTAAATGGAACTGTTACGTGCTTCAACTGCAAAGTTGGTTTTGTTTTACTTGAAATGGGAATATCCTTTTATACTTAAGTTTCTTTAAATAAAAAAGACTGAATAAAATTGGTTCCAAAATGACTAGTTTCGCGTAATGAAGATATACTTATAGATACTGATGTACGAAGTTAATATTTGCCCAGTTTTCTTTAAAAATCACAATTAAGCGAAATTTGTTAGTAGTTTATGTTTAATTTTGGAACAAAAAAAAAATCACAAGTCATATGCTTCTTTGTTTGTTCCAAAATTATAACACTACACAACATCACTACACAACATCACTACAAAATACATCTATAAGCGTCTGTAATTCTTAAAAAAAAATGCGAGTGTCAGAATTTGTAGATATGAATGTAGGTTTTTATATTTTTATAGAACTCTTTCAAAGAAACGGGGTCACGCATATTGAAATATAAAATAATTCTTTTCTTTTTTCTTTCCTTTATTTAGGATTTTTGACTGCATATTACGAGTAATAAGCAAGTACATTTCTTATGTTTCATGTTCGACATCCAAATAATTAATTAAGTTAATACATTTCTATAAAACAGAATATAATCTTTCAAAAAGAAGCTTTTTAACTTTTTGTCTTAATTTATTTACTTGGCTATCCGTAGTAGATGTTCATAGCTGCCTGTTTTGTATATCAATATTGTAATAAGAATTAAATTAATTATTAATGTATTACGAGTATTATTGTAATACAAAAATGTGTTGCTATGTGTAGCCCTGATATTTTTCTGTGCCTTCTTATTATAAATTTAAAATAGGAACACCAATTCTAACGTTAGCGTAGGTGTGGATCTTTTACATTAAGAACCTTTTCAAACTATAAATAACGTCATTTATAGTTTTATACACGAAGTTTGAACAAGTTTAGCGGTAGTTACAATTCGTTACAGATTAAAAAAAAAAACTATTTCGTAACTGATACTGAACCACTAAACTATTATTTTTTCTTGGTTCCTTGGAGTAATGCTAAGGTATTCCGCTTACACTAAATGGTTTATTATAAACTGTGTTTTCCTGAAATAAAATTGTTCAATTATTTTCGTTTCTAATGAAAGTTTGTAAAAAAAATTTGGGTATATTGGAGAATAATTTTAAGTAAAAGAAATTTGTGTCCAAACTATAGGGAAATTAGTCTTATCACCGCACCGCCACAAATTGTTCTCTAGATTTCAGTTGGCTGACTCACGAAGACGACTCGTGAGTAATTAGGACAAATTAATTGTGCAGAGCTGATGCGAATGTGAGTAATCAAACCGTACACGGTAGTAATAGCAAATAACAGTCATAGTGCAGTCACATCTATGTGCTTTTTCGTTTTAACTTTTGATTTGAGTTTAATGTACAAATTTTGATGGCTATGTTGTTCTATTTCGATCAATCGTAGATAAACTGACAATACTTACAAATCTGGTTATAATAAAAGTTTTAATACTGGCGTTCAGAAAATAAACAGAGTTAAACGGTGGGAATAGAAGCGTAAAATTTATTGGTCACGAAAGTCCGTGCCAGCCACAATATCTGCTTGAACCAATCGAGTGTAACGCTCTCCCTATAGTATTATAGCAATTACATAAACGCGTAATCAATGAAGGATTTCGTTTTATTTTGATTAAAGACATAAGACTAACTCGTTAAAAAAGGCGAATATGCGAACTAACTGTATAAAAAAATGATTTTAGTTTGTCCAGACTTACTTATAAATTAATTGTACAATTTATAGCTTTAGCAACTTGTGCAATTGTTGTTTGTTTTTTCTTAATTCAAGTGTTTTTCTCTTTATTCGTGTATTTGTAGTCGCCCGGCGACTAAATAGTTTCAGGAACTGTAATATCAACTCATGGAAGACTACGATTAGCCTCCGTAAGTAGTTATTTCACATACGAACTACTGTGACCTGAGATCGCGGCAGGAACTCCCTTTCTCTATACTAGAATGCATGCATCTATATCCTGCCGCGAAAAAAGCGGAGGACAAAATACATTAATACCTACATATCAAAGATAAGTATCATCAACAGCCCTTAACAGTCCACTGCTGGCTATGTCCAGCAGTGGACTGTTAAGGGCTGGCCTCTCCTTACAAAAGAGGTTTTAAGATACGTATATAATTACAAATATTATTATGTTTTATTATTGATATTTATATACTGGATCACATCAGTTTAGTGGACGAAAATAAACACATGTTAATGGAATTGATTTTACACATGAAGTTGTGGAATATGCCAAAAATACTATTTATTTTCGTATACTCTCTAATTCATTTGACATTTTCACAATTATCCCTTTTAGACTCAATATTGTTCTTATCGCCTATGTTTGCCTTCTTGGACAGCATGAATAGGCGGTAAATATCCTAATTTGAGTCTCGATTAAAATTTTAGTATTATTAGATTAGAATTAGATTTAATTTTGTTCCATATAAAAATATATACTAAATTTAGTTAAAACCGTTTTTCAGAGTTATTTAACTTGTTATTAATTATATCTAATACAAATACGTTTAACATACATATAAGTAGAACTGAGACAGCTTTTAATGCATGTTGTGAATGAGATAGTAAGGACAGAAATAAATCACGAGATTATGAAAGATTACTATGAAACACGATAGTATAAACGAATATTTAAAATGTGCTACGAGTATTAGCTTAATTTAATATTACAAGTGTTTAGTTGTAACTTCAAACTTTATGAGACGTGACTGATGTCATGACTCCGTAAACGCCCATAGATCACAGACAGCGCACATCATCAAGAAAATATAGATTGCAACACTTTAGTTATGTGACGGGAGCATTCTACACTTTCTCTTTTTAAGCTGCCAGCTTTAAAAAATATAGACCATATGTTCACGTGGTAAAGCGTCGCTGAAACAAAAAATACAAAGAGTCCATAATTTAGGAGGAGTAACGCCTCCGTTCGTGTGCACACGGGACATTTATTAGATCTACAGCGCGATATCTGTGTTTGATAGCTGACATACTCCACAACAATCCTTTAGTCTACTTAATGATGAAGTACATGTGTGTACATACTCAAGTAAGTTATAAGAGAGTTTATACCAATGACGGTACCATAAATTGACTTAATTGTAAATTGGGACGAGAAATAAGTTTAATCTCAAGTTTAAAATGTGTTCACGGTCGGTAGGTTTAGTCAATCACTTTTTTTACTAGGCCAATATATTTATGTTAGTGTTGGTTCTATTATGTATAAATATTAACTTAAACCTAATTTACAAAAACATTTAAACACAACAACAACCTATTCTTTGTTTAGACATTAGGGTCTATTTACATACAGATACATTTTTATGTTTTACTTTTAAAACACAACTAAGTACATTATATCACAAAAAAATAGAAGGAAATTGAATTATTCTGTAGAATGTTACGATCGTATTACAGACATTTACGTCATAATTATATTTAAGTATCGTCTAGCAAGCCACGTAAAAGATATTGAAATCCTATTTTAATTTAAAATCCGATATATCGTGGACAACCATTTAATTATGAAATTTCACATATTGATATTGTGTGCAGACATACATATACAATGGGGGTATAAAAACTTATTTAATATAATAAAAACATAGTTGAACGTAGGTACTAGTTGACTCGAGTGACTCGACATACTGTCAGCGTTGTCTCTGTTAGTGTGGTTCCGTTTTGAGCTTCATTTACATAACTTTGCATATTAATGTTCATAGTTAGTACACCATACAACTTCAAAACAAGGTTTATAATATTTTGAAATACGAACGTAACAAAAACAATGTCTTATTATATGATATTCTTCGAAACCATTGTCATAACATAAAGGCAGCACATGATTATCACCTGAATCATGTCGAGAGCTATCTTCAAGTTGAAAGATATAAATAAGTGGAGATTTCGGTTGTTCTCGTGTCATTAGGCCTTAACAAGGCTTTGGGAGTCGTCGAGGCGGTGATCGAAGCTCGGTCAAGCGCGAGAGATAATACCTTCGGCTGCCCTTCCTTGTAATAACCATTCAGCGATTGTGTGAAACACAAATGGAGCATTATTAATATTTACTTTTTTTCGTTACGTAGCAAACTGTCATAAAAGTTTCTATATTTTATTTTGTTTTGTCAATAGACCTTTAATAACAAGTGTTGTTGTTGATTGTGTGATACAAGTACGCAACAAAGAGTATTAAAAACAATAATCTAATTACTATACTATTATTACTACTTTAAAACAAAAAATCGATTCAAAGGTATTTTTAAGAAATGAGTAGTTATGTATCCCAATTATCCAAATACACTGCATATATACAATAGCGTTTAAAACTATTCCGACAAAAGACTTCGCCATGGAACGATATTGGCGAGTGCGATTTTTCTAGTCTCATCTGAGTGACTGAGTTTAACGACTTAACACCATGCGAGTTTACGATAGCAATACGTAAGAGTGGTCTTCATTTTTATGGTTCAAGGTAGGCCTCAAAAGGTAAAAAAGGAACCCTTATAAGATCACTTTCTTGTCCGTCTGTCCGTGTATCACCACCGATTTTCTCAGGAACGGGTATACCTAGCAAGTTGAAATTGATACCAGATGCCTAGGTCTGTGGTCCATATTAGGTGTATAAAAATCAAGGTCCTGAGTCAACACGATAAAAAGATATGGGCAAATGACGATTTTCGCGAAAACTTGTAAGTACCAAAATTTACTTTAATTTTCAACTTTTTTTATTTTTCAGAAACGTCTTAAGGCACTAATAAAGGAATAATTCCAAAAACTAAAAAAAGTTGAAAATTAAGATAAATTTTGGTAGTTACAAATTTTCGCGAAAATCTACGAAAAATCTGGGGAGGTACGGAACCCTCGGCGCACGAGTTCGACTCGTACCTGACCGGTTTTTTAATTTTTTTTACGTATTTAGATTGCTTTGACGTTAGTTACAATTCTTATGAATAAAGTTAATTCCATTAAATCATAAATATATTCTTAAATCATAGTATGTTCGCTGTTCCTTTTATTCATTTACCTCTTACTACAGTAGCCGGTATAATGATTAATAATATCTATTTGATCTTTATTATACCGTCTTGTTCAGTGTGGCTTATGATATTTCACTTTGCCCCTCAACCTCTGTGATGTCCAATCACGATTCTGTCTAGTTACTAAGAATAATAGGGGCTAAATCTGGCAAAGTAAAACACGTCGATATGACAATGAATAAAGCGGCGGTAGCCTAGTGGTTAAGGCCTAAAGTTAAGGACTTGCGATCAAGAGGTCATGGGTTAAAATCCTGACCAGCACACTACCGACGTGAACCCACTCCCAACACAAGCAATTGAGCTTAGCGAGAGGTTTTAACGGGAATACTACTAATTTCGGCTGCTGGTAGACCTTTTTAAAAAAATTAGTATCACAGATTTTAAAGAAAAATAAACATTAATTAAAAACTAAACACTAAAATATCAGCCATCCCCTAATCCAGCAAAGAGTAAGTAATAAAAACATCCAGATAATTTGGCTATTCGCTTATGTAGGTATAACCGTAACCTTTCTAATCTCCGAAGGAAGTGAACGTGTAGTATCGTAAGCTCGCAGTACGCTGTTGACGGTATTAGACCCGTGTGATAAGGGGCGAGCGTTGTATCCGGCTTGCTTGACCGGGCCTTCGACCTCGCTTTCGACGACGGGAAGCTTTGTTCTAAAACTATGAATTCTTGAACTATGAATGCTTTTCGTAATATGGTCAATAAATGAACAATAGCTGGAATCGTAACACATATAATATTTTATACAATCTATTAAATACTATTTTTTATTGCAGGTTAATGTTATCAGAGATTTTGCCCAAAGGTGGTACCGCGGGCGCCTGCCCTCAATAGCTCGGATAGCTCGGCCAGAAGTGGTGTGGATATCTTAATAGCAGCTGTTCCCGGATCCCTCCTATTTCAGACGCAGAGTGGCACACCGTGTGGTTTTAATTAGATACACCGCCCCGCCGCAATTCTTATTTCCTTTATTCCAATATTATTTATTCTACTTAGAATTCCATGCGCATTAAATTAAAGTATGACACGAAATGTAGCTATGTCTCATAAAAAAAATGTATGCAACAACAACAACAGCGGGAATCAAATCCCGCTGTTGTTTTCCCGGCACAGTGCTTGCAAGTTCTATGGCTTCAATGGATCTGCTACCGCAAGTAAATGAATCGTGGGGCTTGGTTTAATTGTTAGTTCTTAACAAAGCACCTCATTGACTACCGCCAATAGAGGTCGATAACAATCCTCTAGCCACTAGCCACGAGTAGCGTTGAAAAAAAAGCTCGGAGGAAGAACCTAAAAGTAAACAGGTAAATTTATTTAATCTTTAGTTCTGAGGGAAGTGTAGGAAAGGAACCTGGTAGTACTAGAAGAAGAAGAAGAAGGAAATGTAGATAAATACAGAAAAAAATCGAATTGCTTCGATCGAATCTTGATCACTTTGGCAGCAGTCGTTACAGAAATGAGTTATTGCGCGGCGAAATAGCCGATCGCTACGCACACGCTAACGCGCATCTCGGTGCGCCTACGTCAACTCACTCGCCGTTCTAAGCTGCACGCAACTACACCGCTGCAGCCGTACACAGCCGCACTGATCGCCTGGCTGCGAGTTTTGTTTACCTGCGTATCTCATTCAGCGTTGTGGAGGATAGCTAAAAGTTATAATAGCTAGAGCGTGGAGTTGTGTAGTGGTTCTGTTGATTTAATTACTTTGTTGCATATTTTTCTATAACTTATTATCTGAATAAATTATAATGCATCACACGCCACCAAAATCCACAACCAAGGTTTCAACTAAACAGGGAGGTTCTAAGTGCGAACCTGACCCTGCCCCATCAGCTAGTCATAGCAAATCTGACAATAACGTCGCTGTTAGAAGTAAGCGTCAGCGAACTGCAGATTCGCCCAATAGCTCCACCATAAAACAATGTACATGTAATGATTTAAAAATTGAGCTATTACAAATGTTAAATTCCTGGAAGGCCGATCAAGAACAAACACTCTTAGCCTGGAAAGTGGATCAAGATGCTATGTTGTCGTCATTAGTCAGAGATGTGACTGAGCTGAAAAACCAGTGTAGGGAGATCCAGCAAAAAAAATTTGAGTTGGAAAAATCGATGGCTTTTGTCAATAGCGGTTATGAGGAAATAAGAAAGCAAGTAAATGAGATGGAAAAATATGGAAAAGAAAGAAAGCAATCGGTTAATCAATTGGTACAAAAAATCATAGATATAAATTTACAATCTAGACCAGCGTCAATTGAATTACATAATGTTCCATTTAAACAGAATGAAAAAGTTGACGATTTAGTTTTTATCATAGCTAGCATCGGCAGGGCGGTAGATTTGAAGCTTCATGAGTCGAACCTACGAGATATATATCGTCTTCCCGGGAGACTGGGTATATCTCGACCAATAGTGGCGGAGTTTACCTCAGTATCTCGTAGAAATAATCTGTTGTCAAATATAAGGCGGTATAATAAGGAGCGACCAGTATCTGACAAGCTGAATTCTCACTCAATTGGCATGTCAGGAGAAAAAATTCCTATATATGCAGCAGAATATCAAGTCCCGTCAGTTAGAAGGCTTTATTATGAATGTCGTCAATTCGCTAAGACGCACAAAATGTCGTGTTGGAGTTTAAATGGCAAGATTTTTATACGTAACAATCCACAAGATAAGCCAATTCAAATTAAATCTGAACACTGTTTGTCCATGCTAATTGATAATAAATGACTACTCTGCTGTTTATTGTCAATAGTAACTTATTGTAATAGTATCATTGAAAAGCATGTTTTTTTTTTTTATTTATTCTTTTTTGTTATTTTTTTTTTATAATTACTTCAGTATGCATGTTTTTTTCCAAACACGTATTTATTGTGACTCAGATCATACATTACATCTTAGTTATACCCATGGCACAGTTCTTTTTATGATTTTTTATTTACATGACCATGGCTAAAACTGTCAAACGTACACACCTAAAATTAGGTTTTCTCAACGTAAGATCACTTACTACGGGGCAGGATGAATTACAGGCTTCAATGCAAATCCAACAACCTGATATTTTGGCTTTGAACGAGACGTGGCTTCAAGAAGACGCCGTAAAATATGCTCCTTCTTTCTCTGGGTATTCCCTAAAACACAGGTCACGCCCGGGTGATAGAAGGGGCGGGAGAGTAGGCTTTTATGTGAAACGGGGTATTCGAGTGCATGTACGATCACACCCGGAGTCAGCATTAGAACAGCTATGGCTCGAGGTCTGTCTGCCCGGTTACAAAGTGGCGGTCGGAACTGTTTATAGGTCTGAATCCATAATATCAGTAGCAAAGGCGATTGAGGCCCTGGCTGAATCTATACAATGTTTTGTTTATTGTAAACATATAATTATACTCTCAGATTTTAATGTAAATATGTTGGAACCACAAAATTACTTTACTAAAGAGCTTAACACCTTTCTTACACAACACGATCTCGAGCAAATGGTTAAGGAACCAACTCGAATTACGGAAGTCTCTGAATCTCTCCTTGACTTAGTTATAACAGATACACCGGATCGATGTTTGAACATAAGTGTACATCATAACCAAAATATAAGCGATCACGCTATGATTATAGCATTCTTTGACATAAGGAAGCCAAAACCCTCGCCTTGCTTTAAATCTGTGAGATTATTTAAAAATATAGACCTTAACAGTTTTAATTCTGATCTAGATATTATTCCCTGGAAAAATATCTCGAAGGAACATGATGTTAATACTATGGTTTATATGTTTGATGCATATATTAGTCACTTATTCGATATACACGCACCTTTCAAACGAATAAAGGTAGGCAATGTTCCTACCCCCTGGATAACAGACGTAATCAAAATTATGATGACCCTCCGTGATGAAGCGCTAGCCAGGTTTCACAAAACAAAATCAGAGGCACATAAAAATTATTATAAGCAGCTAAAAAACCTCGTAACGTCTAGTTTGAGACAAGAGAAAAAAGCGTACTTTAAGTTCTATGTTAATAATAACTCTAAAAACCCCAAAGATATGTGGAGACACTTAAAAAGTATATCTATTCTTAATGATTCGTGTGGGCCCTCTATACCAGATCATCTTAACGTTGCGGACGATATTAACAATTTTTTTCTAGATTTACCCGGTAATACGAACGCAGATTTGGATACATTGCAGTATTTCAAAAATTCAAAGTTAAATGAAAATCATTTTGAACTAAAGAAGATTTCGGAGAAGAACGTTATAGAAATAATAAATACGATAAAGACTAAGGCTTATGGACACGACCTGGTTAACATTGATATGATCCGAATGACACTACCTAAAACGCTGGAAACAATCACCAGTATAATCAATAAATCCATAGAAACGAAAGTATTTCCCGACTCGTGGAAAATAGCTCTGGTAAAACCTATTCCAAAGACTAGACACGTTATACATGTTAAAGACTTGAGACCAATAAGTATACTTCCTGTCATATCAAAGATTATAGAGAGAGTTGTCGAAAAACAACTAAAACCATACTTAGAAAGCAACTCTATTTTACCACTCCATCAATCAGGATTTCGCTCAGGACATGGAACTGCAACGGCTCTGACTCAAGTTACAGATGACATACTATCTGAGTCAGATGCTGGTAAAAGTACAATTCTAGTGTTGTTAGACTTTTCTAGGGCTTTCGATTGCTTACATAGAGAACTCCTTCTTGCCAAGTTAATTCATTATGGAATTTCTACAGAAAGTTCCTGTTGGTTCAGATCTTACCTCACAAACAGGTACCAACAGGTGATTACAGATGATGGCCAGGGCAATAACGTTAAGTCGAAAATGCTGCCCACCGTAAGAGGAGTCCCGCAAGGCTCTATTTTAAGTCCTTTACTCTTTGTAGTATTTACAGCTGATCTACCAAACATTTTAGAATACTGTAAGGTTCATCTATATGCGGACGATACGCAAATGTATATGTCATTTAGACCCTCCGATACCAGCCAGGCCATAGATCACATATCAAGTGACTTGGAGCGAATCCTTGATTGGTCTAAGAAAAATACTTTAGTGCTTAACGCTTCGAAAACAAAATGGATGTTGATGGGTACCAAGCATCAAATAAAGAGTGCAGACGGTATACCCATAAGACTTAATGGGGAAGTACTTGAAAGAGTTTCTGTTGCAAGGAATTTGGGGCTCTTAATGGATGAAGAGCTACGGTTTTCAGAACATATTAATAATCTGATGAGGAATGCCTTCTACAGGCTTAAGGTCTTATATGGTATTCGAGAATTTCTCTCCGAGCACGTAAGGAAGTTGCTCACAGATCTGTTGGTTCTTTCATCTTTCAACTATTGTGATGTTGTATATGGACCCCGGCTTCGTCAAAATACCAAAAAATGCATTCAACGTGTCCAAAACGCCTGTATACGCTTCTGTTATAAAGTCCCTAAATGGTCGCACATCTCCCCAATTATAAATGAAAAAAGACAACTTAATATGCAATCGCGACGTCACCAACATTTGTTATGTTTCACACATAAGATAATCACAAGCAAATGTCCACTATACCTATACGATAAGTTATCTTGGTGTGCGGACGCGCACAACTTGAATACTAGGTCTCAGGTAATTTTAAAACTTATCATACCGAAACATAGAACACAGGGTTATAAAGGCAGTTTCAAATACGCTGCATCAAAGATTTGGAACAATATACCACCTCCTTTTCGATCTATAAAGAACACAGTCAGCTTTAAAAATAAATGTAAACAATTTATAAGTGAAATTCAAAAACATAATACTCGACTACTTTAGATATACATTGATTAAATTATAATATTATGTATTGTACAAAATTATGTATTAATATGTACTTAATTAATTTACAATCCTTATAACATCTATGTAATAAATGCCCTTTCCCCACTGCCCATACTCATTGTGCTTAAACTAATATACATTATTTGTATTTTTAACACCTCTGGTAATGTGTGATCACGAAGAAATTATCTAAATGTTTTATCAGTAAGTTATTTAAATGTTTTTTGTAAACGAGAGTCAAAGGTTTAAGCTGAAAACCAGCGCTTGGTAATCCATGTGAAGTCCAAGCATAAGCTGATGCTTAGACCTTTTGCTTTCGGTATTATAGTTTTTCTGTATATTTCTACAAAATTGCTGTAATGCTGAAATCAATAAACTGGTATTCTATTCTATTCTATTCTAAATGTTTTAAATACATTGTTTCCGTTAATACGTTTCACGCAGCGCTACCAATACCTAATATACAATTACAACAAGGAATGAATGCGCTGATTGCCCGCTCAACACAGCGGACTGCGTAATAATATTTTTAGCACAGACTCATATAGCCAAACTATTAATTAGACAATTAATTTTGACACCCACGATGAAATATGAGGCACATAAATAGTAACTCCCTTTAAACACATTATTTTTAAGTAATTTATCGTCCAACCCAAGTTTACCCAAGTGACCGAAGCTACTGCACTTATGGAAATTATGTGCATATTTTTAAGGTAATAAGTAATGCATCAATAAAACAGGTACGAATGAAAGTTATAATATATAACTACCTTCAATAAGAGGTCAAAAGGTTAAACCAAAGGTATAAAGTTGTTTTACAGCCTTGATTAATAATTTTTATATGCTATTTAAAGTCCTACTTGATATGTTATGTTATGTTACTAAGTTTGGTTGAAATCGTATTCTCTTAAACATTTTGTTTTCTGCTTTGATCACAATAAAATAAAGTTAAGAACTCGTTTAAACTTAGGTTTTTAGGCTCTTCTAATTCGCTTTATTACCCTTTATCGTTTACCCTAAGACAGACAACAATGTTCAGTTTAAAACGTCTATTTTAAAACGTATAACTTAAAAAATAAACAGCTCTTGAACATGATTCAAATGAATATATTATTGTACTCATAACAGATTTTATCTACCAATCCATTTAATAAAACATCATTTTGAGCATAAAAACATACATTTATTTAAATGGTTATTACCGGCACCACGTATTTCCAGAATTAATTACTTGTCAAAGTGCGAACTATGCCGAAGTGGTGGCAAGTTAGATCGTACCAAAGTCGATAGTAGTAACTCCTCGCACGTGGTCTGAGTCACAAAACCCTGTTAACTAAGATGTCACGATTTGACAATAGTGGGAGATAACTTCCGTGTCGTTAATATGAAATGTTGTTGTTGTTCTACTCGTACGTCCTGACAGGACTAGTTCTAGTAAACACTACGTTACGCATTGATTATTTTGACCTAGCCCAATGAAATTTCCATATTAGAGCTGTCGCTGTGTTCTATTTATTGTTTTAAATAACAGATACTAACAAAATCGATAAAGGTTTTAGAAAAAAAAATGTTTAACACCACTACTTGTAAATCAATTTAAAGATTGTAAAATGTGGTATTTTCAACTAGGGGTCCATGGCTGCATTTTTCTTAATGTCCACTTCCATGCTACGGTTTTCATTCATATTATCTCGGGAATTTAACAGTCTTAACAAAATAAAAATTTACTCAGTCGCAGAGTAATACCTCTGAATTACACAAAAAATGTTAAATATAACATAAAGAAAACTCACCCAAAAAGCAAGAAGCGATGACAGTTAGTGAGAAAACTATTTAATACAGTTTGTAACTTACATTGCTTAAATTAAACAAAATTATATAAGTAGGGCTGAAATTAAGGGTTAAAAAATTTGTGAAGGCACATATTTATATATTTGATGAACTTATGATTAATATTGCTTTTTTTAACTCACGTAAGATGCCTCTTAAGTCTGATAAATAAACTTCTAGGTACATTATGAATGAAATATATCCGAACGACAGGCTATACGAAATTTTCACAATTTTTTATGCGTGTTATTCGCGTATAATTGGTACATTATGACATAGACATGATATCGGATTATTTTTAGTACGTATGAAAGCGTGGATTTTACGTAGGGCATACTGAAAGTCTCTGGATCTGGCCACTTACAATAAAAGAATAAAAAAACAATTATGGAATGCAAAAATGGAACTTTTTGGGAACGTGTTACTTTTTAATTAACGAGACTGGCATTTGTTTGTTCATTGTGACGTCCTTTCGAAAATTGTGTGTAGCTATCAAAATGAATTTAATCGTGAACATTTTCGTTCAATGATTTTTTATGATTTTTGTTCTTGCTTAAGTCAACAAGAGTGTTGCCAGAGACTTCATTTGGCATTTGGTGATGAAGCACCATATTGCAGATCTGTGTATTCGTGGTTTGGAGAATTTAGAGTGGGCGTGATCAACTCCGTGACGAGGTACGTGAAGGTCGGCCAGCGACTGCGGTTTCAGAGTCTAATATTGACACCGTACGACAACTTATTGACAAAAAAATTACTGGCCAGCAAATTCGTGCCTTGAATGAAAGAGCTAAGTGCAAAACATTTTACCTGTGAATCTGAAGGTTTGGAAGCTTTGCACTCGATGGATACCGCATGACTTAACTTTTACAAAAGGTAATTTAAGACTAGTCCAACTGCTTTGTACAGTGGTTTCAGCGAATGCAAAAATGCAATAATTGCAAAGGAATATACTTTGAAAAACAAATGTATCGTAAGTCTGATATCTAGTCTTTTTTATCAGAAACTTTCAGTATGCTCTAAGTAGGTAGCTAATTGTTTAATATATATTTATATTTTATCTATGTAATTACCACGAAGACTGAAATATTAGTGCTATTTAGGCCCATAAATCAACCCACACTTAGTTTCAAACAGGCCGAGACAATTTACTACAGCACCCACAAAATCATTCACTCGTCCAATGTAATCTCAAAATCTGTCAACAGTGTTTATTCAATTTCAGTTTTTGGTATAATGAAAATAGTTCAATGTAATTATACGATACCAGTGAACAAGTTATAGTCATTTGGCCTAATTACGCAAAGTTTTGCATAATAGCGGCGATATTAGGTAGTAATTATCATTGTTGCTTATTTCTATTGCATTTATTTAATACAAGCATTGATATATTTTCAAAAGATTCAACTTATTCACATTATTTGTACTTGACTAGGCTTTTCAACTATGTAACACCAATTAGTACTAGATGCAATTCACCCAAAAAGACTTTACATCCCACTAGAGGCTTTTTTTTTTTAGAAAACGGTGACCTCTCCTCGTGTAGGTTTTTAATTAAAATTACATTTTTTTAAGGATAACTCCTAAACCATAGGGAAATCCATATGAATCTAACCCACCGGAATCATGATATCGGTAAACTAATGGAATGAAACTTTCGTTATTATCCCAGACATCCCTACTTACCAAGTGAGGCTCACGAGCCTTGAGCACGTTCAAGAACTTTTAGACAACCACAATATCAATCAAAAACAAGTGTCTAGCTGACAAGAAATGAATGATAAACAACACCAATGATCCTCTTTGGAGAAGCACCCTTCTGGAATATACGTAACCTTACTCAATACCAGAAACAAAACCCTATGACTAATAGTTTTGTTCAAACTGTTTAAAGAGAGAAAGATCAGTCTTTGAAATCCATAACTCTGTTCCTATTATTAAACATTAATTAGTTAATGTCTAATAATACCTAGCTAAGTGTTAATCAAATAATACGCCAAAACAGATAAAGTCACGACAAATCCTTTTATTTCTTGTTAAAGGGCTTCTAGTGGGCCTCTAGAACTGCCTCAAAAACCATGTGAATATAACTATACATCTCTTACGATAGTTTTCATTCATTCAATGTAATATCTTTTTATTAAAACAATTTTATTTGTGTTTTTAAATATAAATAAAGTACCTAAAGAACTACTTTTTTATTGACCATTGTATTCAAACTGGTCAATAAAAAAGTAGTTCTGATTGTATTATAAATGTTTTGTTGCTTCGTACGACAATGTTCCGAAAACTTTTTTATCGTACTAATTCATTTTAGATCAAAATTGTTATTTTATAGAGAAGTTTTGTGTACATCTGGTAAAAGTTGGTAATTATATATTTTTTGTTTTGCTCTATTGAAATCTTTAACAAGGAGTTTATATGGTGCACTTAGAGCAATGCACACATTGCTAACTGAAAATGAAACTGCAGTTTATCTTAAAACAATAAACTCTAAAATTAACTAATTTCTGTAATAATTTCTCATGACAGCTTTCTTAAAAACATAATTACAGAACCTAAAAAGATTTTTTATGAGATAGAGAGCAAACGAGCATACGGATCAATTTATAGAGAGTGACTACTGCTAATCTGCTACTATCCTAAAAACAGACCAATATACACCTAGATATAGATACTACAGTAATATTCAGATATATGAAATCATAAATATTTACTCTGTGCAAAGTATCAGTAATCTCATAAAATTAAACAAATATTTATTCCATTATATGTTTATTTCTGTCTTTGAACTGATTTGAATTTAATTGATGTGATTTGAATTTATTTAGGTTTAAAATCGCTTTGTTTAATTAATTTTAAATTTTAGTTTCGCACTTCTTTATTTTTCAATTATAACAATCACAATCTTTAAAAATATAGAAACAACTAGCTATATCCTGCAATAGTAAAATAGATAAAAAAATCATTCAAGTGGTTTTTACATGTCAAATTTTGACGTAAATCGGTGTAGAACTTTTTGAGTTTTGAAGCGCACACAAACCAACTTTAAATTTATGTATATATAAATAGAGTAATAAGTACCAGTAGTTGTTTTCTGCATATAACGAAGAGACTTATTTAAAAAACGGAAATCCTAAATTTTAATTGTGAAATATTTAAAGCTTTTAGCAGCAGATAGTCACAACACCACTTTGCAAATATATAATGGCGACCTGAAATTTACGTTTATCGTATATGTTTGATTGTCCTACAATTTATTCAACACTGTTATTACGATGAAACACGAACAATAAAGATCCGTTTACAGTAAAATGTTGACACGTTCAGTGCTCGGTGGTTTTAAACATCTACTGTAAATCGCGTACATTTATGCGGCCTTTTGCAGTTTGTGCATTGAGCCGTATCTACGGTTTGAAAACAGTAGATAAGCTTTCAACGGGTTTTTTAGTATATTCCATTTATTTAATAGTATTTATCCTCTATTTGCATACATGAAACCAAAATACGAAACCAATAATTGTATTTTACAAAGGTAGGTATATTTATGTTGGGTAAGTCACAAATTACCTACATTATTTAATACTGTTGGTTTTGTTTAACATTCCATTGGTTTATGAATTATGTAATGTTGAATAATCCGTCCGTCCTTTACGTAAACGATGATTATTAAAGGTCATTAATTCTCAACGTCACAAATAATATATAATAATAAATAAGCCATACTTGTTTTGATATCTAGCCTTTCTTTGTTCTTAGTCTACTTTATCTATGATCAAATCATTGCTAAAGTATTAAAAGGCATTTAAAATGCTTTCAAATTCTTTCAAAATTTGTTTAAAAAAATGTTTTTCTGCTGTATCTTTTATAGTTAACAGTCTTATGGAAATAATTCCTTAAAATTAAACTTGGACATATTTAATTTTGCCTGCGGCTGCGCAAGCATGGCCCTTGATTCCCGTGTTAACTAATAAATAAATTAATTCAATATCCAATCCATCTGTGTCTTATTTAAAAAAAAGACATAATTGGGTAACAATATATTGGTTTCACAGACTGCACGGATGACGTAGTGGTTCAAGCGGTCACGGAATCGATCCCCACATGGGATAACAATTTGTGTGAGCCACAACTTGTTTTTGTGAGTCTCTGTGTTCGTGAAGTCCCCCGCGACACAGGATATATTCCTAGTGTGGAAGTTGTCTTTAAAAAAAGAAAAAGAATTTCCCTGATTACCCAGCAACTTCTCGAATTTTTCTTTAAGCTTTATTGAAAATATTACGAACATTTCAAAATAGTATTCAATTATTGCAGTCTTTATCAATTTATAATAATAAGTAGCAATAGAATAGATGTTTCAAATACAAAACATGGATTAAAAAATATAAAAACATATTTCAATCTGCCAAAACATTTCTCGGGTAAACGTCATCGAAAGTCGAAACAAACCTGTGTCTGAAATTGAAATTGTGGCCGACTAAATCTAGTCCAGTTTAACCCAAAAAAGGCACCGGTCTGTGCGTTCACCGCAAAAAAGATACCATTTGTCGTATCACCTCAGTTTGAGAGCACCTCCCTAACTGCCTCAGCCAGCATCGGAATCCTAGGCATCGACATATCGAGCGAAGTCCAGTTTCGGGGTCACTTAGAGGATAAGGTCAAATTGACCTCGAAGAAGCTCGGTATCCTGAACAAATCGAGGCAGTATCTCACTCCGGCCCACCGCCTTCAGCTCTATAAGGCACAAGTCCGGCCGCATGTGGAATACTCTTCTCATCTCTATGCAGGGGCACCTCAGTACCAGCTTCTCCCTCTGGACCGCATCCAACGAAGAGCGACTCGAATCGTCGATAGCCCAAACATCTCCGATCGGCTCGATCCCTTGTCATTACGTAGAGATGTGGCTTCACTCTGCATTCTCTATCGCATATGTCATGGAGAGTGCTCCGAGGAATTGTTCGGACTAATACCAGCCGCAAATTTCCGCCATCGTTCCACACGGCAAAATTTTCATCCTCATTACCTAGATAGTTGGCGCTCCACTACTGTGCGCTTTTCGAGACACTTTTTGCCCCGCACAACCAATCTGTGAAACGGGTTATCGTCTTTTGGGACTAATCCCACCCACACGCCCACCACTGTAACTCCTGTACACCAGGATCCACAGCAGTGACCCACGAACACACCGAGTTATGACACTCGGGAAGTCCCAGGAAGAAATTAAACTGTCTTGGAACCCGCAACGAAATTAATCAGAAGAAAATTGGAGGAGTTGGAAATACAGTAAATCCACTTCCCTCCTTAGCAAAGCGGGAGACAAAATGAAGTAAAATGGGCATACACCCTTTTAAACAGGGGAGCACCACGGCCACAAATATTACGGGTCCTACGTGAGCTATGTTTGATTTCTATAATATGTATGGCAGAATCGCCTAAACGCACGGAAATTCACCCTAGTTGACACAAGATCCCCATAGTATACCGCCCCAGATGTCACCTGCAAGCTATTCAGCATTATATTACGTTCATTATACCAAAGACTACATTCCCAGAGGATATGATGAGCAGACTGTTCATAGTGAGAGTTAGGTGTTGAGCATTGACACAATGGTGACTCGACTAATTTAAATGAATAAAGCTTGCTCTTAAAGTTACCATGTATTCCGCACCGATACGACCTTCAAACCTTCAAGAAAAGAGCATACTTCTTCCTAAAAGGCCGGCAACGCGTTTGTGACTCCTGAGTTGCAGACGTCCATGGGCGGCGATAGTTACTGTCCATCGGGTGACCCGTCTGCTCGTCTGCCCCCTCTAACATAAAAAAAAACAGACCCGAAACGGGTGGACCAATTTGGAAAAAACTTTCACTGGTAGATAATATTAATGTTATGAGGAAATGAAATGAACTTAGGCAGCACTGTCAACTACAGTGCTTTGCATACATTGTTGCACTATGGTTTCTGTGATATAGATTTATTTGCCGGGGCTTTCATAAACGGGTTTAGGAATTTAGCTCAAAATTTGTGCTATTTTGTTTATGAAAATGGTAGTTTTCAAATATGAAAATCAATAAATCATATAAAAAATGTACCCCGCTAATCTCTAAACAGGCTCAAAATTTTCACGGGGTTTTTTATTAGCGGAATACAAAAATATTTTGACCTCATACGTAGAGTGACAAAACTATATCAATTAGGTACTTCAAGATTTCACGTTACTTCGACTTTGACACTAAAAAAAAGCCACTCTTGTCGTTAAATATTTGTACAAGAAATACTTGCAGCCTTTAGCTACTTCTTTTGTCATGACCTACTCAACGACTTTTGTGGTACTACGTGTAACTGTTATGTAGAACGTTTTAATTATTTTTCTACGCGGACTGAGCCTCACCTATTACGTTTAGCATACAGGGATATTTCCTTTAAATTATTTATTACAATTTAAAAGAAAATTAATTTAATGGTACATTAGACTACGAGCAAGCACATACTTATATAGTCTATGTAATACTTTAAGTTTATCAGGTGTCAGCACACGGATGTAAATAAAGTTGGTGATATAAACGGGAGAGAGTCACGCTATACCTTAACACTGTATAGCCAGCAGAACGTTGGTTATTTATGTTTACAGTTACCTGTAGTCAGTACATTCAGAAGACAATTTTATTGTCTCATAAGGATTAAAATTAATAGAGGTCGTCCCGCAGTTGAAATTCGACCTTAATTCATAAATAAATGAAAACAATGAAGCTTCATCAAGAATACATTTTTTATTTATTTTTTAAGGTTTTGTCAGTATTTCCTTCTGTCCACGGCTACGCTTAAAAGCTGTTAGTAGTAGGAGTGTTAGTAGTAATAGTGGACACACAACTTGACAGTGAACCCATCGAAAACAGAGATGATGATGTTCAACAACAAACAAACGTAGTCTTGGAAATCTCAGACTTCCCAAGCTATTTGTAACGTAACTAGCTCTTACCAAAGATGTCAAATACCTAGAAGTAATACTGGACAGTAAACTTCTGTGGAATAACCACCTCGATGAAAAAACAAACAAAGCGTGCATTGTCTTCTGCCAATGCAAACGGCTACTCGGCAAATGCTGGGGACTATCACCAAAGATTACACTATGGCTCTACAGGACAGCCATTAGACCTATAATCACTTACGGTGCTATTGTCTGGTGGCAGAGAACAGAACACCGTCATAAACACATTACAGCGATTCCAGCGACTCCCATGCTCCGTGGTCACTTACTGTATGCGCACAACGCTAACCGCAGCACTGGACGTGGCCTTTCGTCTGTCACCACTGGATTTGTTCATACAGCAGGAGGCCGCCATTATGATCATCAGACTCAGACACCTGTCTGTGGCATAAAGGTGAGGGATCGCACTCCAAACTATGGCATCAATTAGTGAACCACTAATAGCAGCTCCGTGTGATAGGATCCCAAAACACCATATAACACAAAAGGACACCAAATTCAGATACTAGAGAAAGACCGAGATCAATCCGGCATTAACAAAGCCCGAATTTACACGGACGGTTCCAAAACTAGGTCAGGAACTGGAGCCGGAGTTTTTCGCAAGACCTAAATATGATTATATCACTATCGTTAGGCCACCACAGTTCTGCCGTCTCCTTCTGCGAGCAAGTTATGCTCGCGAAGGAGACGGCGGAGCGGGACCGGGAGAGGTTTAGAACTCTCCCGGCCCGCCAGGCCCGGGCACGGGCCAGGCAACGCAGGCGACTCAGGCGCCGGAGGTCGCAGAACGACCTCCGTCCTCCATAAGCGCAGGCCTGGGGGTGACTAGCAGAAGCAGGCCGGGGTGGCGGCGAGCGCGTTGCGAAGCGCGCTCGCTTCCAGGGAGCACAGGGAACATGGGGTTCCCACACGGGGGGGGGTCGTCTACTCGTCTGTAGATGACCCGAGGTATGTCGGGGCACCAGGGACTTCCTTTCTAGGGTATTCCTGGTTCCCCGGCTATTAATACCCGGCGAAGGCGTGCGGTTTTAGTCGGTTCGAGTCCGACATGCCACCGACAGGTGGTATCCGAGGGGATTTCCGCACGGAAAAAAAAAAAAGACCACCACAGTTCCATATTCCAATGCGAATGTGTGGCAATAACTTACGTCACCACAACGGCCATGTCAAGGGGCATTCAGGACATCTGAATACTATCCGACAGAATCGCCGTCCTAAAGGCACTAGAGGGCAATACAATCACCTCTGGTATTGTCTTCGAATGTCATCAAGCATTGGAGCAGCTGGCTACAGTAACTGGGGTACTACTCCAATGGATTAAAGGGCATAGTAATGGCGCGGGCAAGGGAACGACGCCGCAGATCAGTTAGCCGGGGTTAACTATACTGCTGCCACTGCCTTTTAACCAACTTCGATCCTGGGTTAGACAGCAAACTCGTGAAGCGCACAAACGAAGGTGGTAAAACTCACCGGGCTGCAGACAGTCCAAACTAGCGCTTACTGAAGTCTCACCACGACTTACTTGCAGACTGATCAGTCTTAGTAGGCTAGATATCCGAATAGTTGTAGGAATTATAACAGAACACCTAGCCCTGAACCGATAACTATTCACCATTAATGCGACGGACAGTCCTCTTTGCAGAGGATGTCTGAATGAGGGTGTAGCCACACAACGGGCAACTATCATTCCTGATACAAAACGCCCCAGGAGGGTCCTGCGCTTCTGAAAAGAGCTTGGTTGGCTCACCTAGCCAACCTGTCTTCGACGCGTTAAGGACCATCTTCAGTTTAAAGGCGGAAACCGGAGCCCACAACCAATACAAAAAAAAGTTGTAGTGGATAGTTGTAATTTATAATGGCCGGCATTTTTTATTTATTTTTATTGGGACTAATCCCTCCCACACCCCTACTACTGTTACTCCTGTACACCAGCATCAACAGTAGTGACCCACGAACACACCGAGTTATGACACTCTGGAAGTCCCACGAAAAAATTAAACTGTTTTGGAACCCGCAACGAAATTAATCAGAAAAAATTTCAAGAGTCAAAAATACAGTAAATCCACTTCCCTCCTTAGCAAAGTGGCAGCCAAAATGAAGTAAAGTAGGCATGACCCTAGGCATAAACAGTAAAGCACCACGGCCACTAAACGTTATGGATCCTAAGTAGGCTATATTTGAATGGCAGAATCCCCTAAATACACGGGAATTCACCCTAGTTGACACAAGATCCTCATAGTATACTGCCCCAGATGACACCTGCGAGCTATTCAGCATTATATTACGTTCATTATAGCAAAGACTACATTAGCAGAAGATATGATAAGCAGATTGTTCACAGTTAGAGGTAGGTGTTGAGCACTGACACAATGGTGACTCGACTAATTTAAATGAATACAGCTTGCTCCTAAAGTTATTATGACCTGTAAGAAATTGAGAGACACAGTGACCCACCTCAAGCGATGTCCTCGACAACCGTTCGCGAACAGATGGAAAGAACTGGTAAAGGTGGTGCGTCTTAGATGATTCGTCCCAACGTTGTTGCCATTCGTCTATGCCTTGCACAAGAATATCAGTGCAAGTCGTTGGCCTAACAGTTTGCGAAGGACAGCACCTACGGTTGCATCTATTGGCTATCTATCTATCTCTCAAGCCCCGCGCTAGTGTTGGATTCCACCAGTAGTAAGCCGTCAACAGCATACGCGTTCAGAGTACATCCGGATGGTATTGGATACCGATATTCCACAAGTGTGGACCTAGCACTGATCCCTGTGGACATCCCATTGTAAGCGCCTTCAACACAGAATGATGACCAAGTCTTAGATTAGTTGTAACTTGTGAAATGTACAAAGAGATAAGGGAATAAGTATTTTTAAAGCACCCCCGTGATTTTAATTTCAGCCACAGCATGGGCCACCATTCGTTTTCGAAGGCGACAGATATATCTAAGAAAACCGCCAACACGTATAGGAATTTTGACTCTGTGACACACTTCCTAACCAAAATAACGACATCAATTGTCGATTTCCCCCACCGTAAATCCAAATTGTCGATCATGAAGTTTGACTCCACCTGGCAGAAGCTAGGGCACTACAAGACGTCCTAAAAGCTTTCCTAACGATGGTAACAATGTGATTGGTCGGTAGGATTTAGGATCATTTGGCGGTTTGTCGCCACTTTTTGGTATTATACGAGTATTACCGCACCGCCAAATACGAGGAAATATTCCTTCCGCAATGAAACGTTTAAAAGCAGTCAATATCGTGTCACCCGAAAGTTTACAAGCTTATTTTATCATTTTGTTTGATATTTTATCTTCGCCCGAAGCCTTGTTTAGCGCAAGGATCTAACGATACTGAGAAATTCGTCTGAAGAAGGTAAGTCAGACATTGGAGACAGTGGTAGTTTGATGGCCCACTGCCTGATCTGTCGGTGATGATCAGTGACATTTTCCAGCCGATGGTCAAGTACGAGTGATTATAAAATATATTCTGCTGTTTGTTCTACTCCTGTGGTATATCTGTTATTAACTTTAATGTTCTATATGTATCGATCAATGATCTATTTGCCTTAAATTTGTGATACAAACCACGGGCCATCTCTATCGAGTTTATTAACAGTTAGAATTAAGTTTCCCTTGAATTTTTCACAGCAGCTCCGCAGTGGGACCTGGCAACTTTAAGAGCAATGAGAGCATTATTGTACAAATCGCCTGTTAGGTTATGCTTTTTAATAGCGTTTAATTTCCTACGAGCTTTCCGGTAGCTTCTACGTGGTTCAGCAAATTTATCATACCATTAATCACATCTACGAGTGTTGGTGATAGATCCACGACCAATAGAAACATCGGCGCATATGTGAAAGTTTCTGATTGTATTTCGGCGCTTTCCTCAGCTGATAGACTACTGCGAGTGAAGTCTTTGGCATGAGTTGCAAAGAGTGAACCAAAAAAGCCCAGTTCGCACTTTTAATTTTATATCTAAAATTATAGGGAGCTCTTTGCGGATCCTGTGAAACCCTTCGTATGAATTCGTACACGATCAAGCGGTGATCACTACAGGATGTGTCCAGGAGGTAACGCCATCCGGATATCAAGATGGTCGCCGCGCGTAAGCGTCACGACAATAGAAGACTCTCCCATTGGGTTGGAAAAAGTTGGTAGTGCATCAGGGGTATTGTGAATAGTAAGATTCATTTCCGCAATTAAATCTTCAACCGCACAACGTCGAACAGTATCAGTTGCACCCAACTTACCATACTGTAATGTAGATGACGCATTGACATCAGCGCCAATAATAATTGTATGTCCCACGAGGGACTGCAAGACGTAACGTAAGTGATGTAAGTGAGGATCAATAGGATGTAAATATTGAAAATAGCAGCAACGGCGTAGTGTGACGTCATAAGATTACGCAAAGATGTTACCGTAAAATTAGAACTTGTAACATATATCCTAGCCTGCGAACGGCAGTCTAGCTTTACTACATTACTACGCAAACGAGCACTCTGATATTGTTCTTGTATAAGGACAACATCTAAGTTTTGTTATAAAATTAAACGGTCTAACTCTGATGTGGCTATTTTATCGTTATGAAGATTTAACTGGCCTATTGAAATATTCTCTATTACTTAGTAAGTTACTCTATAAACTATTTAGTAATTGGTATTTAAAATTAGCTGCTCTAGTTTTAATTTATAAATGGGACAGTCGTGTTAGCCGCATCATTGGTCAGATGGTTTTTTGAACCGCCTGCACTGTGCGCACGTTGGCTTAAAATTAAGTGTAATCTTTTTGCTTCAATGTTCTCGCAGGTCTACGATAATACGATTTCAAATAATGAATTCACGATGTCCAATGATCTAAAGTATACAAATAAATTTAGCTCAAATTTCAGCTCCTTGGTTATAGACCAAATAGCGATTTAAGAAAGTTGGATACAGCTAAAGGTGCAGGGTCAGATGGCATCCCGCCAATTTTTGTAAGAAATTATGCGTCTCAATTGGCAACGCCATTGCACATCATTTTTACGATATCGATTTCTTCTGGAATATTTCCAGATGAGTGAAAATCCGCTAAAATCGTACCCCTTCATAAGTCGGGTTGCAAGGATAACGTGAATAACTATCGACCAAATTTCGATCATTTCCACGATGGCAAAGGTGTTGGAATCTACTGTTTGTCCTTGCATTCAAAACTATTTAAGTCCATACCTATCCAAATATCAACATGGATTTGTCAAGGCAAGAACTACTTCGACAAACTTGGTTACATTTGTTCTAAGCATTAGGCATTCAGCCTAGCTGAAGTAATTGACCATCAGCAGCAGGTAGCCGTTATTTATACAGACTTCAGCAGAGCATTTGATAAAGTACCTCACACTATACTCATGAGGAAATTTTCAGTGTATGGATTTACTGGCAATCATTTTGAATGGCTTTAAGTCAAAACCTTTTCCCATCTTTTCTGGTGTACCACAGGGATCGCATCTGTGACCCATCCTTTTTTAAGATCTTTATCAATTGCCTACCTGGCTGCCTCTTGCACTCCAAACCATACATGTACGCTGATGATCTAAAAACATCACGAACTATAGAGAGTATCCAAGACGTAGCTCTTTTACAACAGGACATGGAACACATAAGCCAGTGGTGTAGCAACAACCAGATGCTCCTCAATATTAGCAAATGCTACCGTACTGAACCTTAGTTGAACTTAGCAGAAAAACACAGAAAACAATATTTAAATTTTTAGCATATGCGACTTCACATGTGAGTCGCACAGTGCCGCGAAGGGAAGGGTGTAATAGCCGGCATAGCAGTGAAATAAAATCTAGAATAAGTATTCTTTTAGAGTACCTTCCCTACTCATACAGTAAGAAGGTATTTCTTTCTCGTCAATCCCATGATGTAGAGTATAGTTAAACAAGAATTAAGTTTAATGTCCTAATTTTTGTTAATCAATTTGTCTCCCTGGAACAATATTTTATGCTATGACAGACTGATTCACTTAAATAAATTATAAATTAAGAAAGGATGTTTTGCACAAGCACTTGTCCAGTAATTACTTAAAACGTTAATGTTTTACTAACAAAACAGCACAAAGCCCACGATCATCGTTTCCTCTGTAAATCACTCATGAAACACGACTGTCTTTCACTTTGATTGATTGTTATATTAATATACCTATAGATTAGACTATAGTCGAAGGAAATGGTTTAGCGTCAAACATTGTAACATTCAAAGCAAAGCCTGGGTATACCTTACAACTTGTGTAGGTGTTTAAGCCCTAACAGATTGGGAGAAACACGTAAGACACTTAATACATATAGTAAGACGAGATGGGTCTGTAATGGATTTAACCGTACTAATGGAAGTGAACCGCAGGCTTAGTGTTGCGGCTAATGTGTACCTCTCCGACTCCCACCACATCCTGTAGTAGTGACATCTGTTAAGTAACAATACATATTGTAGTCAAAGTCAGGAGAGTGTAAATTTAGTTTTAAGATAAATCAAAGAGGGGGTTCATCCCAACAACGAAAACCATGTTATGTACCTAAGTTGTGATATGAGATAAAAAGAAGTATGGTCACCTCTGCTTTAGATAAGCAGAAAGACTTTATTAGTATCTATAAAATTTCAACATTTAAATTCAAGCGGCAGAGACTGAAAAATTGATCTAAAAAGATATACATATATACTCGATACATATAAGAAGGTGAAGACGAACTTACAATACGAACAGTATATAGATACTTTAATAGTAAAAAACGATACGCTGCCAATATAATAATAAATGAATTCTTCGTCACACACTGTGGATGTGGTAGCCAATAGCACACCTCAGTTGGTATCATATACTGATGATGTTGATGAACTAGTGGAGAGTGAAGTTATATCCGTAAGTACCCAATACAATGATAGGATAAGAAACGCAATACCGGTATGTAAATGGCAATAATAGACCCCGGTTATTCCGTTTCCCCATTTATAAACTAAATTTAGCACTGGTGGGTGCCCTGGATTCGTTATTGTCTGATTATTTAGACAATAGCGAAGATCTGAGTGATACATATTCTATTCTGTGCGGCTATTGCAGTTTGTCGAGTAGCTGGTGTTAATATAGCCGAAAATGTGACTACTACTCAAGCTAAATCTACTGTACCAGCTTGGCAGTATAGAATTAAACGTCGTATTGATGAGACCAGGACACTTATCCTAAGCTAATTATAATTTCACATTATATCGATCAGGGAATACGCGGCCGAGAGTGATGTGCTTTGTGAAACAGGCATTCCTGTGGACTACCTTTAGTCCTCAACGGTACATGTCATGTGTCACAGAGCGCATAGACTTCCTAAAGCAGAAAATTTATGCATGGGCAAATAGGATAAGACGGTATTTAAAACAAATAGATCGATATAATCAGAATCGAATGTTCCCAAGAAATGAGAAGTGGGTGTACCGGAAACGTGCCGAAAGGAACCGGATCCATGTGTGAATCGGTGATTGGTTGCGGGATGTCAGACGCTCATGTGTGTCACCTATGGAACCTGTTACTATTACTAACCTGGTAAAGATGATGTAAGCTGTGCAGTCCGTTCGTTACCGAATTGGAAATCACCTGGTCCAGAAGTACTGCACTTGTCTTAAGTGGTGGTGTGTTTAGCATCTCAATTTTTGGTAGCATTGGATTGGGGTTCATTATCCCAATTTTTTACCACTGGCATAACCCACTTACTCTATAAGTCTGGTAGTATCATGGATCCCAAAAAATTTAGACCTATCAATGCACCTGCAATGGTTGGGTCATGCCGGTTCTGATTTATTCCTTTGGTATACTTAGATGGACTCAGACCGAATTAGATGCCCTTGAGAGGAGAGTCCGTACACTGCTGACTGCATTCCGAATGTACCACCCACGTTAATCGATTATGAGATTGTATATCCCGCGAAAGTATGGGGGTCGCTGACTGTTAAGTATCAAGACCCTACACAATTGCGAGATTTACAATCCCATAGAATATTTTTTACATACTGATGTGGGAGTGCATCGCAACGTAGTTGCAGTGGATACCGGATTTAGAGCGACTGGACGCTCTGGCTAAAGAGAATTGGCGCAAACCTATATTACTTAGTACTATTGATCACAGGAAAGAATGGAAGGGCAAATAGCTCCACCTTCGGTTTTATCGGGCCCTGAATAGGTCCGATATAGACTTAAAAGTACCTACGACTTGGCTACGTTATGGTGATTTCTTTGGAGAAACTGAAGGTTTTGTATCTGCAATTATGGACGAAGTTATCATGACGAATAACTATCGGCTAACTATATCACTAGATATGTGTACTATATAATAATATATAGTACACATATCTAGAGATATGTGTACTACAGGTATGTGCCCGACCCTGTTCTTCGAGAATGGTCGGGCCACGTTGCATTGGGATCGATCTATTATCACAGACAGGACCATTGTTGCCAATAAGCCTGATATTTATAGTGATAGATCGATTAGAGACTCGCAATCAACTCGCAAGGCAATCCTCCTTGACACAGCCCGTATAGTGAGGAGGTTCTTTATAGGTATCTTTGAACTCCTAACCACCGGTGTCTTTTTTTTTTTCCGTGCGGAAATCCCCTCGGATACCACCTGTCGGTGGCATGTCGGACTCGAACCGACTAAAACCGCACGCCGTCGCCAGGTACTAATAGCCGGGGAACCAGGTATACCCTAGAAAGGAAGTCCCTGGTGCCCCGACATACCTCGGGTCATCTACAGACACAATTATGGACCCTGTCGGACACGGCAACATTAAGAGAGAAAAGCAAACATTCCATCATCATATTGAAATGTAGATTAGTAAATAGAACTAAGTAGGTATTTCTTTTATTGCTCACGTATTAATTAAATTTAGTAAATATTATATTATAGTAAATTATTATTATATATTGATTTGTTTCCATAGTATACTATATATTTTTAAATTTATTTTGTAATTATATATTATGTTAATTATTCAAATTTGATTTATTGAAACGAAGTTCCTTATCGCGCGTTGTGAAAGGGGAAAAAAATTCTTACGAAAATTGGTCACGACACTTTTTATTTTGAATTGTCACTTGTCAGTCATTCAGCGCCATCTATCGAATAGTAAAATTAAAATTTATGTTCTTAGGTTGAGCAAAAAATATTGTATTCGACATCATTTCTCAAGGAGATTTTACCAATGTATAAATTGTTTTAATTAGAAACCAACTGAAAAATATGTAGGTAATAGCCGCTTTCATAGATGGCGTTGTAATTAAAATCGAGTCTAATCAGTTTTACTCGATCGTAACAACTTCGTTCCTATCGGGTGTCCCACGACACGACACGGCTTTTTATATATTTTTATGGACATGACATAGGGGCTTGATGTATACATTTTTAATCTGGACGTTGCTTGGTAAATTTAGTCTGTTTTTGTGTCTCAATGTAGAATTTGTATTTAAATCTTCCCTTCTCGTGTAATAATCTGTGTGTTGTCTGACAAATTTACATGTTTCAAGAATATACATACAAGGAACGGTTAGTATTTTTAGTTTTCGGAAATGAGGTTTGCAACTCTCTGTGTCGTCTATGTTTACAATTATCCTTATTAACTTTTTTTCCATAATTATCAGTGAGGGAGCATCTGTGCTGTTACCCCATAGGGTGATACCGTAATTCAGCCATGAGGATGCATAGGCATAGTAGGTGACTAGAGCGGTTTTTCTATCAGTGGTTTTTTTAAATATCCTGTGTTGCGGCGGACTTTACAAGAGTCAAAAGTGTATTATCCACCATCAAATAATAATCATCATCATTATCAACAGCTTTTAGTAGTCAACAGCTAATGGACATAGGCCTCTCCTTAGAAAGGAGGTTTTGGCACGCTGGTTTTTCTAAGGTTTGTGACAAGATGGATTGATCTTAGGTTTGTGACAAGTTTTACTTCTCTTTGGAGTGGTTGTCTCGCATAGTTTGCTCCCTTAGTCGACTCTTACAATACCCACCAGATGAATAGGGGTGGTGACACTCCATATTCTTAATCCATAACCACATGGAGATATACTTTGGCACATCTCACAAGTGGCCACCTGATACTAATATTGAAAAAAATAGTCGTAGTACCTACCGAAATTGTTGTGTTAACGCGGAGGAACTCTGTTTCTTATTTATGTGAATGAGCTTTGCTGCCTTAAAGTCAAAAACTGTAGAATTGTTTCCTTTGCCGACGATACTGTCCTGCTAGTGGATGGACCTACCTGGAACTCTGCACGTGGTAATGCTGAAATCGCTTTGAACTTGGTAATGCAATGGCTCGAAATAAACTTACTCACCCTTAACCTAGAAAAAACCAGGTTCATGACTTTTTCCCCAAATGCATCTTCCCAACCGCCACCCTCATTCGAAATCAAGGCACACATATGTAGCTCCCTTAACACCTACAACTGCAGTTGTCCATCTATAGTTCGTTGTAACTGCATTAAATATCTTGGGGTAATAGTCGACAATAATCTTACTTGGAATTTTCAGATTGAACAAATTGTTACAAGGGTTAGAAAGTTGTTGTATATTTTTAAAAAGCTGAGAAATGCTACAGATCTTAACACCATGAAGATGGTCTACTATGCGCTAGTTCAATCTATAATCGGTTATTGCATTACGTCCTGGGGTGGTGCTTGCAAAGCATATATGGTTCGTTTGGAGAGAGCTCAGAGATGTATACTTAAGGTGATGACTGGTAAACCTAGAAGATTCCCTACGTCTGAGCTTTACAGTATCTGTAAGGTACTAACGGTGCGGCAATTATATATACTGCGGGCTATTCTGCGTAAGCATACTGCCTCCCCGTATGACATTAATTTTATTAAAAATACACGTAGATCCGACAGAGTACATTTTAGTATACCACATAGATCTGCTCTGGCATCCCAGCAGTTTTACTTTCTTAGCCCCAAACTATATAATAGGGTTAATAGGTTGCTAAATATATATCCCCTAACCTATAAAAAATGTAAGCACAAATTGATAGTGTGGCTTCTTTCCTTAACGTACAGTCAGTCTGAAGACATCATAGCATGAAAACGTATACACCTTACACTCATCACACGTACACTGACATACACTCGCCTACACTTAACATACACTCAAACACCATTTACACAAGATAGGTACCAAAACACATTTAATTACTCATTGTAAAAATTGTAAACTTAGTTGTAAGTACTTGTACTGTTGGATTCGGATGTGGGCGTTAATGGCTACGACACAGTTTATACTACTGTAGCCATTATCGTTTAATTATTGTGAAATGTAACAAGGTTTTGAATAAAGTATATTATTATTATTATTATTATTATTATTATATACAGAGATGTTGGTTGTTGTTGTTGGAGGGTCAGACCGGCGGTTCGCGATTACCACAGCGTGCGTTGCTACGGTATGAATGACGTCACAGTCTGCCAAACAAAACTGTTTACATCTGTGTCCAGTGTCAAATGAAACTGTATTAAGGTGAGAAAATCCGCTAAAAACGAAAAACTATAAGGAGTATTGTATGAAAACGTCAACAACAACAATGATGTTTTGCGTGGCGTGACGTAACACTTTCTGATTTGTGTTCGTTGTCACGTGACTTAATGCCTATTTTGTTCACATTTATTAAAAAGAAATATTAATAATCTAACTATTATGAGAAATAGTCTGGTTTTTTCTTATCTATGCCTCTTCATTTATAATTTGAAACTATAAAGCAAGCAATTTGTTATTAGTGGACACAAGCCTATTTACACGGGCTGTTCCGCAACTCCACGTCAAAGCGCGTATATTGCATTATTGGGAATATAAGCTTGATGAAACACATTAATCCCTTTACTTTGCCAACGACATTGGCAATTGACCTAGCGAGTAAGATACTTTGCCTGCTATGATGCAACCATTAATACAATACGTCAAGTCAATACGACAAATAGCTCTGTGCGTAGTTTACCTACCACCGCCGGTGACCCGTTCAACTTTAGAACCCTTTCTGGACCGCTGTAACACTATATTTGAACAATCAAACCTGTGTAGTCGGTGCTTTCAATTTGGCTTGTATCAACTGGGCCTTTTAAGTGACTCTGATAATGTGTATTCACCACCGGGCATCAGTCATTTACTGACTGACTTTACTTACATGAACAGACTCAAGCAACTTACTTAACGATGTTACTAATAATTCTGAACGTTACTAGACCTCGTTTTGACTAACTTACCTTCTAACAGCTTGTGTGCTACTCCAAACCCTTTGAGTGTTGTCAATACTTTACACACCCCTCTTGAAATTTACTTTACATCGACTGTTGACGCCAGACTTCCTTATGAAAACAGCACTCCCAAATTCGTCGTGTATCGTTTGGCAGACACTCATTTGTCATACATTCAAAACTCATAATTCTGTAAGTCATAATCATCTTAAGGCATTAACTTCATATCCATAATAGTTAAAAAGTAGAACCATCATATCGCCGAAAGTTCATAGTCAGAATCGTCTTTGATCGTCTAAATTTCATATCGATAGTCATTAAAAGGCGGAACTATCATATCTCAGAAAGTTTACAGTGATAATCATCTTTTGGCATATATTTCATATCTATAATAATTGAAAGACTATCTATCCATCTTTTTTATTTCTTAAAATAAAAATTAAAATTGATTGATATATATTTTTACGTGACGGATTTGGTTTTTATTTCCCTATAAGAAGCATACACCATTCATGCAGGCAAGCACGCAGCATACACCATTCATGCAGGCAAGCACGCAGCATACACCATTCATGCAGGCAAGCACGCAGCATACACCATTCATGCAGGCAAGCACGCAGCATACACCATTCATGCAGGCAAGCACGCAGCATACACCATTCATGCAGGCAAGCTCGCAGCATACAAGCAGGAATGCAGGCAAGCATGCAGCATGCAGGCAAGCATGCAGCATGCAGGCAAGCATGCAGCATGCAAGCAAGAATGCAGCATATCTGTCATGGCTCCGGCGCTCCGGAGCTCTGGCGATCCCACGCGAGCTTATCGTCGCAGATGAATTCAACGTTCAACCACCTCCTCCTCAGCTCGCGGGCCGCCTCGCCCCTCCGCGCCTATGCGGGCTTAAATTGCACTCTAGGGGTAGGGCAGACAAGTCTACGTGGAGTCGGTTTTGCGGCGATGCGTTTCCGTCACAAACTTTTGTAGCAAGACATGACTTTTTAAGATATTATTTTAATTTAAGGTTAAAAATGATTTTTTATGGCAATCTGCCTAAAAAAATTATTCCAAGTGAAATTCTGCCATCTTTATAGTATGCCATGTGAAATTGTACCAAATAATCGTCGTTCTAAATAAACGTTATGCTAAACGAAATTATGCGGAATTTTAACTCTGCAAAAGGTGTTTATGCTAAATGAAATTATGCTATCTTAAAAGTATGCCATTGTAAATTCGGACATATAAACATTCGGCCGAACATTAATTATAATCAATAGTTTTTATGCCTCAAACATATTCGTTTAAAGAAGTTTCTGCCAAGTGTGTTGTGCGAAATAAATTTTGGAGCATCAAGATTCTGCCAGATAGAGGGAAACCCTTTCCATCATATTCACATCATATAAATACTTTTAATCCATGATAGCGCAAGAACTTTAATTGCGCTTTGCAGGATTAGTAATTACTGATACATTACTGTTTTATTTGTTCGTGCCACATAACAATAAGCTGAACGACAGTTGTATGCTTAAAGTTTAGCTGCACAATTACCTAACGATACTAAATTTTTATGTGAATTACTGTTTTCTTATACCAACATTGTTACGATTTTACAAATAAAATTTAACATGAATAGCATAATGAACTTTTTAGTTTCTTAGTACTCATCAAAAAAGAATATTTTTACTGCATTAGCAGTCAAATTAAAATTTTAGGTAAAAAAATTATAAACTGAAATTATAAATTTAGTTTGCACAAGTTATTGAATATTTCAACAAATAAATTCCACACAAGACAACTTTTAACTATCTGATCTGCGTCTCAGCTTTATTTACCTATAGTCATGTTTTCAGCAATGTATGTACCTATGTTTGTCAGTAGTTTGGTTATACTATAGTACGTGCTACATACAGCTTGGGATCGGATGGCTGTGTATAAAATGTGTGTTAAGTGATTATTAAAATTAACTTTAAATAACTAATAATTTGGTAGGACAAGAGATCATTTTCCCTTCTTTAACCCATTATATCGCAAAACACGATATTTATAATAGATAAATGATAATTTTAACCTAAAGCACATTCAAATACATCTGTAACAATAATCTGCAAGAGTCATCATTCAATTTCATGTTTGTCCACAACACTAAAATTATATAGCACTAAAATTATACATGTGGATAACTGCCTCAGTGGTGGTGTTAGAGTGTGCGACTGCTGTGCTGAGGTCTCGAGTTTGATTCCCGGGTCAAACCAAATGTATGTATGATCTGCAAATCTTTGTTTCAGAGTTCAGGTAGTTTCTATGTGTAATATATTTATATATATGTATATGTATTTACAAAAAAAATGCATTTATGTTTTCTATCAGTCAATCTAACTTTCATAGTACAAGATGTGCTTAGTTTCAAAATTGATGGCGTGTGTCAGATGTCCGAATATTATTATTATATCCCAAAAACATTTGACTATTTAACATATATGTAAAAATTTCAAACATAATTAACTACAACAAAAAAGAGACTGTATTGCCACCAACTTTTAGTGATATGGGAGTCAAATGTGTATTATCCACCATCAAATAATAATCATCATCATTATCAACAGCCTTTAGTGGTCAACAGCTAATGAACATAGGCCCCTCCTTAGAAAGGAGGTTTTTGCATACTATACCACACTGGTTTTTCTAAGGTTTGTGACAAGATGAATTGGTCTTAGGTTTGTGACAAGTTTTCCTTCTCTTTGCTGTGGTTGTCTTGCATAGTTTGCTCCCTTAGTCGACTCTTACAATACCCACCAGATGAATAGGGGTGGTGACACTCCATATTCTTAATCCATAACCACATGGAGATATACTTTGACACATGTCACAAGTGGCCACCTGATACAAACCAGGCAGAGCCTATGGTAAACAGACTGCTGATGAATATACTTAAATATTTCTAAATCATTTCATACATATTATATCAAATTTCATACATATTATAGATAAATTGTGACCTGATACAGAACAAGTGAGGGTGCTCACCACTCAACTATTTCCTGGGTGAGAATTGAACCCTCTGCCTAAGCAGTCAGGATCACTCATCACTAAACCAACGGGCCAGCCATTGATTTAAATCTTCATACCTACACTGAAATTACAAAAATCTAGAAACCCTTTTTGCAGATTATAATTATACAGGTTGGGATTTGCAAAGAAAATTCAGTAAATAGCTTAAGCTTAAAGTTTATTCTTGGCTAGCATCAACATTCTCTGTCTGCAAGCCCTTGATGGAGGCTACTGGTACATAGGTCACCAAAGTGAACAGTTTGTGGGCAGAGTCCTCATCATCATTACGTCTTCGTGACAGCCTAACACGGACACGGAAGGGGACATTCCTGAAATGCACAATAAAACATTCAAGATTCCTAAAATTCACAAATACTGTGTATATTCCTAGGTATTAACTGGCAATGTGTGGCAGGTTGCAAGTTTGATTCCCTTTTACGGAAATTATCTATATAAACATACATTTGCAATTGTTTACTTGTTCCATAGAATAATAATACAGAGGCATTTATTATTAATTCTTATATCTAGAAACCATGCTATAAGCTATGCTTAGTTTGAATCTAGTTAGAACTCTGTAATTTGTCCTTGTAGTAAACCGAGCACTTTATAACCTTAATGTTATTGTATTTAGTCCCATAGTCACCATGTATAGACATACAAATAAAAATAAATGAAATAGCTCATGAAAACAGTGAGTAGCATTTCGTGTAGTAAGATAGAATATATTTTACCTGACTCCTTTTGACCAGAGGTATTTGTTTAGACGAGTGTCTACTCGAACATCGGGTGTTCCCATCTGTTTCTCTGCGAATTTACGAATTTCTTTGATCGCACGTGGAGCGCGTTTCTTAAATCCGACTCCATGAAGCCTTTTGTGTAGGTTCACTGTGTATTCACGAGTAACAACTTCGTTGATGGCTGATTTGCCTTTCCTCTCTCCTTTAGGTTTTGCCATTGTTATCTGAAATAATTCCACAAATTAAGGCGCCTAAGAATTTTAACAGACTCTAACAACACTTTTAATATTTAAATATTGAGTTTTCGGCATCCATTGAACATGATTAAATAGGATTTCTTTCTAATAACACACACCTTGGAGTTTCGTGCACCAAAACCAAGTCAAAAAGAAACGACAAATTCGAGAACTTATGTCAATCAATTTTGACATTTATTTTAGTTTTTAAGATAGAGATGGAGTCCATTGACAAATATTACTAAAAATTGTCACAATGTTAAAAGTTGTAGCACTTATTCTCACTAAAGTGATTTTGGTCTAATTTTTGTGTCTAAAAACATAATTTCAAAAAATCTTACATCAATCTCTACAACTTAATAAAAATTGGTTTTACTGGGTGTCGGTTGACTTTGCTTTTGTATTTGTCAGAAACTAAGCAATAGTAGGTTCTAGTATGCGAAGTTTAAGTTTGAAAAATAAGAAAGAATACCAACTGTCTCTTTGTGTATTGTAAAACTTCACTTACTTTAGATTGCCACGTGTAAATTAAGTAAGAAAATTAGTCTATGTTCTTTTAAAACTTTTAAAAAAACTCATTCTGCCTTTTCCTTCATTATATATTAGCGAAACCAGATTGTCATTTGCTTTTTACGGTAGATTCTAAATTCTTTATTTGTTTATGTATTATTATTCTATCAATGGATTTTTTATTAATAAATTTTATACAAAATACAATTAAGTCCGGCAGTAGACTATTAAAGGCTGTTGATGTGATGTGTGTGACATTTTAATCATTGCAGAGGTAATACATCATACATTGAGGAGCTTTTCCTCCTTTTTGCAGTGCTGGTGTCCTGCGTAGTTTACTCTCTTAGTTGGCTCTTACGACACCCACGGGATGAATTGGGGTAGTGATATTACATTACATTAACAAGGTAGACCAATAAGTAACGTAAAAAAGCTTGGATTTACGACAGCTACTTAACATCACTTCTGAATGGGACATTTCTGGTATACGATATAAAAAAGAACCACTTAAGAACACTTTACGCGAATGTTACTAAGACATTGAAGTCGAGGCTCGGGCTAGCACTATTTTACAGGGATTCGAATAATTTTGGAATGAAATTAAAAAGACCTTCGGAATTCTGCAAACATCTAAGAGTTACCAAAATGCATGTCCTTTCAACATCACAAGACGAAATTGTTAGATTCCTTACAAAAGACTAAAATTCATCCGAGCTCGAGTCACGGCTCCAAATCCACAAGAACTTTATGGTGGGTATGCAGTCCAGTAGAGATGAATTGGAAAATTCTAGAAGAGATACAGACAAAGAGATAACCAAATCTTTTCTATAACAAGATGAAAACGAGACCTACAAGGTGCACCCAATGAACCTAGAAATGCAGAATGAATGGTTAAGCCAGTGCCGGTGCCAGCTTTGATGTGACGCACACGTGTATATGATTGGTTTTTCAAGTGACCTTTCAATTAACTCAAACCAACCTATTAAGGCGGGTTGCGGTGCGTCAGCGTTCACCTCCACTGTCTGCTGTGTTACCCCCTCTACCTAACCATATTTGATACGAAGCTAGCAATGCCGCTTTGGACATTCGTTTAAGAAAAGAGCTTACTGAAGCTCTTGGCAATCCAAGATCTTTAACCAGGTTATTTTTCGTGTGAAGACGGACTAAGAATACAGAGTGTGTGTGGATAAGAAGTGAATAAGGGAGCAAAATATGCACGACAACAGCACTGCAAAGAAAAGGAAAACTTGACACAAACCTTATACCAACCCGTCTGGCTAGCAAGGTATAGTAGGTCAAAACCTCCTTTCTAAGGAGAGGCCCATGTCCAGCAGTGGACTATTAAAGGCTATTGATGAATGAATTGTTACACGTTACGGCTTTAATAAAACCCCACGCAAAAATAACACAGGAATACCATGATACTGTGAACTCAGTCTGTGTGAACAGGAACGTTCAAAACTTATAACACATATTCTATTGAATAGCGTTTTGCATGTTCTAGTCCTTTCGCAATAAATGTTAAATCGTTATCATCAATAAAATTACCTGCGTATTAAAAAAAACATTTATTGTTAATGAGATTTTGATTGATTTGATTGATTTTGACATACAAATTATGTGGGTAGCAAGTAATGATTACAAATCTGTGCTAAAAGGCTACTGGTACTCTTCGAGCGCTATATCGCCTGAAATAACCTTTTTCTTCGTTGTCCGTCCCTCACGTCTGAGTTCATAGGCTCATCCTTTTTCATTCAATCCGTTCTTCTTTGGAATGCCCAACCACTCGAAATCAGGATGGCTTCCAATACTTTTTACTTTAAAATAAAAGTAAAGCAGTATCTGGTCAAACCACTGGCAGAATCAACTTGCTTATGATTTCTTTTTATTTTCTTGTTATCATTATCTATTTGCGTGTGTATGTATGTATTTATGTACTTTTATACTGTATTTATCTATTATAAGGTATGTACTTATGTGGAATATTAATATGTATAGGTGTAGTATATGACAGATTTGTATATGTGTGTGTAATATATGATTTTGTACAAAGTATGCATACAATATTAAATGTCTTAGTCAACTGTAACTAAAATGCACCTACTTCCTGTTTTCTCTGCATCACCCAATGGTTGACTGGTAGAGAATGCTTTAGGCATTAAGTCCGCCAATGCACCAAATGTGCATGATGTGTAAACAAATAATGATCTAATATCCTATAACTAATAATAACCTAAGAGCATAAAGACCTTAGTTCGCCTGTCTAAACGGTCATTTAATTCCATTACTTTTTAACTTCGTGTTTGCGTACTTTAGTGGAACCAAACATACAGATAAATTATGCACATAGAATATGCTTATAAAAGCATATTAGAATTATATATCTCAAACACCATATACTTTCCTACCTACTGTATTACGCAACACTATGGCACAATATCTGGACGTAAGATGAGTCGCGCGCAGCCGACTCGCGCAGTTGTGAGGTAACGTTTGCACACCTAAACACCGCCTTATTTAAGGCCCGCGCCAGTTACCTGCTCCTAGTTATTGTGTCAATGCTGAACCCCTGACTCTAACTGTGAACAGTCTGTTCATCATATCCTCAGGAAAACAATGAATGTCTTTGGTACAATGAACGTAACATAATATTGAAAAACTTACAGGTGACATCTGGGCGGTATACTACGAGACTCTTGTGTCGACTAGGGTAAAATTCCGTGCATATTATAGAAATCAAATACAGTGGCCGTGTACTTACCTGTTTAAAAGGGTGCATGCCTATTTTTACTTCATTTTAGCGTCCCGCTTTGCTAAGGAGTTTCGTTGCGGGTTCCAAGACAGTTTAATTTTTTCCTTCCGTGGGCGGCATAGTCCCGTTAAAAAAAAAGTATGTTACACATTTTGAAAAAAAGTACGATTTATATATGTACTTATAAATTTTGCGCCTCTAGTCGAGACTTGTCTCGTATATTTTTTACAATGATAATAAAGTTATAAACAATTTAAAAAAATGTTATGAACCCAAAGAAACTATGAAACAAGAATCATTGCCCTCATAACAAAAATGCAGCTTCGTTAAACAGATAAAAATCCTAGTGCAATATTTATGACTATGTCCAGAACCGTAAAATTAAAATGAACACATTTGTGGTACTTATGAAATCCGTGGCGTTCACCGTGGCATCCTACGTTTCGCGACTGCTTAGAATGAGTATCCCCTCGAGCTTAAAATAGTCATTAAATAAGCGGTACCTATTCCTTGCACCAGGTGTATCCAAGTGTAAACAAAACAAAAGTAAAATCAAATTAAAGTTAACGGTTTCCATTCCCGGTTCCATTCCATAGCCACAATAGTGACTAATAAGAGTCCAAGCCCAAAATCGATCTAAGTGGCGTGCAATGGGAGAGGCCTATGTCCAGCAGTGGACTGCGATAGGCTGATGATGAAGAGTCCAATCTGAGAAATACATCCCCGATCCTTATCCTTGTTTGTATTCTTAGCTATATTTGTAGTATACATCATGTATGTAGAACATAATTCTAGTATTACTATTTTAAAACGATTAACGATGTTTCAATTTGTTTCGATTATTCTACCTACTCTCTCATAATGCACCTTTTTTTTAGACCATAAAACGCTGTCAATTGACAGTTGTCGGAGATGTCAAAAACACGTTTTCGACTTTTGAGAAAAAAAAGCTCGAGTTTGGCCGTGTAGTATTCAATAGAAAAAGATATTTTAAATATCATCAAACAAGCACAAATTAATAAAATAAACTGAACGATGTCTGAAGTATATAAGTGAGCACAACCTACATAGCTCGATTTGTTTGTTTGAAAACATTTTGTTTACACAATACATATTCTATCATTTTCAGACTTATACATCCAGTAAAATTCTTTAATGATTATATATCTAAAAATGTGAGACCTGATGGAAGATCATTTAGTGAACAGAGGAATATAAAGTTAAATGTGGATGCTATTAAAACGGCGGATGCATCTGCTTTAATCAAATGCGGGAACACTTCAGTCATTTGTGGGATTAAACTGGTAAATGAATTGTTTTATAGCAATCAGCTTCTTGTTATATTCTACCTTTTAGTAATAATGCTTGTTTAAGATAATTACTAGCTTAACTGCATAACATAATTTTGGTACTCACTTAAGCTAGCAATAGCAGGTTTTTGCATATACACATATACAACTTGTGTTCACTAATTATTACAAGCCTAATCAACATAAATTTGTTCAATTTTGAATGTAGTTATTGTCTGGAATACTCATAATTATATCTGTGCTTTTCAGGAACTAGCTACTCCAAAAGCTGAAGAACCAAATAAAGGGTTTCTGATCACTAATGTAGAGCTTCCTCCATTATGTTCATCTAAATATAGGCCTGGTCCACCTTCCGATAGTGCTCAGGTTACCAGCAATATAGTATCAGATATAATAAATAACTCTAAATGCGTTGATTTAACAGATCTTTGTATAGTGCCAGATAAGTTGGCCTGGGTTCTGTACTGTGATATGCTTTGTCTAGATAACGGGGGAAGCTTAGTAGACGCTTGTATTATCACATTGATGGCAAGTTTAAAAACCTGTAAGTATAATGCTAAATTTGCATGTATTTTAAATTTAATAAAAAGCATGTTTGCAATCAGTACTTATGAAATAGATATATTGTTTAGTTTCTTGCTCATAATATGATAGGAATTTTATTTTCAGTAAGACTTCCAACTGTTACTTATGATCCAGAAACAGAAGATATCAAAGTAGACACAAATGTTCAAACTAAACTCAAATTAAATGGGTTACCCATAGCTACGAGTTTTGCTATTTACAAATATATGGACAGGTTGGTTGCTCACTACTTATAATAATAATAATAATAATAACAATAATAATAATAATAACTAGCAACACTGAAAACAGTCGACATTTCTTTTACATATTTTCGAAACAAATAGATTTTACAATAATTTACAATATCGTAAAATAAGCTAAACAAATTAAAGAACAATAAAATGGATGCTTTATATAAAAATATCATAAAAAAATGCTTAAAATAGATAAACCAAAAATAAATAAAGTAAAGTAAGACATGACGTCTAACGTCATGTCAACATACATGAAAGTGTTTTTCCACCCAAGAAAGACTGTAGAATGATAACAAGAGCTAGGTCGAAAGCACAATTAACATCCCCGGACTCGTCGCTCCGCTCCGTCTTGCCGGCCACGGAAACCACAACGGAAGCTCCGGCCGTGGCTGAGGCGTCGAGCTCGACTTCAAGTGACGAGTTTTTCTCTCCGCCGACGTCGCCAACACCTGTACGTCGGCAGGGGAGAGGCCGGCCACCGATCTGCTTAGGATCCCGAGGACCACTGACCTCGAATAGGGTCCCCGCTACCGGTGGTAATGTGCGCCGCATGAAGTGGACAAATTCTATCAATGAGAATGTCATGCGGGCATATTATCGGGCCACAGAGATGGGAACAAACCTTACTGCGTACCGTGTTCGACTAGTCTCTTTGTTTCAGGAGCTTGAACCTGCTGTCAACGTATCAGCACAACGATTGTCGGATCAAGTACGAGCTATACAGCGCTGTCATCTGCTGGATGATGCAGTACTTGAGAGGATACGCTCTGACTTACGGAATAGCTTGATTATCCCTTCTTCGTCACACACTGTGGATTTGGTAGCTACTAGCACACCTCAGTTAGTATCACATACCAATGATGTTGATGAATTAGTGGAGGGTGAAGTTATATCTGTAAGTACCCAATACAATGACAGGATAAGGAGCGCTTTGGAGGATGCGATTCTAGAGTACCGGTATGTGAATTGGAATAATAGACCCCGATTGTCCCGTTTGCCCATTCATAAACGAAATTTAGCGCTTGTGGGTGCCCTGGATTCGTTATTGCCTGATTATTTAGACAATAGCGAAGATCTTGGTGATACACATTCTATTCTGTATTGTGCGGCTGTTGCAGTTTGTCGAGTAGCTGGTGTTAATATAGTTGAAAATGTCACTACTACTCGACCTAAATCAACTGTACCAGCTTGGCAGTGTAGAATTGAACGTCGTATTGCTGAGACCAGGGTGCTTATTGGTAAGCTAATTAGTTTTCGATCAGGGAATACGCGGCCGAGAGTGATGCGCTTTGTGAAACAGGCTTTCTTGGGGACTACCATTGGTCCTCAACAGTACATGTCATGTGTCACAGAGCGCATAGACTTTCTAAAGCAGAAAATTTATGCATGGGCAAATAGGTTAAGACGGTACAAAAAACGAATAGATCGGTATAATCAGAATCGGATGTTCCAAAGAAATGAGAAGTGGGTGTACCGGAAATGGGAGGAACCGGATCCATGTGTGAGTCATGGGCATTTGCCAGATGAAAATGTCACACATACTTTTTGGCGGAACATCTGGTCGGTGCCTGTCACTCATATAGAAGGTGATTGGTTGCGGGATGTCAGACGCTCATGTGAGTCTATAAACCCTATGGAACCAGTTATAATTGATAAAGATGATGTAAGCTGTGCAGTTCGTTCATTACCAAATTGGAAATCACCTGGTTTAGACGGACTGCACAACTTTTGGCTTAAGTGGTTCCGAAGCTCACATGCGTGTTTGGCATCTCAATTCCAGGCAGCTTTAAATTCGGGTTCATTACCCCAATTTTTAACCACTGGTATAACCCACTTACTCTATAAGTCTGGTAGTGTCATGGATCCCAAAAATTTTAGACCTATTACATGTTTACCAACCATGTACAAACTTCTTACATCTATTCTGAGACTCAAAATTACTTTACACATTAATAATAATTCGATTATGTCAGTTTCTCAGAATGGATGTAGAAGTGGGAGCCGTGGCACTAAAGACCTCCTTATTATAGACAGGGCCATTAGCCAACAGGTGCGTCGTAATCGTAAGAGTTTGGCGACATGTTGGATAGACTATAAGAAGGCTTATGACTCGGTTCCACATACATGGCTTTTGAGGGTGCTGGAGTTGTATAAAATTGATACAACTCTGTGCACTTTCTTGATGTCATGTATGGGGCAATGGAGAACAGTGCTTCGTTATCCAGGATGTCGGCAGACGACGGTAATTGATGCACCAATAAAGATTGAGCGGGGTATATTTCAAGGTGATAGTCTGAGTCCCTTGTGGTTTTGCCTGGCTTTGAACCCTCTTAGCACTTTATTAGAGGGTTCAGGGCTAGGCTATAGGTTGCAGAAAGACGATCAAGTTATATCTCACCTTCTTTATATGGATGATTTGAAACTACTAGCCCCCACCAAATTACAATTGTCAGCGTTACTGAAGGTGACGGAAAACTTTAGTAATTCTATCAAAATGGAATTTGGTGTAGACAAGTGTGCAGTCATGTATGTAAAGAAGGGTGAGATAGTAGAATCTGAAGGAATAGAGCTTTCCGATTCAACAACACTCAGATCTCTGTCTGCCACTGAAACTTACAAGTATTTGGGTATATCACAGTCGTTAGGCATACCAGAATCTGACATGAAACAAACGTTGCAGGAACGCTTTTTTGGCCGTTTGAAAAAAGTACTTAAAAGTCTTTTATCGGGGGGCAACAAGGTGCGAGCCTGCAATGGTTGGGTCATGCCGATTCTGATGTACTCCTTTGGTATACTTAAATGGACTCAGACCGAACTAGATGCCCTTGATAGGAGAGTCCGTACATTGCTGACTGCATTTCGAATGCACCACCCACGTTCATCGGTTATGAGATTGTATATCCCGCGAAAGCTAGGGGGTCGCGGATTATTAAATATCAAGACCCTACACAATCGGGAGATATGCAATCTCAGAGAATATTTTCTACATACCGATGTGGGAATGCATCGCAATGTAGTTGCAGTGGATATCGGATTCACCCCGCTCGCTCTGGCTAAAGAGAATTGGCGCAAACCTGTAGTATTTAGTACTAATGATCGTAGGGAAGTATGGAAGGGCAAAGAGCTCCATGGCCGGTTTTATCGGGCCCTAAACGGGTCCGATATAGACTTTAAAGCATCTACGACTTGGCTACGGTATGGTGATCTCTTCGGAGAAACTGAAGGTTTTGTTTGTGCGATTATGGACGAAGTTATCATGACGAATAACTATCGGAAATATATCCTGAAAGATGGTACGGTTGACATCTGTCGGGCATGTCACCGTCCTGGGGAATCAATCAGGCATATCATTTCTGGTTGTTCTCGTCTTGCTAACGGTGAGTATTTGCATAGGCACAACCAAGTAGCCAGGATTGTACACCAACAGCTTGCCCTTAAATACCGTCTTGTGAATCTAGAGGTGCCATACTACAGGTATGTGCCCGACCCAGTTCTCGAGAATGGTCGGGCCACGTTGTATTGGGATCGATCTATTATCACAGACAGGACTATTGTTGCTAATAAGCCTGATATTGTAGTGATAGATCGATTAGAGCGCCGCGCAATTATTGTTGATATCGCCGTTCCTCATGACGAGAATCTCGTGAAAGTTGAAAAAGAAAAACAAATAAAATATTTGGATTTATCTCACGAGATTGTCGATATGTGGAATGTCGATTCAGTGATAATTGTTCCGATAGTCGTATCTGCTCACGGATTGATAGCCAAGAGCCTCGACCAACACCTTAAGAGGCTCACGTTGGACGGCTGGATCAAGGGTCTGATACAGAAGGCAGTCCTCCTTGACACGGCTCGTATAGTGAGGAGGTTCCTATCTTTGCAGTCCTAACCACTGGTGTCTTGGTACCTGTACCCGATGTCGGTGGTCTACTATTTTTTATATTTTTAAATGTATTTTTATTTCTTTTGTAATATATTTAAAAATGTAATTAATATGTATATATAATTTAATAAAGAGAATAATAATAATAGAACTACTCTTATGCAGTCCATAATAATTTCTATATTTTAACTATGGTGATGGTTATTGTTGAATGAAGACCTTAATAAGCCATATCATCTTTTTAATAACTGCATTCAATACATTTTCAATCTTCATAAGTATGACCATGCATCTGCTTTACATTCCCAATTTAAGTAGGTACCTATTCTCTTGTGGACCAATCAGCCAGCACTAACCTCTCTATGCACTTTATGACTCCCTACTTTTGTTTCTTGCCTTCTATCACAACAGAAATATTCAGCAAATAATTTGCTTCTTTGTGTCCCTCCCATAACTCTGACTTTGTGAACACAACTCAGCAGTTCTACTTTGGAATGTGCGCCCACTTGAAATCTGGATGACCAATGCGATTATAGTTTTTAGATATGAATTTATTTAAAAACATATTTTCACTGATGACATAACATGTAATCTCTTTAAGTATGTAACCTTACAAGATTTTTACACCACCCAAGTGGTGACTATTAGAGAATGGCCTAGGCATTAAATCTGCCGTTGCACAAAAGTGCATAAAGTTGTGTAAATAAATTAAGACTATCTCTTACATACATAAAAAATACTCCTTTTATTTTCAGAAATGTCACTTTGGTTGATCCTTCATCATATGAAGAAGATATGTGTGGAGGATTAGGTGCTAATCTAATATTGTGCTACAACAAAGGTTTCCTATGTAGTTCCCAAAAGTTTGGTGGTAGTAACTTTTCAGTAGATTGTGAAGAGAAAGCACTGAAGATAGCTAAAGAGCGTGCTCAACTTGCAGAAGAAGTAATAGATGTTTGTATTAAGAACTATGAAAGCAAAACTAATACAGTGTGAATTCCTTACTTTTGTTTTATTCTTTCTGAGAGGACAAAAGACAAAATTGAGTCAGTTTACTATGTGCCATCCACTTAGGTTGACCTGATTTTCACTGACAAACAGTGTAACCATGTTTTGAAGACAAAACAGCGAATTTCAAATCTACTTGATGTCCTTTTGTTTTTGCGTGTAAACCCCCTCGGGCCGTCACCCCACCGGGGTTTGCGGCGGGGTGGTGTGTCGGAATCGGACCGACTAAAACCACACGGTGTGCCACTCTGCGCCACTGCGCCTGTAATAGGAGGGATCCGGGAACTGCTGTTAAGACATCCGGACCCCTCTCAGCGCCTGCCCACAACGGCGCGGGCACCACCTTCGGGTAGATTTTCTATTTAGGCGACGTCCGGCACATGCGGACGTAGCCTCCTCGCGGCTGGCCGTTATGCGGGTGGAGGGGAAAACCCGTCCCGTCGCCGAGTGGATGTTGTCCTCCCGGGCCCTCTCCGCCGCCTCCTACGAGATGACGTCTTCGCAGAAGGATCTGTCACTACGGGCCATGCAGCGTATGACGGCCGGTAGCGAGAGATCCCCCTGATGACTGCAATGAGAACCCGGCGCTGCAACGCCCATGCCGAACAATTTGCCAGCGAGTGCTGAGCCGAGTCCTCACTGCAATCGCAGTGGTGACAGGCGGGACTCAATTCCCTCTTAGCGACCGAGTGCAGGTACTTTCCGAAGCAGCCGTGCCCGGAAAGGACCTGCGTCAGTCGGAAGGAAAGTTTCCCGTACTGCCGCCCTGCCCACTCGACAATGACCGGCCGGAGCGCCTCCACGGTGGCAAAACCAGCACGTGGAGCCTCCAGCCGGGACAACCAACGAGCCATTGTGGCTCGGCGAGCGGCCTCACGCCACTCGCGTATTTCTTCGGACGGGGGCCGAATGCCGCTACCCGCCAGGAACTCAGCCGTCCGCCGATATACTTCGGCGAGCACTTCCGCCTCCAAATCCCACGGGGGTGTTCCGGCCAATGCGCACGCCGCCTCCATCGAAACGTTGCGGTAACCGCGTATGGCTCTAACCGCCAATATCCTCTAAGGGCGCCAAAGGCTTGCCCTATTCCGAGCGGTCAGAGCCACCGCCCAAACCGGTGCACCGTATGATGTGCCATTGACCGAACGACCCCCATGTACAGCCGTCTTGTAGCGACGCTGGGTCCACCTAGATTTGGCAAAAGTCGCCCAAGGACAGACGCAGCGCCGACCAGCTTTGGAGCAAGCTGTCGGAAGTGCTCGTCGAAGAGCCACCTCCCGTCGAAGATCAGGCCCAGATATTTCATCTGGGCCTGAACCGGTACGAGGACCGAGTTGACCACGATTGAGGCACCGGGGGTCGGACCATGACGGAGCCCATGGAATAAGAGGGCCTCTGTCTTATCCAGGCCACCCGAAAGCCCAATTTACAATATTCAAAATGTATATATGTAAACTCCTTCCGCCGCAGCACCGGCCAGACACGGGGTGAACATCCTGGGGGCCCTCGTATTTTACGCCTGGTCAAGAGGTGCCAGTGGTAGTAGTAACAAATTCCGTCTGGTCCAGGAAAGAATTGAAATTCGGCAAAGGTGCCAATGCAGAGGGCGGCATTGTCCTCCTTAAGAAGCACCAGTTCACCCAGCTGAATAGCGGAGTCTGGTATGCGCCACTTGGTTCGCTGTTGGAGCTCAGCGATGTATTCTAGTTGCCAGCGTTTCCAAAAATGTTAACGTATCTAGCAGTAAATAACAGCTTCAAGTCTCTGGTAACGATCTAGTCAGCTCTCCATAGAAGGCGATGGCAGAGAAGTTAGGGACGACTGTTAAGGATGGCTTCTATTTGATTGAATAAAGTTGCCAATAATTAAACGAAACATAAAGCTTTTATCAAATATGTATGTACTTAGAAATATATAAAATATGTTTTTTATAAATATACCTATGTGCTCGTTTGACGTGTGCGTTACCCCAGCAAAATTATATCGAAAATGGTCATTTAAACGTTATAGATAATTAGTTGCTCCCCTTCTGTAATCGTTAGGCACATTTTTAAATTTGTTTCACTTAAACTTTTTTAGTTATTTCAAAAAAACATTTCCTGCTGGGGTAACGTTTGAAACGTTACCGCAGCCAGACATTTTCTTTTTTAATTGTAATATTGAAATAAATGTTAGCTAAATAATTAGTTATCTGGACTAGGTAAATTTACAACTTATTTGGTATTTGTATTTTCTTCGGCTGCGAAGTTATTCGAGATCCTGCTGGAGTAACGTTTGTGGGTTTGCTGGATCTCTGAAACGGGTAAGCGGATTGTAACCATCTTTTGTACATAACTTCTTAAGGATTAGTTTTAATTTGTTCGACAATAAAATAACAAAAATAATGGACCGTTTAAAAATTATTTAGGTAAGTAAGAAAACACTTCAATACGTCCTAAAACTTTGAATAAGACCTCTAAAGACTTATTTCAAACGTTATTCTATTGCTACCACGGACTTGCACCTTCTAATGACTTTTATTTAATTATCTCGTAAATTATTATATGTACGACGCTGAAATTCTACAGGTAAACAACTGAACTTAACAACTAATTATTGGCATAACATTCAGTTTATACATCCACACACAGGTTTATCAGTGGCCAAAAAAGGCCGCACACATTGTGATCGTGAACGTGGAGAGCTACATTTCATCATAACTTTTTAGTCACTTACAGTATTCTTACGAAAATTCGTATACATTTGAAGGTAGTTACAAGCAATAGAATAACGTTTGAAGTAAGTCTTTAGAGGTCTTATTCAAAGTGTTAGGACGTATTGAAGTGTTTTCATACTTACCTAAATAATTTTTAAACGGTCCATTATTTACGTTATTTTATTGTCGAACAAATTAAAACTAATCCTTAAGAAGTTATGTACAAAAGATGGTTACAATCCGCTTACCCGTTTCAGAGATCCAGCAAACCCACAAACGTTACTCCAGCAGGATCTCGAATAACTTCGCAGCCGAAGAAAATACAAATACCAAATAAGTTTTAACATTTATCTAGTCCAGATAACTAATTATTTAGCTAACATTTATTTCAATATTACAATTAAAAAAGAAAATGTCTGGCTGCGGTAACGTTTCAAACGTTACCCCAGCAGGAAATGTTTTTTTGAAATAACTAAAAAAGTTTAAGTGAAACAAATTTAAAAATGTGCCTAACAATTACAGAAGGGGAGCAACTAATTTTCTATAACGTTTAAATGACCATTTTCGATATTATTTTGCTGGGGTAACGCACACTCGTTTGACGGCAATAGGCCCCTATTTACGTACGAAAAGTGTGACTCAAATCTGGGCATTTAATTCGCCTCTATCTGCCCGTGTGGAGATAAAAGACACGAGTGTAGAAAAAAAAAATGTATAGATGTATCTATGAATAGAAAATGGTTACACTACGATAAAAAAAATCAATTTCTTCTACTACAAAACCCCACTACCACTCTTTGATTGATTGATTGATTGAAAATCTGTTTTAATAACAAATTTAAACTAAATAATTTTACTTCATCTTTTAAGTATTCAAACTAACGGATGAACATTATATATTAATAATTATATTAGGTACATATGGCAATAATTTGTATTGTTGACATCAAGATTATTTTCCACTTGCAATAATCGGATAAAATGTCACCACGTCTCAAAATATCAAATTATGTTATTGAGGTAAACTATTTTATTTTTATTTAACCTTAACTAGTAGAGATCTAAAAACATCATTTTTATGTAATTATAATGTTTATCTTTCATTTACATACAGTTTATTTGCAGAAAATCTCTATTAATTGTTATTAATTAAATACGTCATCACCATAACTAGTCACATTTGTTAAATATTAATTTAACTTTTGTAAGGCATAATTTATATTGCAATTAATTTTAACAAACTTTATTTTCAGAGGTTGTCTAAGATAGACGCGGATGAGAGTACAGGATGCCTATTCGGCCTCATGTACGATGGCACATTGCTTGTGGTTGGACTAAGCTTAGATTTATTTGAAAATGAAAAAAATACATACAGACAGTTATTACTAAACCTGCCCGCAGAAGTAGAATTATGTGGCGTAGTCAAGTTCGGCGAAGCTTTAACGATAGGAACGAGAATGAAAGAGATATTGCAGGTAAACATAAGTTTTAACCATATATGTGTAACAATATTAATTCAAGGTATAGAAAGCAACAAACATTAAGTTAGTTAATTTGACAATAATTTTACAGCAAACATGTCCATAATATTAGATTATGCCATTTGAAATAAGTGTTTAACAAGAGTGAATCATTTTCTTATGAAGAACTTTTATTTTTATGTAACTCATTTAGTGCCTTGTAGACCTAAATATGCATGCATCACATTTAAAATATGATTTATTTTTGTTTACCTACATCTTCACCAAATGTGTACATCATTGGTATTGGTTCAAATTTTAATTGCACAGCATGTAATGATATCTGTAATTTATATTTTTTTGCAGGATGTGGATATAACAGACAATCCTCTGGTCATGATAGTTAATGAGAAGAAGGAAATGAAAGCTCATTTTTTGGTGCATGATAAGTTTGAAGAAACAAAATATGAAGTATTAAATAGCGAAGATATGTGGAAACAATTTGTTCATGTTCGCCTAAATACTGTATTGCCTCTGAGTTGTGAAGCCACTACATCGGGTGTTAAAAATATTTTGCAAAATAAGAGAAAAAAGGTAACTAAAAATTTAAACACAATTTTCAAAATTGTGTGTAATAATAATTGTAATGGGCATGATCATTTGTTCTGTGTTTGGGTGTAATTTATTTATAATTCATGTATTTAAAAATATATGTATAAATAAGTTTGTTTAATAGCATTCTGGTTATTATAGCACAGGCTCTGCCTAGGGTGGGATCAGGCCATCATATGTCACACATCACATCATCAGCCTATAACAGTCCACTACTGGGCATAGGGGTCTCCTTAGGAAGGAGGTTGTGGCCTACTATATCACGCTGGCTTGATGTGTTTTTTTTTATATTTCGTCACCATGTGTAAGATGTTTAAATTAAAATTATTATTATATTTAGTTAATGTATTTTAATGCTATTGTTCTTTCAAACTTTAATTTGATTATTGCCTATCACTTTTGCTACCAATGTGCATGAAAAACCATTGTAAGGTTTTATATCTTTGGGGATATAGTCATTACTTGGCAAACAATGCTTGTATACATGTGTATGATTGTTTTTACAATTACATACACGTCATTTTCTTTTTATTATACGACATACATCAAGTGAATTAATTTTGGCTAGGCAACAGGTTACATCATTTTTTGTTTCATCACATTATCAGTAGAAACAATTACACACAAAACCTTTTATATTACAGATTGCATCAGGACAGGTTTCTTTTCATCTTGATGGCACATCTGTGTACTTGTTTGGGGTAGCATCAGATGTAGGACTTACTGGAACAAGTTCTGAGGCAACTATTGGAGAGCTCATTGACTCTATGAACCCAGAACAGGCAACTAAGAAAAAGAAGCATAATACAAACAATGTAGTAAGTATTTTTAAGTCAGTCAGTTGTTGATAGCTTAAGACTAAGATATCCATCTTGTATGAGCTTCTGTTTTGTGTTGATGTATGTGAATGTAATAACATTGTATAACTATGTTATTACATTCTGGGCTGTTATTAAATGCTTAACAAAAATGTTTCAACACTTTAACACATCAAGATTATACCTAGAGCTAACAAAAAATCATACATATTATGTATCTTGCTCTTTATCCAAATAATGAAGTGAGTAATTCTAATTAAGAACCAACCTCTCAGACTAAGGCAAGGACCTGCAAAAAAGCTTTTTAGCGAATTACAGAGTTTTGCAAACTCAAGCTCTTTAATGTCAGTTTCGGACTTCATTTTCTATTTCCTTTATGTATATGCATAAATGTGTCAGGATACAATGTCTCAGACCTCAGACTCATTGCTGAGAAGAGACTAAGCCTGAAAGATCATTCTAAGTATAGAGGTTTTCTTCGCAGCCCTGAAAACTCCACTACTTGGTTTGGCTTATGCTAATCTGTATCCACTGCTTCCCCAATTGCGTTTTTATAAAAAACTGGAATGTACAGACTTCTTTGGTCTGTTGAATGTCAGAGCGATGTTATCAAATGCTACCTTTTACGTTTATAACAGTCGCATGTCGAGAATCTTTGAACTTGAGAAGCCTCAATAAAATTGTCATAATTATCACTTTCGTTTCTAGAAAGTGCCTAGTAGCATTTACAATTTTCACCAAGTTTTTTCTATTCACTTCAGATTATCTAAAGCAGGTTAATGAGTAGTTGAAACTAAACTTTTAAAAATGATAGATCTAAATAATTGGCGAATTATTCTCAATTTTTTTAGGAAATTGTACCCGTAAATCTTGTAATGAAGACAACAAAAGATATATTGTCTGATAAACAAGTAAAAACTGCAGTTAAAATGATGACGACACAGAGAAAACGTGAGTAAATATCAATCATCTTCTGAATTAATGATGTAGAGCGTGAGAATATGTGTGTCCTCCATATCTTATAATAACTTTATGTGCAATAATAATACTTAAATAATGTTTAACAGGTTATAAATCATAATATAGTGTATATTTCGATATGTTTGCAGCGGCATTTTGCATCAGTATGCCGTTACGAATAGACACGCTAGCCATAATTCATCGTAACACGAAGTTATTGGAACTGTACACTGTACTTGTCGAAGCCGTTTGTAGGTCGCTACGATTACTAGAAAGTGTGCTACTAGAACAATTGGGTATGTATTTATTTACATTTAATATGCAATAGAATTATAGAAATAATAGAAATAATATTGAAATGTGTATTTAACAGGTCAAGAAGGTATCGGAGATGGTGCTGGTCTACGTTTACCTGAAACATTCCATTTTCTACCACAAGAACTAGGTCACTTTGTAACTAGAATAGTACCTAAAGGAATTCCTGATGAACTTATGGGTATGAAATTAATTTAATTAGAAGTAGCTATTGCCCGCTTCTAAGTAAATGTCTGGCCCCCGAACTGACCAACCATAGATCTATCAATAAGAACATCTTGATCTTCTTTTTTATATTCGACGTGTGAAAAAAGACAACCAAGTCCGGGCGATGACAACTTCTCAAAAATAGTTTGAAACGCTAAATTATTTTATGTGACTACGTCATTAGAGTACTTTAATTTTGTATGAAAATTTAATGCAAGTGTAAAATTAGCACTATACTCACATAGAAATTTTAACATTTCTGTATTCAGAAGAACACAATAAAGACAGAACTTGAATAGTTTGCCAGAAATTCAAATCACTTAGCTACAACAAATTAATATTTACTAAAACAAGATAAGCAAAACAGCTTTTTGTTTAATAAGTCAAAATTGTACGACTACGAAACATATTCTGATTGGTGTTTTGCAAATACCAAACACGTGACTCACGGATACAAAATTATTTTTTTCTTAAGGGAAAATATAAGAATTAGTAATTATCTTTTCTTTATATATGTTATTTTAGGCTTTCTATCAATTGAACTATTTAATTAAATAGTTTTTTTTAAATTTTTAAACATACTGTAACATATAAATTTGCATCTCCCCACAATTTAAAAAAATATGTATAGGACTTGTCTCCGAACAGTACACATCCAAAATGATTAAAATAATAGAGATAAAATTTTATAAATCTTTTATGTCAAGTCCTTTTACGCGAGCAGTAATATATTTAGTTCATTACAATTTCTGCTTAAACATACAAGACCGAATGACTAGCGTTGTTCACTACTTTTCAGAAAAAGAAAGACGTCTGTTACACGAACAGCTGGGCATTCAACAAAACAAGCCTGTATTTCGTAGAGGTAACGCATATACTGAGAAAAGTGGGGGTCGGTTAGTCAATCCCCATGAAGCCATTCCGTTGCCACCTTCGAAGTCTGACGTCACCGTGGCATTGGTTCGAGGCCGATATACCTACCATCATTATATGCAAGACAACTTTAACGACGATGGATGGGGCTGTGCTTACCGCTCAATGCAGACGATATTTTCATGGTTTAGGTAAGTGTCGTGTACATGAGACTTGTATAACTGTGACATTTTAATTAGTAACTTCAAACTATAACTAGCACCCTACCAGCTAACTTAGCAAGTAGCAACCAACGATGAACTCTAGTTTGCTGTCCTTAATTATAATTACATATAAACCAAACATAGTTTAATATTATATAATTAAAAATACATGTATCAGGATTATTCTGCCACCTAGAATCGCGTAAAGGCAAATGTGATTTACGTTCAAACGTAAAACGTGTATTAGCAATAGTATGATAAAATAAAAACTTGCTTATAAACTGTAATGTCATTATATTCGTTTTAGGTATCAAGGATACACAACAGTAGAAGTGCCAACACATAGAGATATTCAACAGTGCCTTGTTAAAATCGGCGACAAGCCAACCTCTTTCCTAGGTTCAAAGCAATGGATAGGTTCTACAGAGGTCATGTTTTGCCTAGAGACATTGTTAGGAGTGCAGTCCAGGATTGTCTTTGCTAATACTGGAACAGAGCTGCAGAGTTATGCTCCTGAGCTGGTTCATCATTTCCAGACGCATGGAAGTCCCATTATGATAGGTGAGTACAGACTAGTTTGTTAATAAATTCGCTGAAAACTGAACTAGGTAAAACTCATAAGCTTCCTATGAAGACTAAAATACGATTCTTTTATAGGTGGTGGAGTGCTGGCACACACAATACTAGGCGTAGAATACAACACCGACACAAATGAGATACGCTATCTTATTTTAGACCCTCACTATACGGGTGCAGATGATTTGACCACTGTAATCAGTAAGGGATGGTGTGGTTGGAAACCATCTGACTTTTGGAATAAAACTGCTCATTATAATCTTTGCCTGCCACAAACTAAACCTGGTATATAGAGCATAACTTTTCCAATAGTACGGCTTATAACCTGACTTATGTTATGGCTACCAGCGTTGACTTCGATGAATATCTACCAGCGTCAAGTTTAATACGCAACAATAATTGCATTTTTAATAAGTTATTTACACAGGGATTACTGGTTAGCGTCTAGTGTCGATGGAAACGCCTTTTTTGTATACTTGTTGAGCGATTGTAAAATCATTGTGCATAATAAATAAATGATATAACTCGAGTGCTTTAAATACTTGACCACAATAAATTCTATTATATAAAAAAAGATCACCTTGAAAAAAAAAATTGACAGTTTTTTATTGACTGCTTACTGCCTAACATAAAAATGTAAAATAAAAGTTAAATTTAAAAGACTTATTTATGCTCAACACACAAAAGACAATTAATAATCAAATAAAATTGATTGATTGGTGATTGAACTGGGTTCATAGTTTTGGTTCACTGCAGCAAAGACGTGACAGATTATTTGTCAGTTTCTAAAAATGTTTATAATTTTATAGCATTCACTTAGTAACTTAAAGCATTTTATAAACGAAAAATACTTATGTTAGATTATTTAGTCTAATCAGAATTGTTTTATAGTCAATTATGTTAATCTTTAATTTGCCTCACGCCATTTTAGGGCCGAGATTAACTATCGAGCATGTAAGTTAAAAGGATTTGTTATTTTTATACTAAATAAAATATGATTAAAATATATATTTTTCATTTACATTCATTCAAATTTTAAAACACGGTACATATGACATTGTTTAAATTCATAAGTAATAAAAACTACTACAAATAAGCACAAATGAAATTTACATTTTACTTACTAAGGAAAGTTTATATTCGAAGTAAAAAAACAAGTCTGGTAGTCCCTGGTTTTAGGTAGATATTGAAAGCTTTCGTGATGTAAATGACTACTAATAATTTGCTAAATGTAAAGTATTCGTCATATATCTGTTTAACCCAAATAACATTAAAACTTGCCTTATTTTTTTTTTCGGATAAATGCAGGCTCGCAAATAGACATTATGCACTTGCAATTTTCACACAGTAGTATCGCTGTTAGCATATTTCAGAGGGCTGAATGCAAGTTTATTTCACATCGACTCGCTCTCGACTACTGATGACAGGACTTGATTTCATAATTATAATGCATGTGAAATAATTATGTATTTTATCAAGTCAAAAGCTGAAAGGTCAATTTCCATATTCATCAATAAAATTTTCGTATAACTATCATGGTCCGTTTCTTCTGCCTGTATCACTTTAAGTTATAAGTAATATGTCGAGCCAAGATGGTAGGTACAAAGACCATTTGTGACAAAAGTGAGGATCTTTTTTGTGGTTACACCACCGAGATAACATATCTGTCTTCTGTCTCAATTAGCAAGCATATATACTTTTGTATTTCGTTGTCACAAACAGAACATACCAACAAGCCCACAAACATTATATGTAACATGTTGTTAACGCGTACTTACGTAAGCATGTCACGACTTGCGAATCGCAAGGCTCACGAACTTAGTTGTTTTCAAAAGGGTTCGAACCTTTTTATTTAGGAGGGGTTCCTATGTGTTAAGAATGGTCACCTATCCATGGACTGACCTGGCTAGGATTACTTAACTTTGCATTGTGTTAACCTACTCGGTTATCACTTAGCCACGAGCCCGTCATCATTCAAAATAAACAGTGATAAAAAAATATTGATTTATTTGAATATATGATTTTAAATTTAGATATTTACTGTACAATATCATGGGTAGAAAATACAAACACATAAGTGATCCACTTAGACATTGCTTTCCTTGCAAGTGGACCTTAAATAATGCCGTTTAGCCGTACGATAAAAAACGCATTTCGTAGTGGAACTGTTACACTTGAAGAGTGTAGAGTAAGAGCGGCATATGGCCACTCTTACTCTAACATTAAATTACTAGTATTCAGTACCTCCTGATCTGTAATAAATATGTAATAATCATAAACTGAATTTTAACTAATTATGGTCTCATATTAAACGACTCGAGTTCATTACTTAAAAGACTCGCGACTAAACCTTGAACCTCCTAGTAAAGAACTCGAGTCGTTTTTAATGACTCGAGATCTTGCACATTAGTAACAAGCCTCAAGTCGTAATTTTGGAGTCGAATCTTCATAATCGAGGCTAGTCTTAATTATTAAGGTTTATAAGCAGAGTCCTTTCATCACTACTCTCGACGGCGAGCGCGTTTAGCGTTGCGATTGGTGGAGATTTCGGGCTGGCCAATCACAGCGCCGCACGCGGTCACCTTCATAGATACAGCTTGATACACCTCGGCCACATAATATAGCATTACGTATGGCTCGTAGCTTCAATTACAGATTTTTTCTAGAACTTTACTTTGCATGATGTAGGTACCATTCTAACAGTAAAGTCAGACGAATTAAACCCAAACAAGCTTGAGCGATCGTCTTTGTTAGAAATGCAGCTATTTTTTTTTCAAAACGAAAAAAACATTGCCTATTATCGAACTTACCGTTTTAAAAATAGTCACCAACGAACCACTGTTCTGTCGCATCTGTAAACTTAAACGTGTCATAGTTGTACGACTATGACTCAATAAAAGTCTAGAAATTGTCAATCCTAATAATATATTTAATAAATCCATGTCAGTGCTTACATCTAATTTACGTTACACACATATTATACAATTCTAAATCACAGAGAAATACAACATTTAAGAAGAACTACTTTGAGAATAAAGAAAATCAAGGCACTAGTATGTCTATTTCTTAAACAGGCATAGAGGGAAATGGAATGTCTTCCAATGGGTGGATAGAAAGCCTTTATTAACGACGTTATTGACGTCAAGTGGAGAATACACCCTACACCCCGTATTATCAAAGGTTGAAGGTTTGTAAGGGTAAATGTATTTAGCAGAGCTGTTCTGTGGGTGTTCGTAATAAAATTTATGAAGGGAGGGGTCGAGCGAAAACGGGACCTCGTGGTTTATAAAAGTGCTGCCATATTTCATTAAAGTAAAATAATTTTAACAAGAGAAAATATATCGCTAGTCCTGTAAATGATACAGGTATGTTGCCATACCACCTTGACCACATTTCAACTGTTTAACTTTAGTGAAAATTTATATTTAATTAGTGTTATCAATTATTTTATGTACTTATGAATTAAAATTATTTTTACTTATTTATTAAGGAATTAGTTAACCTCTACCTATACATAATTATAAGTAGCAATAGACAGAACCAGAAATGAAACTGATATTGTCTTATGTAGCGCCGGCCCTAGAGTAGAGCGAGAGCACCGGAATAGGAAAAAAACATTTTGAGCGAAAAATAATACTACACCAGTTATAGATTTTAACATTTAATAACTACTTGAAATTAACACCAAATTCCTATTTAATAACAGAGTAGTATAGACTTTAAGAAATAGCTGTGTAATAAAATTATAGCTTGTTTATTTTAACTGCAATAATTGTTTTCAAACGATTTCCATAAAAGATATATTTTTGCAATTCGGTACTTATCATTTATTTAATATTAAACTAATATGCGATTTACGTGAAGTAATAGCGCCTACCTAATGGTGCTGTATGAATTAGAGATTTCGATATTCGAGACGGCGTTAAGTTTTTCGTGGTAGCTTGCATTCATTGTTAAGTGTTTCGTATTACTAAACTTTTTGGGACGTGATATTCGGTGTTACACTTTTCCAAGTCACGTAACACACCCACTGACTGAAAATCTAAATCTACTCTGATGAAGACCGGCGCCAATGCTACGTTAAAATGTCGAATCTTGCTCTACGACCTTAAGATGAATCCAACAAACAGAGCAACAACATTTTGCCTCATTAGCATTCATTGTATAAAATATATCTATCTTTAACATATAATATAATAAAAAATGTGAAATAGGTACCAATTAGATAAAAGTACCTTAAAAAATATTAGACTGGAATTCCGCTGATACCTACCTACTACTTTACCGGGTCACAGAGACAGTTCCAGCAACATTTGATGATTCTGACTATTTGTGTAGTGTGGTGTTAAAAATCGAAAGCTTGATGACGACCAGGGAGTCGTTTTAAAACTATTTATTTTTTAGTTACTATATTTTATTTCGATAAAAGATCCTACAGATTCTCAGGGCCTCCAAACGTGAATTCCTTAATTCCCAACAGATCCGATTATGCCATACCAATACTTACGTTGCTGAAATTTGTGGCTTGTTATAAGGTTGGTAATCACATAAAACATTAAAAAGCTGCGCAAGGTTACAACGCCGTCTAATTTATAATATACAATATCATACATAGTTTTGTCTAGCATTTATATCTACGCCAGGCTACGGCATCGTACAAACTGAATTATTATAAATTTACTTTTTAAAGACTCACTCTTGAGGAGCGAACACTGTAAATTAATCGCCGTTTTTTTTTTCATTTCCTTTGTGATTTGTTTAGCAATGACTAGTTTTGCTGTGCAACTATCAAATATGCTACAATTTTTACAGAATATAATATCTATATAACATATTAAAGTATTTCTAAATCACAGTGACGAACTTGAGGGAACTTTTTCTGAAATGAAAAGAAATAAGTGTTACAAACATCGAACAGTAGCAAATAAGACCTATGTCAGTTGTAAATATCTTACCCTCAGTTTTAACTCTATTCGATCAATTTCTCCTCCTAACATATCAACAATATTTTCACCATGTTTCAGTAAAAATGCTTCTACGTCATCAATTGTTGATATTTTTTTGATGTCCTAGGATAGAAAAGCAATTAAAGTTGTTTAAAAGTAATTGAAAAAAGGCAATAGAGCTGAAAATTTAGTTTAACAAGTGTTGTGTTACCTCTAGTAAAGTATTTAAATCGTGTTTTTCAATGTAGGACCGCGTCAAAGCTCGGCCATCAAAATCCACTTCAGCCTGAAAAAAATAAAATGAAAATTCTAGCAACTTTATAAATGGAAACACTGTTTTTGTTCATTTTATTTGCTTCTATTAATGAATTGGCATCGGCTTCACTGTGAATCTTGAGCTCAAATATAGACAAAATTGGAATTAAGTTCTACTTTCAATACAGTTCGTATGTATTGTATCTGAAAATAAAATAAGTTCAGAAATACCTTGTATCTTATCAGATTACTTCCCATATCTATTCCTTTGACGTCATGAATAGCTCTTATCATAAAATCTCGTTCTAGAAAACTGTTAATTTCATCCAACTGCTCCTGTGGTATAGATCTGTTCGAAACAATAAAAATGAGAAAAGAGATTAATTGGGTAACTTAAAATCCTTAAAAATAATACATAAAATGTAGGTATGTCATTCATCTAGTCAGGGCTGAGTAGATTAGGTCTCATTAAAATAGTAGTAATAGTACATGGAGGGATTCAATAAATACCTGCCAACCAATGCACCAACGTTAGTGAGAATGATGAACGATGCGACACAACCAAGGATTGATCCCACTAAAATACAACCTACAGCATCCGGCAGTGGGTTGCCTGTATACTGACTTATCGCCATACAAGTTGACGCTACCACGACGCCGGCAACGGCCGCACTATCTTCCAATAATACGACGTTCACCGAAGGATCTGAACTCCGCATGACTGAAATTTAAGTTTTTGCAACAGACATTAAATATACACTTAATATTAAAACTTAACTGTTAAGGGAGGCCAAAGCAAAAACTCGAAAGAATAATTTATACATAAGAAAAAAAAATGTAACAGCTTTAATTTTCATAAATTACTTTTAAATTTTTTCGGCATTGGTGGAAATGTCACTATAATCATAAATAAATTAATATAATAAATTCACCCATGGCTTCCTGCTGCCAAACTAAGCAGAGTGTGCTATGCTAACCAGAGTGCTGATCTTCTTACTTATATATTTCTAAATACATACATAGATAAGTTACACCTGTTTACCGTTTATTACTATTACACTTACTATAATAGGACCTAATAATACATTTAATAAAAGTAAGTATGTATTTTAGTTGGATATGTTGAGACTTCAAGCCCTTAACTGCGAAACGATAGTATCATCATGATATCATTCATGAAAGTAGTCAGGAATCAGGAGTACAGAAGAGAACGTAAGGCACTTTTAACCCAAAAAAGCACTGTTCCCTTTTGATGGAAAAATAACTTTTTACGCGTCTGAAGATGCGGAAAGTAGTTAACAACTTAAAGGAAAGGAACAACTAACGTAGAAATTGTTACTAACTTATAAACATTTTTTGTCAATAGTCTGGTCCTATAGACTCTGTTTAGATTGATCTATTCATTTTGATCACACCATTTAATTATTGTCCAAAAATATAAATACAATAAATATACATCTAAATAGTGAAAAATATATTATATTTACTGTAATCCAATGTCCGAACATTGGCTTCTTTGGCGCCTTTCCTTATTGCGCTTAATGCAACTAGCAGTGTTGCGCCCTCAGACACGACAGCACCACCGAGGACAAAATAAGCCTACAAATTAATAGCTATTATTAGAATGTCTTCAAAACATACCAACTTATTTAAAATTAAATTAAATTAAATTTAGACTGCACAGATGGCGTAGTGGTGTAAGTGGTCGCCACGCCACTTACACTTACACACTTACGCTGAGTGTTGTGGGTCCGATCCCCACATGGGAAGACACTTTGTGTGATCTACAAATCGTTGTTTTGAGTCTGGATGTTCTTTGTGTGCGTTTCATGTATGTTTGTAGAGTCCCCCGCGACACAGGATATATTCCTAATGCGAGAGTTGTATTTAAAAAAATAATATATGTATAAATTGCGATCGAAAAACCTTTACCTAAAAATGTATTCAGTTTATTGATAAACCGCATAGTCACTTTCAAAATCAGGAATTCAAAGGTAAATTATTTTTTCTTTTTCTTTTTTTAGACATCTAACACACAACGCCATTTAGTTTACTAAGCCAAACTAAGAAGAGCCTGTAATATGAAAGCTAGACTGGCTGATATAATACTTTTTTTTTTTTAAATACATACATATTATACATAGAAAACACCCAAACTCCGATACAAATATTTGGGAATCGAACCCGAGACCTCAGCACAGCAGTCGTATACACTACCACTGCACCAAGGCAGTTATGTAGGCTAAAGAACATAAATACAAAAATACTACTGTGGGTTAACAAAACCTTGCATAGACGGTACTGTTCATAAAGAACCATTCATCCCATTTATAAAGAACCATAAGTCATGAAACATACAATTACTTACCCAAAAAAAAATCATGGACTGGTTGAGGATCAATAATACCGGTTACTCCATGGTAGAATGATAGCCCACTTCCTACACAGAATATTCCAACCCCGGATATTAAAGACGACACATATCGCATGTTGGTGTAACCATATGGATGAGCGGGATCTGCTATCTGAAAGTTATTAAAATGTTAATAAAATCAGTGGGAGAGCACATATGGGCTAGCCCAAATGTAGTGATGCCAGGGCCTCACATAAAACAATTCCACCTATAGAATATAGTTACTGGGGAGATTCAAAGGGCGGCAACGCTATTGTTTCTTGAGTTTCGGGTGTCTTGGGCAGCGGTAGTCCCTTACCATTAGGTTACCGACCTGCTCGTTTCCCCCTATCATCAATAGCCTTTAATAGTCCACTACTGGACATAGGCCTCTCTTTAGAAAGGTGGTTAGGTTTATGGTTTGTGTCAATTTTTCATTCTTCTTGTAGATATGTTTTCCTGCGTAGTTTGCTCCCTTAGTCGGCTCTTACGACAGCCAGTGGATGAATTCTTAATCCGTTACGACACGGATAGGATTTTCCAAAAAAAAAAAAAAATCTTTAATTTTATATGAATTAACTTCTCGCATAAGAGCTTGCCGCTAACATTGATAATGATCACCTTGGTAAAGACCCTTGCGCCGCTTTGCAGAGCCTCCTAGATCCTACTATTACTAGCTTGTTCGGTGTTTGTAAAATGGATAAATACCTATTAATGTTATTATGATAGTATTGGCACAGGCTCTGCTAGTTTGGCGTCAGGTGGCCATGTGTGAAATGTGTGAAGTTCTTATTATTTAGATGTAGTCACTTTTAATCAGGTGACCCGTCTGCTCGTTTTCCCCCTCTTCCATAAAAAAAAGGGAAAACATCCATCATCCTTACAAACTTTTGCGTTATTAACATTGGCTCTATAACCTGCTTATGACCTTGAATTGCCAAGAGCTTCAGTATGCTCTTTCTAGAACGAATATCCACAGCGGCATTGCTAGGCTCGTATCAAATATGGTTAGGTAGAGAGTGCAACACAGCAGTGGAGGTAAGCGCTGACGCGTCGCAAGGAGTATTTTCTAAACCGACTCTTGGGTGCTTGGGCGCTGTTCCCAGGCCCCCATCTACATTCAGTCAAAAAAGTATCGAGAATGGATGATTTGTTTATAGTTCCAAATTGTTGTTTTTGTTGTTGTTGTTAGATTGGCACAACTGCTTGCTATTTTGGCGCGGAGTTTGAGTTGCATCTGTTATTTATATTCAATACATTGCTGTTTTTAGTTATATCATATCTAGTGTGTTTTGCGAATTTCATAATGGACAAAGAGTTTGTCTTAAATTTTGCATAGCCAACTTCGTGTTCGGAGTCACGGAAAATGTTACAGAAGGCTTGCGACTTTATCAAAAACACGTGCTTATGAGTGGTACAAAGCGTTCAAAAGCGTAGGCCATCAACGTCTGCAACTGAAGTTAACATCGCAAAAGTAAAGGAAATAGTGACTGAAAATCCTCATTCAACTATGAGAGAGATAGCCGCCGAACTTTCTGTATCTCACGAGTCGATCCGTACATTTTTAACTAATCATTCTAGCATAACAGGGGGTAACATATTTCATACAAAAATGAAACATGTTACCCCCTCGGCTAGTCCCAAGACCTGAATTTTCTCCAAAAACTCAATCGCATGAGAGAAGCTGAGGACATGCTAGAACGAGTCAATTCCGACCCAATAATTCATGAAACGCATTGTTACTGGTTACGAAACGTGGGTTTTCGAGTTTGACATGCAACCTAGTCAACAAGCTTCAGAGTGGCGCCTTCCAACTGAACCGAAACTGAAAAAAACCACTCCAAAGTCGATCAAAAGTCAAAGTCATGTTGACTGTTTTCTTTGACTATCGCGGTGTTGTCACGGTTTGACTGTTGCGGTCAAACGGTAAACAAAGAATATTATTTGAGCGTTATGCGGCATTTAAGGGAGCATATTCGACGAAAAGAGCCAGATTTGTGGAAAGAAAATTCTTGGATTTTGCGCCACGATAATGTGCCTTCGCACACGGCCATCATTGTGAATGAATTTTTGACCAAACACTCAACAAATACCATTGAGCAATTGATCATTCAGCATTCAATATGGTGGATATTCACCAGATATGGCTCCAGCCGACTTCTTTCTTTTTCCTAAACTCAAATTACCACTTCTTGGCACCCGTTTTCAATCGGTAGAAGACATAAAGGAGAATTAGCGGCGAGAACTGAACTCAATTCCGGAAACAGCGTTTAAAAAATGTTTTGATGATTGGATTATTCGTTGACGTAAGTATATTGTTTCTAAAGGAGCATACTTTGAAGGTGATAAAATAAATTTGGATGAATAACAAACATTTTGTGTATTATTGATCTTTTCCCGGTACTTTCTTGACAGAGTAGTATCACGCGATGGACCCGGCAGCCACACGGTGAATCCACAGACCACTAAGAAATAGGTCTTAAGATTCCTCTAAATTGCCAAAATTCTGAAGTATAGTTTACAGATATGGGCATTGCAAAAAATGTGTATACAATGTGCTTTGCTATACTGTCAAGAAATGTCTGTTTATTCCAGAGCAAGCAAGCATTTCCAAGTTTATTACGGATGGGGTAGTATCAACTTACACAATTCTATAATTGAATTTATAAGTTGAAGATGATACTACCCCTGTAGAATTTCTATTTCTATGAATTACATGAAATCAAATAGACATACATACTTGCCCAGACTTATATATTCCATATGCAAGGATCAATTGGTTAACAGTATCGGCGAAAGAATGAATACATTCAGAGAACAAGCTGTGTGACCCTGTATAGAACCATGCACAAAGTTTGAACAAAAAGTTGCAACCGTTTCTGAAAAAGAAAACATTATTTTCATTTATATGTACCTAAACTACTATAGACTTTTAGTGAACAACTCATACTCTGGGGAATCTTTTTTTTATTGTATGTATGTCTAAAGTAGAATGTGTAGTTGACATATGTATGGAACATATGTTGTACATACATACATATGACATACAAAGATTAAAACTTTATGGTATTGACTATTTAAATATTAGGTGAAAATTTTATTGATTAATTAGCAGTAAACCAGTTGGTTTACTATAACAAAATATTTAAAAAATACTTACATTCCTACTGCAGTAAGTACCACTCTGCCTGATGTAGTTTTTAAACCCAACTGTTCTGTGCCAATCAGACGTTTGCTACTCATTTCCCGCCTGTAGGTTCTGAGACGCCTCTTTACAGTAAACACATCTGGAAAAAATACATACCTACTTCAGAGTTGTCCTTATCACCCTAACTATTCTCATGCCATGTTTGTAAGGATGTATGCCAAAGTTTATAAGGACAAGCCATAGGCTTGATCAATCTCATGCTCAAGGCTAATTATAATAATAATAATAGCATGGCGTGTCCTTACAAACTTTTTAAATCCTTTTTAAATTTATACTTTATTCTTTATCTACTTCTTGAACAACAGTAGTAGTATGCTTATTGACCCTGAGCCATTTGTGTTATATGAGGTGTCCATGACTGCAAAGGATGATTGTCAGCTCTCTTGGAAACTTTGGTAAAACATACTTGCCACTAATTAGGCAAATATATTATATAACATAGATCTTTAGTTACAGTTGCAGTGGCCACAGTAATGCAGTTCCTGAACCCCTTTATTGGTGCAGAAGGGAACATTAAAACTAATCATATTGCTAAATTACCTTGTTCATATCTTCTTCTGTCTAACTCACGTCTCAATAGTTCTTTTTCAAGCACTTCTTTTGAACCCCAAACCTATAAAAAATCAAACTATTTTTTTTTATTTTTACATTCAGTGACATTAATTTATGAATATGATAGTGAATATATTCTTAACCTCTACAGCTTTAGCTTCAACATCTTTTCTATAATGGACTGTAATTGGTGGCTCGGATTCATATGGTGATCTTCTAAGAACTTTAGGTAAACTTTCCAAGTCTGACTGTTTTAATAAATATTCTGTCATAGCACGCATAGGAGTGATAAAATTACGTTCAGTATAGGATGCAGAGAAATCAATCAGCAATCTCTTCTTAGCTGTAACATTTAAAGATTATGAATTAGATATTTTAGTGGTTTTAAATGCTGTTATGTGAGCATAATTAGAAAGTCATATAACCTGGTTTTGCCAAAGGTTTGCTTTCTGGTACTGATTTCTTTTCTATTGTAACCTTGGTCACAATTTTGTCTTGATCAGTCTCTGTCTTAACAATTATATCATCATTTGTACCTCCCTTCGCCTTAAGGTTACTAGATTGTATTTGGGCTTTTCTTTTTTCTAATACTTCAACATCTAAATGTAGCTTGGATGAGGGCTGTACATTTAGCTCAGGAGAGGGTTTACCTCCATTTTTTTCGCTTTCTATTTTTTTGTGATTAGTTGCAGAGAATTTTAAATTATTTTTAGAATCATTGTCGTTTTTATCATAGCGATATGCGGAAGTGTATACACTCTTCCACAATTCATTTTTATATGCGCTGAAAGTTTCCCGTCGAAGCGTTCTGGGCCCACCAAGGCATATTGGGTGGAAGTGTTTAATTTCAATAGAATATCTACTTAAGTTTCTATAAAAACTCTTTGCGGCAGCTGAAGGCAACATGTTAAGGTACGAAATTCTTCCAACCTTGGATGCAATGTTAAATATTAGTGACACATAGGAATACCAAGGGATTTGTTACATATATACATTGTACTTAAAGATATATCAATTGCTTGCCTATATTATAAAATTAAAGTAATACTAAAGACGATTTCAAATTCATCAAAACTTTAATTCCCGATGACATGACCAAGATATGTTGACAGTTCATGACATAACTCAAACTGAGCTTACGTATTGGTGTGAGTCAACCACAGAGTACAGTAATATTACGACTCAACTCGACCAGTAAGTTCACAGTGTTTTACTGGAAAACTGTATAAAGTCGAGATCGAAAATTTTATTTTTGACAGTTATTTGAGAATATAAATATGCCCGAGTTCGTAAAATTAATGTTAACATGGCGCTGTATCAAAAATATCTATGGTATGTTACCTATCTTAAACACTATTTTCTACCATTATACATCATCAGCTTTTGTAAAATCGATTTAGTGATGTAAGCGTAAAATGCCGCGGTCAAAAGGTAGTATAAAATATTTGAAAGATTATGATCAAAATGTTCGAACAGACAAATGAATAATTTTACAGTTGAGAATTGGAAGAACTGCTGCGAACATGACAGCAGTGGTGCAGATAGTGGTGACGATGAGTTTTCTGTCGGAACCAGGAACTAATCAATGTCAGAGTAGTCGTAAATTTTTCATTTATTTTTTTCATTTCAACCCAATATTTTTTATATCATTTTAAACCAAATCCTGGGATTTTTTAACACTTAGGTGAGCGTTAAGTTGGTCTACAAGTAATGCAATATTCAATATTGTAATTTTGAATAGGCAAGAAGCACTATTGCATTCGTCACCCTCAAATGAAAACTTTTAAATGGCTTAATCCCAGAGCAGTCTCTGACAACATTGCCTATCAAACTGAATGTATTGCTTGCACACTACTTTTTCTGCAGCGGAATGCCAATGAGATGGCAAAAAACTTGCAGCTAAATACTGAAAATTTTAATAGAGGTTCTAGTACCTACCAGAACAGCGCATACATAGCTACCGCTTCAAGCCACTTACCACAACCAATATGGAGAAGGTTTCTCCACATGGACAATACCCAGCACCTGATTTCTCACATCATGACCTGATCTTTGTTTCATACAAAATTAAAACGCCAAAACCTAAACCCAAAATGATACTTAGACGTTGTTTTGGATCTATGAACCTTGAGAGACTTCGGAAGGATGCTTCTCATATCCATTAGGAATCGTTAGCGGCAGCAACGTCTGTCGACGATAAGGTTCAAATATTGAACGAAAACATCCTGCACTGATACAACGTTCACGCGCCATTGAGGAATGTCAAATTAAATCATCCTCCCGCACCTTGGTTGACTGATAACATCCGCAGTGTAATGCGGTGCTGGGATCGGGCTTTTCGGCAATTTAAAAGAACTCGAAGTGATGACAATTTAATTGGCTTGCCTACAAAACTGTGAGAAACAGATGTAATCAGGTGATACGTAACGCCAAACGCCGTCATATTCTCGATAACATTTCTTCATCCTCTTCTGCTAATATCTGGAAGTTCTTAAGGACTCTTGGTATTGGCAATGAGCGCAATGCAGATTTTCCAACGAATATTGCTTTAGATGATATCAATTGCCATTTCACCACTCCCTATATATTGGATCAGCAAAGTTCAAACTATCGATTTCGTAGCCCGTCTGCCTAGGCCTAATTTAAAACCCTTTGATTTTTTCCGGTTGTATCAGAGGAGGTCAAACGATTTGTTACCTCCATCAAATCCAAAGCTACTGGTTGCGATAAAATTAGCCATTTCATGGTAACCACAATCCTAGAACAGCTTTTACCCGCTATCACTTATATTATCCACTATTCCTTAGATTCCAATGTTTTCCCCTCCTTATGGCGCAAGGCTTATGTACGTCCATTGGCTAAGGTACCTAACCCCTCCCTTCCTACTCATTTTCGTCCAATATCCATCCTCCCTTTTCTCTCCAAAGTCCTTGAAGCCTGTGTTCTTAAGCAACTATCTCACTTTATCTACCAGAACAACTTGCTTAACCAGTATCAGTCAGGATTCCGACCAGGACATAGTACAGGTACAGCACTGCTCAAGGTGACACTCGATATAAAGGCTGCGATGGAAGATGGCCAGATAACTGTACTCGCATTAATTGATTTCTCAAATGCCTTCAATACCGTGAATTACGATATACTACTTACAATCCTTTCCCATTTCATGATTTCCGATGATGCACTGGAATGGTTCTCGTCGTATCTTCGATGACGAAAGCAGTCTGTCCGAACTGATGAATCTACATCGCTATGGGCCGACCTTGACTCTGGTGTTCCACAAGGCGGTATTCTTTCTCCACTTCTCTTTTCACTATTCATCGACTTCATAACTTATGAACTTCAGTGTTCGTATCACCTGTATGCAGACGACCTACAGATCTACTCACATGCGAGAGTAGAAAATATAGACGAAGCGATAAACAAAATTAACCGCGACCTGAACACCATAGAAAACTGGCCGAGCAGATTTGGTTTAACCGTGAACCCAGCCAAATGTCAGGCATCTTTATAGGAAGTCTTAGAATGACGGGTAGAATTGATACTGACGCTATCGCAGATATTATTTTTGATAGAACTGTGTTGCCCATTAGCCAATCAGTCAAGGATCTCGGTCTACACATAGACCCAACCCTAAATTGGCAAACGCAGGTAACTAGCGTCAGTCAGAAGGTAACGAATATTTTGAGGGGAATTTACCGCCTGAAAAATTTACTCCCAATGAAAACAAAAACGATGCTGGTGTGTGTTACCTCGACCTGAATGCAGATCTGCTCAATAAATTAGACCGACTTCTCAACAATTACATTCCGTTCATATTCAAAATGCGAAAGTACGATCATGTATCCGCTTATCGTAGGCAATTGTCATGGCTACCTATAAGACAGGGCCTCAGTTTGCGGGCGCTGACTATGTTGCACTCCCTTCTCCACACACCTACCTCACCTACTTACTTAACATCCCACCTGCAATATCTCTGATAATTTCCTCCTTCTTTGTCCTTCACATAACTCCCGTATCTACATTCTTCCTTCACTGTCCAAGCGGTAAATTTTTGGAACGCCCTTCCCCTAGAGATCAGGACATCTACCAACCGAACAACCTTTAAGATCAGAGTACGCAAGTTCTATGGAGACTTGTTGACGGAGTCATCAAAATAACCCCTCGTGTGTTCATCAATGATGTAAATAGCTTATCATCTAATATCATATGTATGGATGTTGTGTATGTTTATGTTTTTTTTATATTTATAGTATTATATAGTACGTATAAATTATATTTGCATCTATATATGTATCCCCGTATATCTGTGTAGTATAACATCTTACAACCGACTACAATTTAAATAATTTATCTCATTATACACCTGCCACAAATCTCTGCATCACCCCAAGGTTGACTGGAAGAAAATGCCTATGGCATTAAGCTCGCCTTATACAATGTATGTGCAAGAAGTATAAATAAATAAATAGCTGTTGTAGATGGAGTGAAGTGTGCTGTGTTAAAATATTATAATATATTTAATGTCTGAAAGTTATTACACGTTTATTTATTGTCTGCAAAACTCAGTGACTATTTTCGTAGTCTCAAACACTATCCAGCTGCTTTTCGAGTAAACTATCTCAATAGTATATTTTCAGATTTTTTCTTACATAGAGTAAAATAACATATTGCAATAAAAACATATAGTACCTGTAAATCACTGTGCCTATGCAAAGTTTATAAGAGTAAAGTCTTTGGCTGAAAATTAAGCGTATTAAAGCGAGATTGTTCTATAAAAGATCTATCTCGCATCTATCTTGGATTTATAGGGTTTTATCTTTTATCTATGGTTTTGTGTGCATCCGACTGATCTAGCTTGCTACATTATAGTTTATTATACTAATCTGTGAACTGATCCGACTTGTCATTGTGTACTGCATCTATAGTTTTGTTGTACTCAGATAAAATTATTACAAATCTATAGATTCTGCTGATTAGATAACGAGGATTAGTGAATTTTCTCTGTAGTAATATTACAAACAAAGGAACTTTTAAACACACGTTATGAAAATGCCGGCGAGCAATATTGATTCGTATCTACAGGACGCCAGAGATAATTTTGATGCTGTTCGACCTGCTCCAATATACTCTGATAACCATCGATCAATAGTGCGATGTGACAATGTACATGTTTCTACAAATTGTTATTATGGGTACCATGGGTTAAAAAGTACTGGAGACAACCACGTTGACACCGATTACGAAATGGCCGACGTAGGAGCAGAAGCAGTTCAACAGAAAACCTCATCCAAAAGCAAAAACTTGTCTAAGAAACGTTGTGCAGATGATCAAGACTATCCTCAAACTAAACGTCTTCGTGATGGTAAGTTAATAACTATTCATTAAAATGGAACCTCACTGAAGGTTTTAGGATTTGTATGGGATTCAGTAAGGTTTCATAACCTATTTTTCTTTGAAATAATGCTTTGTTTACAGAAATTAATTCATATAGCTATACAGTTTGAGCAACCAGATTGTTTTGTAGGTTTTGTTTTATAGGAAGTCTTCCATTGCCATTTTCATATGCAGATGGTATTTACCACTCATATTTTGCAGTATTTATAGTTTTGTTGCGGTTTCATACTAGCTTAAATGTTCACTTCAAGATTGTTCAGATTTTTAACACATTATCCATATTGTTTAGCAGATTTCGGATGTATGCTTTGTAAATTTAGAAATATAAATTGTATAGTTTTATTGATACTTACTTTTATATTATTGATTCATTTAAATTAATCAATTTTTTAGGTATTTTCATATAATATTTTATTGTTAGGTTGAGTTTAAATTTGTGTTTTTTTTTCTTACTACTTTAACTACATTTGTTTCAACCCTGATATACCTCTATACTTGATGTTGTTCAACAGTAATGAACCAATATTTCAATCATTGAGGTTTCATCATCAGTCCAGTCAGTATTGAGGTTTCAGGTTTGTTTAAATTAAAATAGTTATTGTCAATGTAGTTGGGATCACTTTTGTGCAGTGAGTTGTATTCATAAGCAGTAATTTGCATTAATCTTTTTAAAAATGAATATATTGCCTAATTTATTAATGTGTATGCATCTTAATACAAAATTAATGCAATTTGTTGTGATCTATTCTTCAATTTCCCATAGAAATTATCTGAAATAAATACTAATAATACTGTTGTGTTAGACATTGTATATATTTACATATATACAATTTACAATATAAATATATGATAGGATTCATATTAACATATTGGTGTAAAGATCTTTATTTCTCATTAAGACATAGTCACTTACATGAGAACAATATAAAAATAAAATAAATAAAAATAACATATAAGGAATGCTAATTTTCTTTAACATCAAAAATATACTGTGTTAGGGTAATAATAATGTACACTCTGTCTGATAAGGAGTATACATTATTATTAGTACATTATTATGTGAAGGTTAATAGTGAAAGATTCATATTTTTTAAGTTTTGATGGGACGGTTTATTATCAAATCCATTCTTAATTTAAAAAAAAAACTATTTGATGATAAGCTATTTCCATGACTACACTATTTTAGAAACAGTTTTAAGTACTAATCTAAAGATAACTTTAAAATTTCCTTATCTAGTTTTTGAAATGCCAGTGTCTTAAATGAGTGATAATTTATATATAAGTTATCACCTATATAATAGATATTAAGGAAGTTTAAAGGACCTGCCAAAAAAGCTATAAAGGAATTATTTCATAGTATAGTGAACAGTCTACATCTCTATGTTATATGATTAACCTGTAAGTAACATATACAATATGTAAATGTTACTTACAAGGTTAAACTTTCTTTAATCAGGTTGCAAGTGGTAAGTAAATCAGACAGGTTCTGTTAATATAAGTCAGTCTAAAATGTGACAGTTTTATTTAAATAAATATGTGCATATACATAATTATGTATGTACAGTTAAAGGTCCTTATTCAGGGGTTAAATTCTGTACACTTTGAAGATAGACACTGAAAATAAAATAGTAATTTGTATAGTACTATAGGCAATATGTTCCAAGTTTCAATAGCAATTTTAATAATACCTACATATTTTGTTAGCAACACACATATTGTTAGCTTTTGTTGCATGCATCTCTTTTTAATAATTTTCATCTTCAGTGACAAAATGATTACAAAACGATTACAAAACTGCAAAATTTAATATTTGTCACCCCCCACACTTTGTTTTGACTGTTCCTTTATATGTTAGAACAGAGAAGCCAGAATGTTATCATATCCTGAATGCTTTTAATATATAGTTTTGATATATTGAATAGAGAAAACATGTTGTGAAGATATGTAGCATTATCTTAATCTATAAATAGTGAAAACACAGATAAGGAAACCGTAAATAAGGAGTTTTGCTGTACCTAGAGCTCACACATGAGCTGAATGCAAAGTTCAGAAATGTGTTATTCATGCAGTGGATGAGCATAGCGAGCTTCTAGCGCGACGTTTAAAATTGTTCACTCCCCTCGCTTTTCAGTTCAGCATTCAATGCATGTATGGGCTGCGCCATAGTAACTATAAAGTTTTTAATTACACTGTTCCTTGAATGTTTATACCTAAAATAAGGCAAATAATGTAAACCGCAACAAAACTTTGTGGAGGCTTCCTGTGCAAAAATAGAGCCCTAGTGTGATGAAATTCGACTTTATTTCAGAGGGCATGGTGCCATCAACTTCGAACTTCAACCCATGTTTACTACGCCCAACTCACAACAACCCAGACATATCTCGTTGTCTCATGGTCCATATGATCTAATCTCTGTCAAAATGTCAGAACTGCCAAAAAAATTAATTAAGAAATATTGTCCATTTTATCTGCAGAAGTACAAAAAGAGAAACAGATTGAACCTGAGACAAATGAGACAATGACATTGGATGCAAATTCAGAAGATCTATTGGAGTTACTATATTGGAATATTCATGGAGGAAGCATTTTTCATTTAATACAGTGTCTGTGACTGTTAGATAAAATGTGGGAATTATATATATGACATTTTTATGAGACTAGTGATTGGGACATTAAGAAATATACAACTCCATTTTACATTGTGAATTTTTGTGTATTTTTTTTCATTAGTAAGTCTTAAGAAATAAAATTATAATAGGCAATGAGGGAGGGTCTTTTTTTTCAAATATAACAATATTTTTTTCAAGAATATTTATTTCTATATTATTATATATTATACAAAGTATTTATGTAAAAGATAAGTGTAATTAAATAATAATAATGGGATACAGTAATAACATTGAAAAATAATACTAAAGTCATCAGGATATTCGGACTTCTCAGTTCAATCTCTTTAAGAAGAGTTGTCTTTTTAAGAAGAAGAATCTGAAAAAAAGAGAACTAATTATTTCTATTTACTTTGCTTTTCTGTTCCAGATGCAGTGAATGAAGCTTTCACTAATTTTGATTTCCTTTTCAGGATACGCTCAAATAAAAGAAAGAACCAAATTTGGTTTAAGTTTGAGTGTTTTCTCCATTTTATATAAAATATTAAGTTCACCTTTTTGTTTTTCAGATGATTCCTCCATGTGCAGCCTTGTTGGCACACGATCAAGTCCAAGCCATTCAGCTTCAGCCTTTAATGTAAACATACCAACAGTTTATACAATGTATTTAACATATAGATTTATATTTAGAGTACAAATTCTGTGATCTATGGAACATGAGAGCTTGCCAAAACCTTCACCTGTGATATTTTGTACCTGATATTGTAATAAATAGACTGTCTAAAGTATATTGTGTTTCTTTTCAATTAAGTGAAAATGCAACAATTTCTCAGTTCAATTTATTATAATTACTCCAAAATTACAAATTGTACACATTGACATATTCACATGTGACATATTAAAAAGGTTTACAGATAATAATAGTTTTACAAAATATAGCCTTCAATACTTAATATTCATTATATGTTAATAATGTACTAGTTAATAATATGATTCACAATTGGATGAAAACAGCTGGAACCAAAAATTGGGCAAATATCGTTTAGATTACTACATGTTACAATGACAACAACCTTTAAAAAATAAATGGTAGGCACACATTTATGTAAGTTGAATAGTGCTTGTGGGGTGAATGTTGTGTTTAGAATATGTAGTATAAGCAGTTTCTTAGTTTAGGTCTAGAAAGCATATATGGTAGAAGAAGTAAAAATAGTATATTATTAAAGCAGTGCTGACCAGAAAACTACAATTGCTTTTCTGGTCAGCATAGCTTCAAGATCTGTTAAAAATATTTGCAATAGTATCGATTGTATTAAACTACTTTAGTAGGTACGTAGACATATCGGGATTGCCTTTGCTCTAAGATAGGGTGATCTGTAAAGTTTCTGACCTCAACACGAAGATGGAAGCACTCGTGAATATAAGCTAGCGAATTTCGTTGTTCATTTGTTGACAGTTACTCGCCAAAGTTCCAGCCAATTTGGACGCGCAGTTGTTATGTAACAGTCGTTTGAGTGAGTGAATGTGTGTTATTTTATGAAAAAGGACAAAATCGAGTATCGAGCTGTCATTAAATATTTGTTTTTGAAAGGCAATACGCCTTCGCAAATCAAAGATGAGTTGGATTCTGTGTATGGGAACTCTGATTGACCAACTATGTATACACAACTAGTTGTGTCATGAGGAATATTTTTTTTTAATTTTCCCATTGGCACAACTAAACAATTTTCAATTAATAGTAGTTCCTAGAGACAACTAATAACAATCGGTGTCCAAAGGTTCGTCGTTATGTTTATCCTAAGCATTTAATATGGTATATATTATACTTATTACATATGTTAATGATCAACATATGTAATAAGTATATTTCGCTTACAAAAATAATTTTGAAAATCGGTCCACAACTTACGAAGATATCGCGTAACAAACATAAAAAAAATACAGACGAATTGTAAACCTCCTCTTTCTTTTTAGAAGTCGGTTAAAATATGAGTGTTGTTACAGGTATATTCAGCCAAAACGAAATCTTTGAACTTTAGTGGAATTTCCACTTCTTCAAAACGTTTGAATACTGTTTTATTCGCTCCAACAGACTCATTCCTAGCCTTATACAGACTAGTCTTCATACTATAAAACAGGAGGAACAGAATCTATTAAATCTAGTCCTATATCATCCATATCTGCTACGCTGTCTTTATAGTTGAGGAATAGGTTTGTCAGAATTGCCGACAGCGTCTTTTATTGCAGCTTTCTTTTTCAAATAAATATTTTCTGATTTATCAACGTCGCACGAATGCTCCTTGAAATTGATTACTTTAGAGTTCTAAAACAATAACTCAAACTTTATTAGTAGATATACTACAGAACAAAACCTAAACTTACTTTTATATAAATATCCAAATTTACATGCATCCTCGACAGTTAGTTGTACGATATTTAGAACATCGCAGTATAGACGCACCAGTCTTGTACCTTCGAACCAAATGGTGCTGATAGTAGCCATATAAAGCAATATTTTCACCTTTCATATCGACGAATATAAGTTCTTCGTCTTCTAGCGTAAAGTCAGGATATACGCCAGCGTATGCACGAAAATTAAATATCAATAATTTTTAAATAATAAATGACATGAAATGGCATTTATAATATTCTATTTGTTAATATACAAAGATACGGCAGAAGTGGCGAACATAATTATCAATATCTGAAGAGGTTAGTAATAATCCTATTTATTTCCTCCTGTAGTTGTGCTAAAAGGAATGATTATAGTAAATCTGTTGTACTTAGTTGTGCCATTAGGAACATATTCTGGGATGGCACAACTAGTTGTGCGTACATAGTTGGTCCGTGAGGAAAACGGGAATTTTGGGCAGCTGAATATAACGTGGCCGTAAGAGCTTGGAAGACGATGAACGTTCGGGACGTCCAAAAACCGCAACTACCGACGAAAACATCACCAAAGTTCACCAAATGGTGCTAGACGACCGCCGAAATAAGGAAAGGGAGATAGCAGAGGTTATGAACATGTCAAAAGAACGTGCTTGTCATATATTAAATCAACATATATATATATATACTGACGTAGATTGTCTTCAATACGAACAATCGTTAAAATGGACGAAAAATAGAATTTATTAATTACTAACGAGTAATTTTCAGTCCAGGTGTCTTAAAGTGTTTAATAATACTTAAAATTCATCTCACATCCAAAGCTCCACGAAAACGCAAAATTAAAAGTATGTAAGTTAGTTAATATAATTTTAAATAAATCTTTGTAGGCAAAAATCGCTCGTGTTCAAGTGTATACTAAGATTTACTAGTAAAACCTATGATGTGCCATTACATGGGCTTTTATAGTAACATAAATCTGTAAAACTGTAATCGATTAGTACATACTAAGAAATGATACCGAAATCTTTGAGAATCAGATATTTTAGTAATCGATTTCTTTTACCCCATCGCTAAACTTCAATCTGTCACAACCAGTGTCTCCAACTACACCGTAATTACGGTAGACATACCGTAATTTTGCTGGTTTTACTACCTACCGTAGTATGTATACTACGGTATCAAAAACTACCGTAATTTTCAATTTTAAAATGTTTAATTTTTCCCATTAGATATTCTTATATTTTAAATTATAGCAACATTAATAAATATACGACAACACTAAAATGAGCAACGCGGGGAATTCCCACTCTCTTTCCACAGTTCATATGTTTATTACCCTACCAAATATAATTGTACCTTTTTGTAACTAAAGTGAATGAATTGGAAGGACTACTTATTATCCTAGAATAATAACATTCATTTTCAGATTAAGCTGCGTGTTGTGTACCTATTATTTCACTGTTTCTAGGAGAAAAATAAAGTTTCTACATTAATTGCGTTTAAAAAATCGTGTTGTGCTTTTGTGTTTTTAAAATGGATAGTATCGACAGTAACAGCGATGGTGATGGCCCACCTACTCCAAAAAAACAAAAGGCTCAGGCAGGTAAGAAGCAGAAAAGTAAATATAAACAGAAATTTCGATCTGAATGGTTAACCAACAAGGACTTCTCATCTTGGTTAAGTGAGCACCCAACTGATCCTCTTAAAGCTACGTGCACCTTATGTGCCATCATAATGACGGCTGAGATAAGTGTCTTAAAACGACACAAAGAGGGTACAAAACACAAAGATAAAATTAAAGGGATCAGTCAACAACCTTCAATTTCAAACCTTTTTGATAAAACAAAAATGCAGTCCGCCGATAGGAAAGTCAAACGAGCTGAGATAAAGTTGGCGGCATTTATGGCAGAGCACAAAATTTCACACGCTGTTATGCATCATTTGAACGATTTACTTCCTGACATTTTCCCAGACTCCAGCATAGCGACAAACTTAAAAATGAAGCACAGTAAATTACAAGTGGTGATCACGAATGTCTTGGGTGTAAGTGAAAAAGAGTCCATCGTATCTTATTTGAAATGCCAGAAAGTTTCAGTTTTAGTAGATGAAAGTACAGACATAGGTGTGGTCAAAACAATGTGCGTTGTTGTGCATTATTACGACTCGGAAATTGGACGAGTTGTTAGTCGTTTTTGGGATCTCATCCAACTATTTGAAGAATCTACAGCGGACCACAGTGCCAATGCAGAATACCTTTTTAATGCAATCGTAAAAGCTTTCGAAGATCAAAACGTACCACTTCAAAATGTAATAGGTTTTGGCTCGGATGGTTGTAATACAATGATGGGCATTCGCAACTCAGTTTGTTCTAGGTTTCGACAATCATGTCCAGGTATTGCAATTATCAAATGCATCTGCCACTCGCTACACCTGTGTGCTAGTGATGCCGCTAAAGAAATACCTTCAGAATGTGAACAACTGGCACGCGACGTTTACAATCATTTTTACAAATCGAGCAGCAAACGCCAAAGTCAGTTTAAGGCTTTTCAAAATTTCGTCGAGGTTGATGTACACAAAATACTACGTCCAGCTCAAACAGGATGGCTATCGCTATCATCGGTTGTAGACAGATTGCTGGAACAATGGGACGCACTACGTCTCTATTTCGACAGTAAATGGTTAGATGATCGCGAATGCAGGGAAATCCACAAACGACTAAATGACCCAATAATCAAAGCCTACTACTATTTTCTGTCATGGATGTTACCCAAATTTGCAAATGCAAATGCATACTTTCAAAGTGAAAGTAGACTACTGTTATCACAGAAATGTACACTAAAATGAGAGACTTATATAGAAATCTGATCAAACTTGTGATGCAGCCGGAGTGCATGCTCGATGACAAGCTCGACAAAATTGATCCTACCAACGAAAATCTTTATCTGAATCTCGATGACATATATCTTGGTCTCGGCGTCCGCAAACAACTATCGCTACCTGAAGTGGCAAATAATGAAAATGACAAAAATCAGAAGTAAGTGCAGAAAATTCATTTTAAGAGCTATCATTGGAATAAGAAAAAGGTATAGCCTCGACGATGAACTCCTACACGCAGTTCCTACAATCAGTCCAGAAGCTTGTCTATCACTGCTATCACACGAAAGACCCACCACCTTGGCCCCTCTTTTCACGATGTTGCCAAGAATAGCTCCCAAATCGTTACAGGAACAGCAGGATTTAGATGACCAATGGAGATGTTTGCCATCATACAAACAGAACACACTGGATGCCAATGAGCCTTCAGATATATTTTGGCATCAGGTAAGTTTTATATTATTGTAACTAACAATACTTTTCATGGCTAAACGGCTGAGCAGATTTAGATGACATTTGGAAAGGCAATAGAGATATGTATTCCCAGGAAGAACATAGGCTACTTTAGGCAGAAGCTAGTATAAAATAAGAATGACTATTATAGCAGTGGTAGGTTATCATCAGAGCAAGTTAATACAGTTTGTTTTTACTTTCAGGTTGCCCAACTACAAAACAAAGATGGAAAAAACCATTTTCAACCTTGTCCAACTTCATGCTGCAAATTTTATGCCTACCACACTCTAATGCTGACTGCGAAAGAGTTTTCAGCCTAATAAACGACATCAAAACCGACAAGAGGAATAAACTAGTTACAAAAATGTTTTTTCGCCTACCTCCACTTAAAAAGAGCACTTGTGTTTTACGAACGTTCTGTGAAAGTTTAAGTTTTTAATTGTTTATTAAGATAACTATAGACGAAAACTGTGACTTAGTGTTCCTTACAAGCTAAAGTAGTGGTGAAAGTGTTATTCCGTAAAACTTTACACTAAATAAACAAAAAATTTAACCTTAGTGCTACGACCATAAAAAATTGCAACAAAAATGCCTGTTTGCCTCAAATGTGATAAAGAAGTGCCTAAAATTGATGATAAAAACCCTAAAATTCAATGCCACGGTTGCAAGAGGCAAATATGTGTGAAATGTAGTGGATTGCTAGCCACAGAGTTGAGAGTGATTGTACTTCAATCTCCGACTTTGAAGTACTTGTGCCCTGACTGTGAACTCGGAGTGCGCCAGTTGCCGGCCTTGAGAAACACAGTCTCTCAATTAAAAAATGAAATCGAAGCGTTAAAAGCCAAAGAAAGCCAAACGACATGTATGGAGAGTATTCTAGGAGAATTGGCGGAGAGAAAAAAACGAAGTGCGAATATTATACTATTCGGGATTGATGAGTGTCAGCTACAAACAGGTGACTCTGAGCGGGACAAAGAGGTACGTATTGATTACGATAAGGAGCAGATTCAACAAGCCTTGGCAAATGTCCCGGATTCGGAGCCTCCGGTCGCCGTATTTCGTCTCGGTAAACGAAAACAGTCTTCGCCGCGCCCAATCAAGGTCATATTTTCCAATAAAAAGCCAGCTGTGAATGTGTTAAAAAACCGTACAAAACTTCCATCCAAGGTATCAGCCAAGAATGATTTAACACCCTATCAGCGTGAATATTTACAAAAACTACGGGCAGAGCTAAAAGAAAGACTCGACAATGGTGAAACAGACCTAACCATAAAATATATACATGGTACCCCTAAAATAGTCAGCGGAAAAAAGCTATAAATGCTGATGTGGGTATTTTGGAGATCACATTCTTCTATACAAACCTAGCTTCGATTATGGCTAAACGAGATTTGCTCATTGTAGAGGTAAATAAATTGAAACCAACTTTTATTATAATAACAGAGACACATTTAAAACCCACTATAGGTAATGCCTTAGTGGATATCAAAGGCTACACTTTATTTAGACATGACCGAGCTAAAGGGACAGGATGGGGAGGTGTGGCAATCTATGTGTCACTCTTACTAAACAATACACCCATCCAGGTGAACCTACATCCTACTTTTAATATTACACAGGTTGAGGCGCTATGGTTAAACATAAAACATGGAGATTTTAAATTGTTGCTTGCTGGTGTCTATAGGCCAACCCATTATACCCTTGATGAGTCGGACAAGCTACTGTTTGATACTATTAAACAAGCTTCAGAAGGTAATAATACCTTGCTAATTATGGGTGATTTTAACCTACCAGATTTAAGATGGCCACTGTACAACGTTGATGCGGACAAATACACTTTGCTTCATTGTCAATTTGTAGACATGTATGTAAACAGTAACTTAAACCAACTTGCTACAAGTATAACTAGAAAGAGAAATAATGAGGAATCACTACTGGATTTAATACTATGTAATGAAGAAAACTTCTGCACAAAAGTGGAACACCACCCCAACATAGGGAACAGTGACCATCAAGTACTGGTAGGGACAGCACAAATCAGAACCCAATCAACTAGCAAAATTGCTACTCAACAACCACGGAGGAATTACTTCAAAGCTAATTATGAGAACATAGCCCAAACGCTAGCCGACAATAACATTGAAGATACAAATGCGAGTGATGTTGAGGTTGCCTGGACAGAGTTTACAAGGAAAACACACAATGTCATTGAAACTCACATACCACTGAAAAAGACACGTAGGATTTGCAACATTAATAAACCGTGGATCAATTATAAAGTTCTAGATTTGGCAGAGAACAAAAAACGACTATTGAGACAGTATACTTTGAGTGGTTCTAATGAATTATACAAAAAATACAGGAAAGCAAACAATGAACTAACCACCATTGTCAGAAACCTAAGAATGGAATTTGAGAAAGGAATTGTAAAGTCCGGACCGAAATCATTCTATTCTTATATGCGCCAGCAACTATCTTCAACGGTATGTGTGCCACCATCATTGAAGGATGCAAGAGGGAATATTACCAGTGATCCAAAAACAGTTGCAGACTTGTTCGCCCTACTTTTTGAAACATCCTTTGTTGTGGAGCCAGCTTATTTGCATGTCCCAAGCATAAAGATTCCTCGAGTTGAAAATTCTATTCGGTCACTCATATTCACATCAGACAAAGTGAGTAAGGCCTTAAAAACATTTAGTGATTCTACTTCGATGGGACCGGATGCTCTACCTTCAATTTTATTGAAACAATGCAGCGATGTTCTTAGTTCCCAGCTGGCACACATTATGAACCTATCAATGCAAAATGGGAAACTACCTCAAGAGTGGAAAGTAGCCCATGTTACCCCAATTTATAAAAAGGGTGATAAACACCTGGCCGCTAATCCGCCTCACGAGCATTGTCTGTAGAACGATGGAGAAAATTATAGTTAGTGAACTTAGAACTTTCATTAATAGGGAAAACATCATTATCGATGAACAGCATGGTTTTGTTCCTAAAAGGTCTACAGTCTCGAATCTCCTTGTGAGCTTGGACAAATGGACAAACCACTGGGACAACCATCAGCCCATCGATGTTATTTACTTGGATTATGAAAAAGCCTTTGATCGGGTACCTATTAGAAGGCTTACAACCAAACTTGAACACCTTGGAATTCGTGGGCAACTCTTGAAATGGATAGAGGATTTCCTAAGCAACAGAAAATTCAAAGTAAGAGTAGGTGAAACACTATCAGACACTCATAAAGTACACAGTGGTGTGCCTCAAGGCTCAGTGCTTGGACCGATCCTGTTTGTGCTGTTTATAACGGATTTGAAAAATGTCGTTCACTCTAACTTGTCAGTATTCGCGGACGATACCAAAATTATGGGAAACCCCCTAATTTCTCACAATATAATTCAGCAAGACCTGGACCGTATTATGGAGTGGACAAGAGAATGGATGATTTCACTCAATGAGACTAAGTGTACTGTACTACATATCGGTAATAATAACCCTAAATACAAGTACACAATGGATTCTGTGCCATTGAAAGTAGTAAACTCACAAAGGGACCTTGGAGTTATCATAACACATAACCTTAAATGGGATGAACACATCACAATGATAACAAAAAGGGCGAATTCATTGCTGTACATGATAAGAAAGGCATTCTATGTTATTACCAAGGAGCTGTTTCTTAACATCTACTTAACATACATAAGACCTCTGCTAGAATTCGCCTTCCAAATATGGAATCCATATTTCAAAAAGGACATTGAGATGTTGGAAAGGGTACAAAGAAGGGCAACCAAAATGGTTTTCTCTTTAAAAAACGTATCATATGAAGAACGCCTCTTGGAACTCAAATTGCCAACACTGGAACAGAGGAGAATGAGAGGAGACCTCATAGAAACCTACAAAATACTCAACCACCATTACAACGTGAGAGATATTGAATCTATGTTCACAATGAACCCGAACAAGCAGCTAAGGGGTCATTCTATGAAGCTCAGCAAGCACCTGTGTACTAGTAATCCAAGAAAACATTTTTTGCCTAACCGAGTAGTGCATATGTGGCACTCTTTGCCGGAAACTGTGATAGGTGCCCAGAGTATTAACATTTTTAAAAATAGACTTGATAAACATTTAAATGCACAAGTGTAATGATATACACACATCAGCCTTAAGCTGCTAGTGTATTAAATATAATAATAATAATAATAAAAAAGGTTACTGGGAATTTGTTAGCCGAACAATGCATCAAAAGACACGGCAAAAATTGTATTAATTTCGCCCCAACCGATAAAATGTTAAATATGATGAACGCATCTATGTATACGTAGATGCGTTCATCATATTTATCATTTGTATCATATTTATCATTTCTTTTAATTATTAAATTTTACCGTAATCCTACCATTTTTTTTATATTACTGACACCGTAATCTACCGTATTTGTCACCTGGCAATACCGTATTTTCGTTAGAACGAGTTGGAGACACTGGTCAGAACTGTCCACTGAACTGAACAGATGGACCATAATTACTTTAGGTTTTGTGCAATTACCGTAAAGTGGGCTTATATTGGATATCACGAGGTTATTTGGAATTTGCAAAATAAAAGATTTCATCATGTGTATATTTTTTTATCGTGGAATAGAAGAAAATATATTTGCCTCCTGGCGATGCAACGACTTCTAATGTTAATGTGAAACTAGAGTTTTGGCGGTAATTGGCGGTAAACGTTTAGCAGTGCATCATTTAAAAAAACGCGTGCGTCTCGGGGCGCCCGACACAAGTGACAACAAGTTTCTGTTTTGGGGTTAATTAGAACTTAATTTTAAAGCTTGCAAACATTGTTATGGGTTATATTCATCGAATCAAATAGTCCCAACAGCTTTTTTTAACTCAGTAAAGGGTAAGATGTTTCTCCGCATTAAACAAAAAGAAAGATATGTATTCAAAATAGATGAAATAAATATATTACGAAAGTTTAATTAAATTAATCAAAGGAAATTAAATAAATTACTAGCTTACGTCTGTGGGTCTTTTCGAGAGAGTATGGAATCCCATAAGTCCTTTAACCCGGCGGCGCTATCATGATACCCAAATTATATCTATGGATCTAATCGCAGTAAATTTACTGTTTTAGTAGTTTTTTAAAGGAAATTGTGAGAACTACCCACAATTTTTTTTTATAGTGATGAAAAATGTCACTGACTTTCAGTGACATTTTTGTAAAAACCTATTTCTTGAAATAAATGTGCCAATTAGCCGCACTTTACGGTACCATTGCTGCTTCTGTTCTTGCACGCAATGTTGACAAACTAGCCAAGCAATGTAATGTGAACTATTAGATATCGTTGGGATTTGCGTATGTTTATAATAGGGCTGCGGGCATCGGTCGGCAGTGTTAAGGATGTGGCGACATCGGTTTTGGAAGTAATCGGGCGCTAATTCATTTCTAGTGTCTTATTATTATAATTTCTGTGGATACCAACCCATTTTACCAACACCCCTAATATTGCCGAGGCATCGATAGAAAAGTTAGCATAAAGGATTAGCATAGGGTTTAACTTTATTCAAAGTGTGCAAAATTAATATGATGGTGTTTGACTTATGTTAGAATATGAATTTTGTAGGTGATGATTACAACGCACGTATAGAAATCTCTTAATATAAATGTAATGATATTATTTCATGTTAAAGATATTATTGGAATGCTTATAAATTACGGTTAGCACAATTAATTAACGGCAGACACCTACAATATAGTACATGTTGCATTACCTCAGTCGGTGTGACTTCCTCGGTGTCTACAACGTCTGGTAATGATTCTGCATTAGCTCCAGCTTCACCATGTCCACTGGCGCCTCCCTCTTCCGTCTCAGTGTGACAGGTTTGATCAGCTTCAGCTAAATCTCCGTTGTGCATCTCCGAACAATTTATGAGATCTACTTTGCCCTCTTGACTGGAGCGTGGACTATTATCGTTCACATCGGAGTTTTCGATATCCATGTGTACATGCCCTGGCCATAGATCATAGGGACACGCATTTAATTGATGCAATTGGCTATCACTAGAACTAAACAAATTTAAAGACCCCGCAACGTCTTGTAAAATAGAAGATTCTGATAGCTCATTTGTTAATTGTGCAGGCTCGCCCTCTTGAACTTGATTGCTGGTCGGTACTAATAAAGGTAGATTTTCGAGAATATCGCCTGACACGTCACAAACCCGCATGCCATCATATTTGGATAGAAATTCTACAAGCCTTCTTTTGGTTTGTTGTAGATATCTTCCATCCGTAATACTGCTCAAAATGACCGAAGCTAGTGCTTCTAAAAATTCAGTAGTACAGGTTTCGTCACTCTTTAACAGTAAGAAGCGAACTATTTTGTTATCAATTTGTATTGGGTTACCACACATATTCTGCAGCGAGATAGCTTCGTTCAAAGTTACAGGCTCTCCGGATGTTGCTGAGACAGACTCCTGTCTATTTTCTTCAAGCGCACTGTCATGACTTTGATTTTCTAGTAAGGAACTATATTGAGATAACAAGTTACGTATGGATTGTAACACTTTTTGTCGTAAAGTATCAGAACTAATCAATTGCAATTCTCTAAACAATTGTATCAAGAAATCTGGGTGTGATTCGTTCACATCGATCAGAGCTGTCACTTCAGAATATACATTTTCTCTGAGAAGATCGAACAATTTCGACGTAGCTTTATCTTGACCTTCGCGACTCGTTGACGCTAAATTAGGATTAGGCGTTTCGGAAGAGCTAGCAATGTTAATGTTGCTCATTTGTGAATAATCCAAAGTGTAATTTCGTCTATTTGTTGAGTTTTTAGCTGGTAGTTTTGAAGAAGACTTCTTTTTACTGTTAGCAGTGGTATTTAAATTATTAGAATGCGACTGGATGATTTCAGGAATTGGGTTCGTAATATTTAGATTTCTAAATGAATTGGATGTAGTTTCTTGGCGGTTAATATTAATGTTGGATAGATTAGTCACGTTATTGTCATCGATATTCCTCGAATGGCATGCTGTAGTGACGTCAGTTTCGAGATTTTGATTGACGTTTAACACGTCTGGTGCTGATGAAAATGACAGTGATCTCTCGTATACAACGTTTCGACGCGAATGCCTGTTGGGTAAGTCCTCATTATTTGCCTGAGAGGATTGGCCTACATTTTGCGATGAACTAGCAGCGTTGGTATTTCTTTTCGGTGTAATACAGGGAGGTGTGGCAGAGGGAGTATGATGTAATGTGTTATGAGATCTTTCAACTAAAGGATGCGGATTATGAGCGAGACCAACTCCTAAATGACCGTCTGAGTTTGCTTTGTTATTAGCGGATAGAAGATTTTGACGAGAATAGCTGGAAAAGAAGAAATTAGATGCTTAATGTTTCAATTTAATTATATTTTGGATTCATAGTAAAAACACGACCATTACATTCCACTAAAAGAGATGTTAGTAAGAACACGTTATAGAGTATTATCGCACAGGCGAATACAAGTAATTTTATATTAATGAAAGCAAAAGAAAACGTATCAATTAAGTCAAATGAAATTTGAGGGCAAAAATGATTCTCACCCTTAATGACTTTAATACTTGTAAGTAAAATATATATATACGATTAGATAAACAATAGCAAAATAAGTTATAAAAAAAATGCGTGTTCTCTAATATCTGAAAAGAGAAAATCATATTAAACAAATAGTTTACATACATACAAAATTAAAAAAAAATAGTAATGATTACCTTCGGAAGTTGTCCCAATAATTATTAGCCCTATTTCCAGGTGGCACTTGATTATTCAAAGTATGCGATGCTGTTTCAGCGCGCCAGCGTTCCTCCAACTAAAACACACGCAATTGGAAATTTAATATAAGGAAACATAATATATTTTTGTTTCTTCCTTTATATTACTATACTTATTTTGGTAGCACAAATATTAAATTTAGAGATTCTGAAAAGTAAGGCAGAGACGTATGAATCGGGCGCTATTAGCCGTGAAAAGTGAATAGTTGAAGTGTCTTACATGATTCAGTTGATCTCGAAGTTGATGTATTTCTCGTTGCTGCATAACAAGCTGTTGCCAACACCACGCGCCCCAGAAACCACAGCCACACCCACAACCACCCACCATACCTAAAAAAACGATTCATTTGTCAAAAGGAATAAAATAGTATACTCGTAAATATAAAAAAAACGTTTTATAAACGTGTTAAAATATCTCCTTTTCTTTAAGTCTGATGGAGGAGACTTGACATGTATATCGCATAAACTTTGTCAATCTCTGAAAATATTTTTTAACGCCAAATGTATGTTCCTGAGACAACCGTCTTTACAACCAAACATATATATTGAAGTAATCCTCTTCCGGTTCCTCCTTTTCAAAAACCGGAATAAAAAAAGCATACTCACTGTAAGGCATCATCATGTTAAAGGGCATAGATGGTGGGAATGATAGCTGTGGGGTTCCCAACAAACGCTCCATGGTTTGAGAGTGGCTGTTTTGAGTGAATTGGTTACGCATGTCCTAAAAACACACACACACAATTTAATTAATACATTACAAAGAAAAAATTCTTTACTATCTTACAAAAAGGGAAATAGAAATGATAAAGTAGATATTGTATACCCTCTGGTAATTACCTGATTGGATTTAGTTGTATTCCAGCAAGGAGGAGGCAAATGCGGGTACGGCATGTTGGCGGGATTGTCGCCTACTGAACACAAATCATTAAATTCAGTACATTATTATTGGATATGCAGTAAATACTATTTATAACTGATAAAAAAACTAAAGCCCGTATTTTGAAAGACGTCTCAAGTATCGGTTGAACTCTGATTATCTGAAATTAGTTTTAAGTTCGAGTTCGTTCGAGTAGAAGTGAAATAAATTTACACTAGGCCCAGTGTAAATTCATTTCACTTCTACTCGATCGTCGCGGTGACCTCGTGCCGCGTCGTGATTGGTGAAGAGTTTAGTTCGGACCAATCACAACACCGAACGCGGTCACCGTTACGATCGAGTAGAAGTGAAATAAATTTACACTAGGCGCTCAGATCAAAATTTAAGCTTCGATCTTATAGAATGCGTTTATGAGTTTTATTCAGTTGAAACTAATTTCAAGCACGAAATTGAACTTACAGTCTGTTCGCAATCACGTTTCTGCATGATCGATATTATTATTAGGATCTCGTAGCTAATTATAAATATATTTTTTTTTTATGGAAGAGGGGCAGACGAGCACACGGTCCCCTGATGGAAGTGACCGCCGCCGATAAACGCCTGCAACTCACATAGTTACAGACGCGGTACCGGCCTTTACGGAAGGAGTACTCTCTTTTCTTAAACGTGCTGTCGGTCCGGAAATACCGCAGACGGTAACTTGTTCTACAGATTGCTTGAGCGAGGCAAAAAGTGTCTTAAAAAGCGCACAGTGGTGAAGTGCAAATTATCCAAGTAATGGAAATGAACATTTTGCTGTGAGGAACATGTGGTGGAAAAAAATATTCGGTGACAAGCATAATTTCTGTGAATTTGAATATATTATAAAATTATGTATATTAGAAATAAAAATAAAAATGACTGAATTACAAATATTAACCAACACTTCTCATGTTGAATTGACAAACTATGCTTATGCTTATGAAGATTTCGACATAAACATTGTTCTGAAACTTGGCTTGAGTGGCTAACACTCACGAGTTTGGATCGGTGAATCTCGTTTTAACTGACGTTCAATAATAAAATTTCTACTTATCGTGCGGTTAAGTTAGCCCTAAAAATATGACCACCCTTGCATAAATTCCCAAGCTGAATTTTTGCATGAACGTTAGGGATACCATTATAATGAAATGTGAAAAGTCCCCATCGATCCCATGCGTGCAAAATTTTTTTTGCAAGGTCAAGCAAAAATGGGTTAGTTTTATAATAAAAATAGGTCAGTTAAAAATGGGATGCCTCCACGTGCGTCGCCGTGTTACTTGGGGGGCCGGTGCATTCTGGGCGAAGGTCAATAACTTCCCTTTCGGGGGTAAATCGCTCTCGGTACTCCTGGGAGACTGGACGAGCGAAGGGGTTGTGGGCAGAGGCCGAGGTAGGATCCGGTGGGATCCTTACGCAGGGGCTGACAAGCACTAGTGCTGCCGCCGGTGAGGGAGGGTTAGCCACCCTCTTGTATTTCGTAACCAACAGGGGTTCAGCAACGACCCAACTGTGGTGGCTTGCTTTTATTGGCTGACCCATGACAAGGACGGTCTATAATACCCGACAGCAAAGTCGTTAAAACCTGTGGATACCGCCGGGCGAGCTTCACAGTATATAGGCTTATCCGGGTGCAGGGGGCACCGCCCTGATGGACTTCAATTCCCCCATACTCGTGGGATTTAATATGGAACTTAATAAATCAGGAAAACAACCGACAACAACGGACGGATCTACCAACGACATTGGCTTAATGGACAACGGACAACCAATTTCCAGAGAGGAGAAGCGGTTGCCTAAGGCGAGAGTGACGAATGGCTGTTGGTCGGTTACAATCGGACCGGCAACTCTGGTCCGACGAGTGTGAGGTGACGGAGTCAGGGCTGGACCGAGTCGTGCGGCGGCTGGCTTCCCACAACACTGCGCCCGGACCTGATGGTATCCCAGGTCGGGCGCTAGTGATAGCTCTTTTGGTACTGGGGAACAAACTGAGGCGGATTTTCACAGATTGTCTTAGCCTCGGTGTCTTTCCCCTCGGCTGGAAAGAAACGAGACTGGTGCTCTTGAAAAAGGAAGGAAGGACTGCAGATTCCCCTCTGCGTTCCGACCGATATGCCTGCTGAACGAGTCGGGGAAACTCTTTGAAAGGGGTTATCTCCGATCGTATCAGCAGGGACCTGTCGCGAGTAGGCCCTGAGGCCCAGTTTGGATATCGTCAACGCGTTCGGTACCCTCCCCTGGCAGGCGATAAGGGCGGCCCTTGAATTTCATGAGGTGCCGCAGGTAGAGCGGCCATCATTGGGGCCTATCTGCGGGATAGGACAGTGAAGTTTATCGGTCGGAACGGGGTGGAAAATCGGAGAGAGGTGTGTTGCGGGGTTCCCCGGGGTTCTGTTTTAGGCTCTTTGTTGTGGCACCTCGCATATGATGTGGTACGTCGCACCCGTCTGCCCTCTGGCCTCAGTGTCGTCTGCTATGCTGACGACACTTTAATACTGGCTAGAGGGTCACACTTCGATGAGGTGCTTAGGCTCGCCGAGCATGGGGTGGCTTGTGTCGTGAGAAAGATTCATGAGCTGGGTCTAAGGGCGCCTCAGAAAACTGAGGCGATATGATTCCATGGCCTACGTAAGCGCCAGGAACCACTCAGCTCACGCCTCCGGGTGGGTGAAGCTGAAGTCCAGGTGGGCCGATACATGAAGTACTTAGGACTCATCCTGTTGGTTCTCCATCTTCATTCCATGTAGTTACGCATATTATGGGGAATACAGCTTTAATAAATTTAGAATCGGTTTTTCTCAAAAATTGTGAATCTAAAGTGTAAGGACAATTTCGTAGATAATAGCATGATCTACTTTTGACCTATTTTTATCATCAAATTAACCGTTAGTAATTAACTATTAAAAAAATAAAAAATAAACATTTTTGCGAACTTTGACCTTGAATAAAAAAAATTGCACACATTAATGCAGACTTTTCACAATTTCATTATAATAGTATCTCTAACGACTATACTATTAGTTTTAAACTTTACGACTGAATAACCTTTTAAAATACTGGCCTAAGAATATTCTACTACCCTTCCTATCCGGCTGGACAATAAATTTCAACTAAAGAGCCATCCATAAATTACGTCACACGAATTTCATGGTTTTTTGACCCCCACCCCAGTAATTGTCACAGCTGGTCACATTTGTGAGAAACTTAGGACCCCCTTGTCACACTTCGCCGACCCCCTCCCCCCCCCCCCTCTTAACGTGTAATATAGTTTATTAATGGCCCCTAATGGTGCTAAATAGTGACAAAAGAATTAATAAATTTCTTAACAATTGAATGTGCTATAAAGGACAAAGTAAATATCGTTAAATAAATAAATAAAGGAAATATCTTACAGTTTTGAGAAATTGGTGGCACCATATTTACGTTGGATGTCTCTACTCTTGGCTCATGGCGAACATTTTGGTTCGTATTATTAGTTTGAGTTGCCTGGAAAGGAATATAATTGATTAGGTGCCTAATGAAGAACTAATTATTAGCTTTAGGTGCATAGGGACAACATACAGTATTCTCCTCCGTCTGTCTCTCTTGGGGTTGTCTTCGTCTCAGGCGGTTTCTTTGATTTGACTTATTTCTAGATGCACTGAAAAATTATAAATCTATAGTAAAAATGTTGTTTGGAATCTTTAACTTGTTTATATAAATAGTGTAAGTTCAAGTTTTTAGACAAAAATCAATATCATACCTGTCCGTGTCACTGCCGTAAGCGCTGCCCAAATGAGGTGGTAATTGTGCCGGCCTACCACCCAAGGCGCTATCGCCACCTCCCTACAGACAAAAATACAAATGACATGTTAGTTAAGTAGCCTAGCACTAGTCAGTGTTTTCTAGAGATGATTACGTGTTGATAAAAATTAAACGTGTCGTGTGTACTTGTCGTACGGGTGCAAAATTCGGGTGAGAAATTTTTTTTTAAAAGCATTTACAGGCTTTGAAGAAAAAACATGTTAAACGAAAAACTGATTGACTTGATCCAATCCAGTTGATGTTATCAACTGGTGCACCTGAAGGTTCGGCGGCTTTGCACTCGTTGGATACTGCATGATTTAACCGTGCCGTAAAATGATAAAAAAGTTTACCGGAGGAGTCATTGGCTGTTTATAATATCGTAACAGGTGACGAAACTTGGTTGTACTGCTTTGAACCCAAAAGATAAAGCCAGTAGGCTGAGTGGGTCTTTACTTTTAAAAAATTGCTGACGAAAGTTAAGAAAAGTCGAAGTATTGGTAAAAATATGGTTGTATCGTAAGTTTTATATTCAGTATGCAATAAGTATATTGCCACACACGTGACTGAACATAACTGAATAACTCTCATTTTTGTTTAGCCGACGTCATCGACGAGTTTCTGTTTAAAATGTTTGTGGTCTTTCGAGCTGTTTTCACTGCAGCAAACTCTGTATTCAAATTCGATATAAATATATACAAAAATTGTTTACCCTGAAATTTTCAGCTTCCCTCGAATCTTGGGAATCTAATAGTATTTGCTCAGATCTGGATTCAGGTTCACTGACGTGTTCTTGTTCACTGCAATCACAGAAACAGAAGGTCATTAAAGATATGGTTGTATACCTATCAATTTATGTTGTAAGGTGAAACTGTACCTATTGTATGATTGATTGACGACCGAAGCGGAGCGAGACTCTGGTTTAATCTTCTGGGGTTCAGGGCCAGAGCATAATACTTTCTGTAAAATTAAGAAAAAAATAAATATTTTTAACCGTAAATATATTTCTTTAGTAATGATTGTATCAACTCTCAGCGAGGATACATCAAATTATGCACTTTATGGTTACACTGTTCTAGTTTAATTAGTGTCCGACCGAAACAAGTTATTAGCCGAAACTGAAACCGAACTTTCAGCCCTTGTTTCAGTTTTGGCTGAAACCGTAACCGAAACCAAAGTTTAGATTATATGCTGATATCTAGTGTAGTCTTTTAGACTAGAGTCGACACACGGCATTAATTCTGAATCAGAGAAAAACTGTTCAGGTAGGTAGGTAATGAGTACCTACTAGAAATTCACGTATCGAAATTAAATAGATATTTACCTCACGCGATAGGCAGGAAAAGACGAGGCAAGGTCACCTTGCCTCGTCTTTTCAAGTTACCTCGTCAGTCGACTAGGTAACTTGAACGGACTAACCGTGTTTTTTCATAGTTAAATGTAAGTCACACATAGTGTGTGTTTTTTGAGTGGTTAAAGATGGTAAAATAGGGGTACAGAATGTAATTCAACAACAATTAAGTATCCAGAAACAAAACATCTAACATCGTGTCGTGTTACAAAATGACACTCATTACTCCAAAAAATTTTGAGCTTTTCACCTTGTGACTCTTAAGTTGCAGGTGTCCATGGGCGGCGGTAGTCATTAACCATCAGGCGATCCGTCTACTCGCTTGCCCCCATACACCATAACAAAAAAAGATCACACTGTACGGCGGCGAACTAAAAAGGAGCCGGTGTCCCCAAGTCAGCCGCGAAGTTAACCGAACGACGCACAAGACTTTACCAACACCGAGTTTCGGTGCGGCCGTAAGTTTCGACCAATTTTTGCAGAATCCCGAAGCTAGATTTCTTGGTCGAAACTGGCCTTCGGTCGGTCACTAAGTTTAATACTTGAGATTTCCTATACTTACAAATACGGCAATATAAAAAGCACGGTAAAAGGCGTGATTAAAAGCATACTATCTCTTATCACGTAAACAAACAAAAAAAAGAGAATAATAAGACTCAAATCTGAGCTTATCTTTTTTATAAGTAAACTTTTTTACACGCTTTATATTAGCTTCACTTGTATGTTTGTAAGCGACTCCTCTGGGCGTGATTTTGACTGACTTCAAACGGTCAGAATTCGTTCAAACTTTGTAGATATATCGAGGACCGATGACAATACACTAATTAAAAAAAAAATAGTTTTAATAAACTAAAAAACACGCTTTCTATAGAAAACCAAACTAAAAAGTTAGTGCTTTTTACTTTTGACAACAGGCACCCAACGCTTTTTTTCAAATTTATTTTCAATTTTTTAGTTTGGTTTTCTATAGAAAGCGTGTTCTTTGTTTTTTTAAACTATATTTTTTTTCTTTTTTAGTGACGGGGTGGAAAATCTCTTCAGATCTCCGGCTCTTTGGGGATACAGGAGTCAGGAGTACGTGGTGTTTTCACTAAAAACCACCTCAACAGCCAGCCTTAGGCGCCCTGCTCTAGGGAGGACCCGGGCCATGGGATTTTAGGTCCCCCTCAGATCGACGCCGCACCTAACTAGGCCCTATCCCACGAGAAGCCTTGGCTTAGCCCCCCCCCCCCCCCGGCCCATCCAGGCCGTCATCCTATCCCCTACCGCAGCAGTTAATAACTAACAAGTTCCTGATCAGAATGATTTTGGAAATACCATAGAAATACCAATAATATATTTTTTTATTTCGACAATTGACTTTCCGAGAAAAGTACCGTTATGAAACTACACTTTACAAAGTATTATCCTAGGAAAATCAGAGATTAGCTAAGATCTACCACTGCGCAGTGTTGTATACTAAGGACACAAGTGCATCTTAAAATCGCAATGCTATTTATATATATATATATATATATACCACTAAAATGAAAGTAATGTTAGTAATTATTTGATAACAACCTCTTTATTGAGTAGAGCTTCGAGCTCTCGTTGCTTATCAGCAAGTAACGCTCGCAGCTGCATCTGGCGCCTCTCGGCAGGACCAGGAGCGCCCGACGGACCGGCGCGAACCTCTTCGTTTACTTTCTTCTGCTTACGACTTGCCTCTGCTGCAAAAAGTAATCCACAAATTTACATAGTTCCATCTTCGATCTCTTGAACAAATGGATAAGATAGACTCTTAGAAGATAGAAAAAACATTTGCTATCGTTTGTATCATTGCTATCGGCGAAATCGCGTAGTTTTAGGTTGTATATGTCCTGGTTTATTGCCTATGTTTTAAGTTGTATATGGTTGGTACCTAACTTTACAATACTATAATGCATCATTTATTGATTGACTCTTTAAAATATTTTAAAACATTTCATAAAATAGGACGCTTGCGTCACAAAAGGGAGGAATTAAATTATTACATAGTTTATAACGTCAAGACGATTCTCATTTTTTTTTACTCAATTTTCTAAACTTAAATGGTCAGTTTGTTCCTAATTATTTCATATAAATTGTTTTTACATTTGTTTTTTTTTTTGGTCATAATAATTATAATTTATACTAACATATTGTGTAAGCAAACTATTCCTAACATAATATGAAAAAAAAACAATTGAAATAAATCATTATTATTATAAAACTTGTCCCATAAACCTGTTTACAAATAAAACTTACCTTTATTAGACATCATGTCTTTGATACGCGCGCGTTCGCCCATTATTTTTTCTGTTTCCAGGCGCAGTTCCTGAGCTAATTCTTGCAAAGTAGCAATATTGGCTTCATGACCTGAAAGATTTTGAAAACAATAAATAAAAAATAACCAACCAAACTAAACTAAATTTTGAGCCAACATTACAAGTCACTTGGGACATACTTTGTTGTTGCTGCTGCTGATGTTGTTGCACAAGATGCTGTTGCGTGTGTTGTTGCGAGTGCTGTTCGTTGGTGAACTTATGACGTTGCGGCAGCGAGTTGCGCACACGACACATGCTGCTTTCATTAGACCACCCACCCATGCTACCACCACCCTCCGATTTACTGAAAATACCAGAAATAGAGCTAGCTTTCACTTTTCTTGTTTACAATTCTAAAGCACTAAAATAAATACGACCAGTTTATTGTTTAGCAGTTACTGTAATCATCATCATCATCATCAGCCTATCGCAGTCCACTGCTGGACATAGGCCTCTCCCATTGCACGCCACTTAGATCGATTTTGGGCTTCTCGCATCCAGCTCCTGCCAGTCATCTTGCGCAAATCGTCACTCCACCTGGCCTGTGGGCGTCCTACACTACGTTTGCCGAGACGCGGTCTCCACTCAAGAACTCGTTTTCCCCAACGGTTATCGGTTCTGCGGCTAATATGGCCAGCCCACTGCCACTTCAACTTGCTGATCCGGTACGCTATGTCGGTGACCTTAGTTCTCTGCCGGATCACCTCATTTCTGATGCGATCCCTTAGAGAAACGCCGAGCATAGCCCTTTCCATAGCACGTTGAGCGACTTTGAACTTGTGGACCAGCCGTACCGTAAGTGTCCACGTTTCAGCTCCGTATGTCATGACGGGTAGGACGCACTCATTAAAGACTTTCGTCTTAAGGCACTGTGGGATCGACGATGAGAAGACTCGACGTAGCTTCCCAAACGCTGCCCAACCCAACCGAATTCTTCTGTTCACCTCGTCCTCGAAGTTGTTTCTACCTAACTGCAATGTCTGCCCGAGGTACACATAATTTTGAACAACTTCGAGAACGGCACCGTGTACCGCAATCGGTTCCGGTAGTACATGTTCGTTGAACATGACCTTGGTTTTATCCAAGTTCATCCGTAGGCCGATGCGTACAGAAGTGTCAGCTAAGTCATTCAGCATTTGCTGTAGGTCCTGCAACGTCTCTGCCATGATGACGATGTCATCTGCAAATCGCAAGTGAGAGATGTATTCGCCATTGATATTGATGCCACGCCCTTTCCAGTGCAGCGTCTTGAACATGTCCTCCATTGCATTTGTGAACAATTTCGGGGAAATAACGTCCCCTTGTCTCACTCCTCGATGCAATGGTACGGGCCTTGTTTGCTGATTCTGTACTTGGACGGACATGGTGGCGGCTTCGTAGAGACATCTCATCACTTTGATGTATCGCCAATCTACTTGGCAACGCTGCAGGGACTCCAGAACAGACCAGATCTCGATCGAGTCAAAGGCTTTCTCATAGTCCACGAATGCTAGACACAGGGGCTGATTATATTCTTCGGTCTTCTGTATAATCTGCCGCACTGTGTGGATGTGGTCTATGGTGCCATATCCGCTCCGAAACCCAGCTTGCTCCGGTGGTTGGAATTCGTCGAGTCTTCGCGCAAGACGGTTCGTGATGACTCTCGAAAACAGCTTGTAGACGTGGCTTAGAAGGGATATGGGTCGATAGTTCTTCAACCTGGTCTTGTCACCCTTTTTGAAGAACAAGACGACCACACTCCTACTCCACGCTTCTGGAGTTCTCCCTTCAAACAGGACAGCGTTGAAGAGCTTTTGGAGCTCCCTTAGTACGGGTTTACCCCCGGCCTTCAGCAGCTCTGTTGTAACGCCATCCTCTCCAGGGGCTTTTCCATTTTTCAGCTGTCCTAGAGCCATCTCGATTTCGTCAATGCTAACTTCTGGCAGGTCTTCGGTGTAGTGACGTGTTAATGTGGCTCTAGAGTCCTCATTTTCGGGATCAGGTCGAGATGCATGCGAAGCGTATAACCGGCCATAGAAGCTTTCCACTTCCAAAAGGACTGCCGGCTTCGAAGCAACGACTTCTCCACTTTCTGTAGTCAACTTTGTCAGGTGGCTTCTTCCAAGAGATTGTACGAACACTTTTGACCCCCGATTTTGCTCGATCGCTCTTTCAATTGAAAGAGTATTGGAGCACCGGAGGTCGTGTCGTACGAGTTTACTGATCTCTCGGTTTAGAGTCCGCTTTGCCGACAAAGTGACAGGTGGGTTTTCACGTCGTTTCTTCATCAGCCCTAGGGTCCTTCCTGAAAGCTTCGACTTCCTGCCCTTACGCTGCATTTCACAAAATCTCATACCTTCTTCCCTGAGGATCTGAACCACATTTTTGAGGTTCTGGTTTACGTCGATTGTGGTTTCCACGGCAGCGAATCGGTTTTCCAGTTTTGACTGGAACGTTTCAGATCCTGTCATGGCTTGGAGCCGAGTTGGTCGGAGCCTGGATTTCATCAAACAGACACGTTCCGCCTTAAAGTTGATATTCAGAGAGCCCCGGACAAGTCGGTGATCACTACCGGTATTAAACCTATTGATCACTGAGACGTCTCTGAATATGTGCTTTCTATCCGTCATGATGAAATCGATCTCATTTCTGGTCATAGCGTCGGGGCTTTGCCACGTCCACTTCCTTTGGGGCTGTTTCTTGAAGAAAGAATTCATCAAAAACAGCCCCTCCCGTTCGAGGAAGTTGACCAGCATTTGCCCCCTATGATTCCTGCTTCCAAATCCATGGGATCCTACTACCGATTCGCCGCAATTCTGTACTCCCACTTTAGCGTTGAAGTCACCCATAACAACGTTGTAGTGGGTCTTAGTTGTGAAGTGGAGGGCCCTCGATATGTCATCGTACATATCCTCCACCTCGTCGTCCGAATGTGCCGAGGTCGGTGCGTACACTTGCACAACCTTGAGGCTATACCTCTCGGTGAGCTTGATAATGAGGTACGCTACCCTGTTCGACACACTGGAAATTTCCACAACGTTGTCAGATAGGGACTTATTTACCAGAAACCCAACCCCACCTTGGGATTGTTGGTCTCCCTCGCGGAAGTACATTAGGTGGCCTGACTCGAGGGTTATGGTGTCCTCCCCCTCTCTTCGGACTTCACATAGCCCTAGGATATGCCACCTAATCTTCCCAAGTTCCACCTCAAGTTGCGCCAGATGCGAGTCTAGCTGTAGCGTGCGTCCGTTGTACGTAGCCAGGGTCAGTCGGTTGTGGTGGCCTCCCGTAGCCCGGAGATTCTTCGCACCCCCTGCCCCGCCTTTACCGAGGTCGCCACCATGACCAGGAATAGCGGGGCCGCCGGGAACTGGGGGCCGTGGCCTTTGTTGCGTCTGCATGGGAGGGGTTTGCCCATAATCGCCACGCTGGGCAGGCGGGTTGGCGATCGCAGGGCGTAGCTTGTCGCACCGGTAACGCTGCTGCCCGTCACCGGCCTGTTGTATTTAGCTACGCCTATTGGGATGGATATACCGCCATCGGTCGGTCGCCAGAGCCTCGTTCGTCGTTCAGCAGGATGCACCGCGGGCAGGTGAGGTTGGCTTGGGGCGAAAGATGGTGGTTCGCCCCTCACACCCCTCTACCTCTACTGTAAACACATTTGCAACCCAGATTTGTCATTTTTATTGCCAATATCTAATGTAAACTTCATAATGCGACTTTTTTAATGTGAAATGGTTTTACACACATCTAAAATATTGTTATTAGCAATTGTATTTAAAGTGCATTTAGCTAGTAATAAATTCAATAGTATATTACTTGTCATGGATATTTGAATGCGATTCTCTGAAGGAATCATCATTGGCGGCTGATAGGTTTTCTGCTTCATATGTCTCAACAGATCTCATTAAATCTGAAAGAAAAAATATTATAACAGAATCTTCTTATACGAGGGCGGGTCAATAAGTCCGTGACTTTTTGAATTTCTGACCTCTTTACTGAAAAAGCAACACTGCTCCTGTCAACAGGCATCTGTCAGTTGACTCCTGTCAAAATTTGAACTTGCTGCGTCAGTTAGTTTGTGTTTGACAGCTTTCTTTATCAGACTACCCAGTAAATTGAGGAAAAAATGGAAAAAAGTGAATTTCGTGTGCTTATTAAGAATTATTTTTTGCGAAAAAAAAACCATTACCGAGACCAAGGCTAAGCTTGATAAATACTATAGGGACTCTGCACCATCGATTTCAATGGTAAAAAAGTGGTTTACTGAATTTCGTTGTGGCCGTACAAGCACTGAAGATGCCGAACGTCCTGGACGCCCAGTTGAGGTCTCTTCACCCGAAACAATCGAAAAAATTCATGATATGGTGTTGGTCGACCGAAGATTGAAAGTGCAAGAGATTGTAGAAGCCGTAGGGATCTCGCATGGCTCAGTGGTTTCAATTTTGAATGATCACTTGGGCATGAGAAAGCTTTCCGCAAGATGGGTGCCGCGATTGCTCACAGTCGACCACAAACGCAATCGTGTAACAACTTCACGCAATATGGAGGAGTTTTTGAACCGTTTTGTAACCGTGGACAAAACATGGATCCATCACAACGCACCAAAGACCAAACAACAGTCAAAACAGTGGGTTTCTAAGGGTGAATCGGCGCCAAAGAAGGCCAAGGTGGGTTTGTCAGCCAATAAAGTTATGGCGACTGTCTTTTGGGTTGCACGCGGGATAATCCACATTGACTACCTTCAAAAGGGAAGAACAATCAATGGGGAATATTATGCCAACTTATTGGACCGATTCAATGACGATTTGAAAAAAAAAACGACCTCATTTGGCCAAGAAAAAAGTTATTTTCCACCAAGACAATGCAAGGGTGTGCAGTGCACACATGTGCAGTTACCATGGCAAAAATCCATGAATTGGGCTATGAATTGCTCCCTCATCCGCCCTATTCTCCAGATTTGGCTCCGAGTGACTACTTCTTGTTCCTAAACCTGAAGAAATGGCTTGGTGGAAAAAGATTTGACTCCAATGATGAAGTCATCTCGCAAACAAAGGCCTATTTTGAGGACCTCGACAAATCATATTTTTTGGAAGGGATAAAAAAATTGGAGAAGCGTTGGACAAAGTGTATAGAGCTCAAGGGAGACTACGTTGAAAAATAAAATGATTTATTTATCAAAAAATCTGTGTTTTATTCCAAAAGTCACGGACTTATTGACCCGCCCTCGTATATTATAAGATCAGATTTTATAATAAATAAAAAATATGAAAGTATACTACATTATTATAAACATATAAAGATATAGTCCTTCGAAGTATGCCTACTCTTTACAACTTGAATCGATCCTGACTATTATAATTTGTACTTTTATTGCTCATATAATATTAAAAGACAAAAACTACATACAGACCTTTAGTTTTTTGAAGAGCAGTCTTAATAGCTTTTATTTCCATTAGTTTATAAGGATCTTCGTTCTTGTTATTACTGCCGGCCTTGTTACACTTTCGAGGCGGTTCCTCGTCAGCGCTCTCTTCACCAGAGCTTGAGTACGTATTGTGTGTGGCTCCAAGCCGTGTGGCCATTTGTAGCTTTTGAAATTCTTGAACCTACCAAAGGTTTAATTTACATATTGTGTTTTATTAATTAAGATAATTGGTACTTAAAATGTTTGCATTAATACAATCGTAAAAAGAAACATAAAACATCAGTTGTTTATAAATAGGTAGGTAGTTTGGTTTCAGTTATGAAATATTGAAATTATCTTGAAAACAAGGACATCTAATTTTGATGCAACTGAGTATGCCATATGTACAATTTAGATTGAAATATCTACAGAAATATCAATATTGAGGGTGAATCATCAGTTTACTAGACTAGATAAGTTTTAAAACATACCAAATTTTCCATGTGTTGTTTTTTCATTTGCAATTCTCTAAGTTTCAACTGAAGTATACGGCTGCGTTCATTTAGTATCATTTCATCATCCTCAGCTTCACTATCACGACCGGCGCCGGTGGCTTCCTTTAAATAATTCATACCAATGTGTATTTCGTACACTTAAAAATTATTACACTTTGGGGCACTCAAACTATCAAATCTCTGAGTTTATAAAAGGGCGAGTTAAATACAAACTGGGTGGTTTAAATTATACATTAAATAAAACAAAAATGTTCTACAAAACTGTTATAAAATAAATAACTATGCCAATAAATACTAACATATATATTTTACTCTTGAGGTCATATGTATTGTGTTCTGTTAGAAACATGAATATTAATAGCAAAGATTTTCGTATCGTAACATTAGGTACTTACTTCGCTACCCGTAGCATTGGTCTCTCTATGCGAAAATCTGTCATCTTGACTATGATTAGATTGTCCAGAATGACCATGATCAGTGTCTATGTGAGCTGACATATTTTGTTGCCCATGCACAGCCTCGGACGAGTGTGGTAATGTTGTTGCTACACCTATTTGATTGGCGGCGTACATACGATGTTGGTAAGTGCCACCAAGGGTTTGATTCTGAAATCAATGGAACTGTATTTATATAGTGACCAGAAGGGCGGAGTTCTCACAAAAGACTCTTTTGTGAGTAGACTACTCACAAAAGTTCTTACAAATATTTTGTAATAATTTATATTGTTACAACATCAAGATTTCTTGCAGATCATTATGTTATAAAAAGACAACCAATGATCTTAAAAAATGCATGTGTTCGACAGTCTCAGGTTCATTGGGTCGGTTGTGGGGTTTAGTTCGACCAATTTCGTGTAGGCTAAAATGTAATGTTTTCAATCCTTTTCTTATTTCAAACCTAATAAGCCTTAGACCAAATATACGGGAAATACAGATAAGTAATTCACATACTCTTATTGATAAGTTTTATGATGTTGTTGAACATTTACATTGATTCAATAAGTTTCATGATAATAAAGTGTTTTTACCTGGCCACTTGCAAAGTTTTCATGAGACGAAGATGGCTGGATGTCTTGACCTTGCGACCTTTCTCTATTCATTTCATCTAATTGCTGTTTTGCTTCTGCCTATAAACAAATTTTGATTGGAAACTGTTAAGTTTTTCATTTTAAACATTATTTTATTCCAATAATAAAAGATACTTGTATGTAATACCTGATATTTCAAAAGTCTCTTTTGTTGCTGTTTTAGAGCAACTAAACGCACTTGCGATAGTTCCATTTTACTTTTAATTTCATTTTGCCAGAGCTCATTGTCGCTGTATGTAGACCCATTGCTTTGTGCAGACACGGGTCGCGTCACTACATCCTGCTGGAAATAAATTTTGATATCATATACTTAATTAATGTTATAACAACACAATTAACATATAGCCAACGATAACGTGTGTGGCTGGTCTATTGACAACTCAGTCCTAGTTATATGCCATTTTAAAGCTGAAAAAATTTCAATAGCTTACATATTTTCGTTAAAGTTGGTAATAGCAACTAAAGTAACTGATCACTCAAACGAAACTGGGATAATAACAAAGACAAAACATTTGAGGAGATATGATTTTACTGTGTTCTTAAAAGGTTTAATAAAATCAAAACCTTTGTAGTACTGTACTTTGTTATGGGCAATGAAGACTAATGATTTGTAAGAGACACGAAATAAATTCAATCGCTTCATAATAAAAGCCGATATGATTACATACTAAAAACGGGTTGTGATAAAAATATGAGCGTCTTTTATTATGCTTCTGGCAAAAACAGGTAATAGAATAAAGAAGAGTGAATATACAGTCTACGATATTCGCATATTATTTTGTTTTTTTAAATTTTTTCGTGACCCTTTCAATTTGACTTAAAAACAAAAGAAAACACGGGCCACATACATCCGAATGATAGATACCAGCTATGGGCTCAGTGTAAAAAGAAAAAAAGTTCATTTAATAAATTAATAACACTTAAAAAATGTTTAAACAAATGTTGACATATTATCAAATCACAAAGTATTCACATAAAACAGTATTAAAACAATAAGCTATTAAGATCAAAACTGAAAAACTATGTTAAGGTTTGGAAGCAGCTTTGACAGACAATCAGTATCAAATGATTTTTGTCGATTATGATAAAATGGATATTAAAGGTGGTTATTTTCTGCTTCAACAATGCATCCACTTCATGCTGTGGATTTTTCGGCTCACAACAGAGGGGACACACGCCATACTGCACATTAACAAACAAAAACCTGATCTGCGAGCTTTTTCATTTCTTTCTTTTTAGATTTTATTTCTTCTATTCTTGTTATTTTTTCAACACATGACAATATATTCTTTCGCAACATATCATTCAGCTCCTGGTCGTCCTTCGTAGGGTCTGTTTGTTGGTCCTCTTGCCTTGCATTGTCTGTTTCCAATCGTTCCAAATTACCAACTGGTAATTGGGGAGTAATTTCACAACATCCAATATCACTCGATTTATTACCGTCTCCTTGAAGATGAGCTTCTTCATCAACTTTAATGCTGTGCATTGATTTATTCAATTGCTCATTTTCGATATTAGTGACTTTCTTTAAATTATTATTTATAACACTGTTGTCTACATATTTAACATTGCACGTTTTGTCTATATTTAAATTATTATCTGCGATAGCTTCGCTTTTGTTGTCTTGAGAAACATCACTTGCCTGTAACTCAACAATAGTAACTCCACCTGCTTCTTCAACAGGCACCTCATCATTTTCTGGTTTACAATCCACCAACATTTGTTCCAACTTGCTTTCACTTTCTTTTAATTTCATTACCATCTCTACTAATTCATCATATTCTTCTTTGGTATGTTCGACAAATGCCTAAATTAAAAATATGATGAACTATTTGTTATGGTTAAATAATGGCCTATGTATATTTTAAATAATTAAACTTATACATACCTCTTCTTCAGAATTACGCATAGTGTCAACTAGAGACGAAGTAACACGAATGTATTCTCGTATTTGTCCTAAGCGACGTTCTACTGCCGCTGCGTCTGGACATGCTGCAGCTATAGCCTCGCCTAATGCTCGCGCTGATTCTCTGTGCACCTAAAATTATTTATATGAATTATTCCAATTATTATTATTCAAGTGCCAGGGTTTGCATAAACAGTGCATTCCCATCCCATTCCCATTCATAAACAGTGCACGATTAATAACATTACTTACGTGATTACTTTCATTTACATTATTAAAATTTCCTTGTCCCTGTTCATACATATTGTTCATTAAATTAACAGTCTTTGTTCCAGTTCTAGAGTTAGAAATTGGAGGCGTCGTATTATTGTTGCTCGCGTGGCTTCCGTCAAAGTTTCGAGATGGATTAAGGTTCCTCGTTAAATTGTTTGTTTGTCTGTTTTGATTTGGAGCCTAAAATATACGAATATTATAAAATTATTAAGGTTATTCGGTCACAAACGTTAAGACTAAGAAGAAAGTCCGAGTTAAGAAAGTTCTAATCTGTCTATTAAAATATCTTACTTGGGGGTAATTTAATTGAAAATTAAAACGTTAGTGTGTTATAGCAGAAAATGCTAACCCCTTAGAACCCAGTTGATTTTTTTCACCTGCTTCATGTTAACAATCAAATTTGATAATATATAGTAAAATAAATTACACATACATGGACATTATAAAATAAAGTGTAAAATATTATTTTGCTATAGAAATTATCCGATATTTTACAGCTTTTTTTGAAGTTACATTTTCAAAACTTACATTAAATGGTTGTGACACATTTCCAGTGACAGCATTTGGTGTAGTTGGATTCACAATCATAACAGCAGCTGACGCATGGTTTGAATGCGGAATTAGACCTTAGAATAAATTAAAAGGCCACAATAAAAAAATAGGTTTTTAACAATATTTTTATAATAGACCTGAATAACATTATAAAAAATGCCTTTTCATCATCATACTTACTAGTTTTTTAAACAATGTTAGTTACCTTCAGCAAACTTACATTTACTTTATTATGTAAATTAAATATACAATCTTGGCTTTTAAATAAGGTAAGAGTTAATTTTGGTACTCAAACCTTATGCGGGAAAGGTATGTTCCCTAATAAGGTTTGAGTATAAAAACCATTCTACATGACCCATTTTTTACAGTTTTATTTCCCTCTAGTCTTCACATAGTAATATATTACGCGCCATATAACTCTGCGTCAACGAAGTTCGCGCGAGAAGCGCAGCAAAATTTTATTTTAGAGGGGTAATTTCTGCGCATGGAAAGAGACGGGGGGCACTTGGCCGCCGAAGCGTTGCACTGCTTCAAGATCAGTAGTGCATCTCGCTCTAACACATTAAGTGACTTATCTGCTCTAACGTACTGTTGTGAACATTATTGTTAAAAAAATCTGTTAATATTGTTATTTGTTTATGTTTGTAAGTTGATTTCCTACTTTTAAAACTCCGATTTACTGAGAACTACTTTAGATTATTATAGATATTATTTTAGTCATTTGCCATTTCAATAGACTAAATTTGGAACATAATTCTAGAACTGTCTATTCTTTGATAACAATAATTATTCCCTAGTAGTCCGGAGTTGTTACCAAAAGCGTGATATGTATTTTACTTTTTTGCCACTACAGTATTTACAATATTAATGTTATCTTTCGGAAATAGATCCACATGAACATTGACATCATTGACACAGAGTTATGTGGCGTGTGCTATACATAAATATGATTTTGAGTCATTTGCAAATAGAACGCCAAAAATATTAATTTGGTTCATATTTGCCTTAATTAATGGCATGTTTGTATAATGCACTTTCTTAATTCCTCAGCCCACCCCTGTAAGCTAGCGTCCCCCTCACCCCCGGAATGGGTCATGTAGTTTTGGGTATGTTCACTTAATACTGAAGAGGGTAAAGAGATAAGCTTATTATTATTATATAGACAGGCGGCAGGCAGTTGAAACAACTTAATATATTATACTAATTAAGTTCAGATGCATCTTAAGCTATTAGTTAACTTATTAATTCAGGTCTCAAAATTCTTGTAGTAGGTTCAAAAAATGGTGTTATAACACCACAAACCACAATATATATACTTGTCGTCGGTACCGACAGATGGCGTTGCACAAATCAATTCTGCAACTCGGTGATAAGAGTCTCCGGTCTCAGGTGAATGACCTCGCGAAGTTAACTAAGTTTTGTAAGGAATATTGCGATAGGTTTTCAGCTTCTAATTTATGATTCCACTGCCTGGGACACTGGGACGTTCATTGGGACTGATTCGTACTTAGGTTGCTTACTTTCAGGAGCTTCCACTTTGTTGTGGGACTCACGATAATGGTAACAATTGTCTATCTATAAGTAGCTAAGTATTATATAGTAACTAAAGGTGTAAGTAGTGGATATCACACCGGGTTTTCTTTAGCTATATGCACGTTTCCCATTGGTGGTAACTGCTAGAACACCTGTTAAATTTTTATGAATTTACTGTGCTATTACCGTAAGTTTTGACAAAAAATACACTAACCAATCTGATACATATTGAAATAGTTATGTTAACTTAGTATTAGTTTGTAAACTATACTACATATAAGTAAAGGATTGGATACCATTCTGCATTTGATGTGCATAAGGGTGTAAAGAGTGGCCTGATATTGATGATCCTGTACCATCATCATGTTGTTCAGCAGTAATATTTTCACGATTTTGTGCATGCAGTGGTAATGCGCGTGGCTGCGGCCTCACTGGTACAAATCTTCCAAATCCACTCTCAAAAGATACAGAATTATCTAAAAATTAATGCATAATTATGGTTTTCAAATTTAGTAGGTTAATTGACATTAAGAGTGATCAATGCTTACCCAAATCTGTCAATTCGTGATCTGAAGTGTTATTAGCTGGTTTTCTTGACTGACTGTAGTTAGACCTAGTGTTGTATTCAGAGACAGGCACCCAATCTAATGAGGTCTAAAATGGTCAAAACACAGTTCATAAGACTTCATAATGTAATAATAATAATATTATAAACCAGCAAAGAACACACCTTCTGCAGACTATATTTAGAAAAGCAACCTCCCATAGAGTAGTAAAATAAATATTTTTTGAATATTCACTGGAGTTCCATTTATTAGAATAGAGTAAAAATTATAGTTTATTCTTTTAAATTGAAATAATGAAATAGTTATCTGATCAGTAGTAGTATTACTTGTGTCACAAACCAAGAGCTTGGCAAAAGTTCAAATTACACTAAACTCTTCAAGTTTCCAAAAATAAACCCATGCAAACTTCACACATGTTAACATACTACTGAGAAAGAGTTCAAGCTCTTGATATATCTTATTGTCATTCATTATTGGACTTCTTAAAGCAATTTTATGTAATGCTATCTTGTATTAGATTTTTTTTAGGATATTCAAGTAAAAAGGGTTAAATTTTTCATAGGCATTAAAATAGCACATTTTACAAAGAACACATTTATTATTTTGCTTTGGACACATTATGGGTAAAGTTATATTTTTCCTTTCAAATATTTTCTAATATTTTGTTACATCATAAAGACAGGAGGATACTGGTAAGTATTGCTAATATGGAAATAATTAGGTACATACACTAAAAACATTTCAGCTGTATTTAAGTTATTATTATTAATATAGTTAGTAGCATTTATTGCATTATTATAACAATAAATGTTTAAAAGCTGTTATTTTTTTTCAGTAATAGTTGTACTCATTAATTATTACATATAGTCTAGTGTTTATAGATGAGATTTAACAAGTGATATCAGAACACATGGTGATATTTATGAATTCAGACTTTTTTAAAACTTACGGTCAAATTGGTCGTCATGTCTCTTCTTGTTGGTGTTACAGCTTCTTGAGGAACATTACAATTATTTCTCACTTTTGTCTTGGGTATAGTGCCCGTGTGACCTGGATGTCGCTCGTTGTTACCAGGAGCCATAACATTCAGTTTCTATTTGCTGACATCGAAAAGATTCATAGCAACAATAGGACGAGTTTAGTAGTGTAAAACGTCGATTGTGCAAAAACCAATTTGAAATATATTACTATAACTACGGGAAAGTAAGTAGAATTAACTTAGACCGTCCACGGCGCTTTATATTGTCCACAAAAAATACAAATGCTTAAGCCATATTTTATCACGTATTTCCTAACATATTGAATTATTATCATAAAATTGAAATAAATCTTTGTTAATCAATTTTTTTTACTAAATCCATTTCATTTCATGTTCCGGGGAACGAGTTTGGGTATCAGGTATTTGGTCAATGAAGAAGTGCGTGACGACTGACGAGTTGCGAACAAAGATTTTTATAATGTACAAGCAAGCACAAGATATTGTGACTTTAAGAGTAACTATAGCTATAGAGTAAATATATCTTGAAGCCAATTTAATAAAAGTACTTAATTTGTTTTTATTTTATTGAAGTTCTTTTAACGTGTATTGCTCTCCCTCTGCACCTTCCGACGTTCCTGAAAAATTATTTAAAAGTATTGTTTTGATCATCTATAAATTTTACAGAATACTAATTGATTGATTGGGAGTGCATTTTTTGTAAATTTTTACTTTGCTCAACTGACACAATAATAAAGGGATTTTAAATCGAATCATTACTTGTGATGAAAAGTGGTTAATGTACGTGGAGACTAATCGGAAGCGCTCGTCGCAATTGCTGAACCCTGGAGATCCACCCAAATCATGCCCTAAACGAAAATTGACTCAGAAAAAGTTACTTGTGAGTGTTTGGTGAACCAAACGATTACCGTAGATATCTATTGTCAGCAACTGCAAACCATGAAGGAAGAACTAGCTGCTAAACAACCGAGATTGGTAAATCGCTCTAGGCCACTGCTGCTTCACGACAACGCAAGACCACACACTGCATGTTGTGCACTACGTTAGATACCTATGAGATGGCAAAAGTGCATTGATAACAACGGTGCGTACGTTGATTAATTAAATTTATTTTATTAAAAATAATACACGTACAAAACGCCAATTTCATATGTCAGGACCTAATATTACACTTGAAAAAATGAAATAATTCGACAAATCACCGAGGCTGCATCGATAGGTATTCCATCGATGCTCTTTTAACTACTTTTATTTTATATTTTACTCTACTACTATATTTTACGATACAATATTACAATACAAGACTGGCTGCCTCGGTGGTGGAGTCGTAGCGTATGCGACTGCTGTGCTCTCTGCGTGTCTCTTGTTCGAACCAAATGTTTGTTTCGAAGTTTGGGTGTTTTCTATGTTTAATAGTATTTACAAAAAAAAGTATATATGTATTCTGTCAGTCAATCTAGCTTTCATAGTACAAGCTCTGCTTAGTTTGAAACTAGATGGCTTTGTGTGCCAGATGTCCGATAATAATATATATTTTTTGAACAAATAAATATTTGTAAAACTGTTTAACAAATATTTGTTTGTTCAAAATTTCTGTTGAGTTTTTGATTTCATTCAAGCTTAGTTCCATAGCATCTTAGCATCGAGAAGTAATGTCAAAACGAGCTTTAGAACTTAGCTACATACTTTAGAATTTAGGTCTAACCGTCAAACACGAAGATAGATGATACAAACATGTGTAAACAACACAACAAACATGTAACAAAAATAACCGACAACTTGAATTCAAGTATTGGCTGCAGAAAAAATTAAGAATTAGGTACAGTATCGTAGCTAGGCGTGGGCCGAGTCGGGCACGCCGTCATCGCGGCGGTAAGACCCGTTACGGAGGATTGGCTCGAGAAGCGTCACGACCCTCTCATACCGACTGACACAGGTGATCACTGGGAAAGGATGTTTCGGGGATCACCTGTGTCTGATCCGCAAGGAGCCAACGCCTGAGTGCCACCACTGCGATGGCCAGACCGTGGACACGGCTCTCCACACGCTGGCAGAGTGCCCGGCGTGGGTTGAGTGCCCATCGGAGTGGGAGTTCTCTCGCTCGATAGCCTGATTGCGGCTATCGTGCGGAGCGAGAGTGCGTGGAACTCTGCCGTCTCCTTCTGCGAGCAAGTTATGCTCGCGAAGGAGACGGCGGAGCGGGACCGGGAGAGGTTTAGGACTCTCCCGGCCCGCCAGGCCCGGGAACGGGCCAGGTACCGCAGGCGACTCAGGCGCCGGAGGTCGCAGAACGACCTCCGTCCTCCATAAGCGCAGGCCTGGGGGTGACAGGTGAGGCCATCTGTCACCCTAGCAGAAGCAGGCCGGGGTGGCGGCGAGCGCGTTGCGAAGCGCGCTCGCTTCCAGGGAGCACAGGGAACATGGGGTTCCCACACGGGGGAGGGGGTCGTCTACTCGTCTGTAGATGACCCGAGGTATGTCGGGGCACCAGGGACTTCCTTTCTAGGGTATACTTGGTTCCCCGGCTATTAGTACCCGAGACGGCGTGCAGTTTTAGTCGGTTCGAGTCCGACATGCCACCGACAGGTGGTATCCGAGGGGATTTCCGCACGGAAAAAAAAGGGGGGCCTCGCAAGGCTCCTTTAAATGCGATGCCCAAAGACTTTATCATAGATGAGTAATTAATTTGATCACATTTACGCTCGAAGTGTGTTTGTTTCGGGCCGCCCGAGAAGCCCCATCTTAAGTTCGACTGTGTGGTGTTAGATTGATGGCAAACGTGACTTTTCAGGCATTAATAGCTATGAACGGGGGGGATCGCAGATCGTGATTTTTGGGGCATGTGCTACTATTAGGCATTTTTTTTTAACTTTACTTTATAAAGAATAATAAGAAAGTGATTGAAAATATTACCTAAGATGCGTTAATCTGTTTAATTAATAATTTGACATTCTCTGTATTTTCGTTATTTGTAGCAACCTATCGTAATAGGTGCTAGTTGCTTATGGTATCAAGTGTTTTTTTGCGTGGACAGCTCTCTACTATCGTATTTAAAATGTAAAAGCCGATTTTCTAACCCAAGATGCTGTGAAGTATGGTGACATTTTATCCATTCAGAAATAGTTACCAGTACCATCTGCACAGATAAATAACTTTTTGAAGTAAAATTGAACCCAACAACAACGTTTTACGAAAACCATGATATTGTAAGTATAAAATAATAAAATAATCTTTTCTACTGCTGGTACGTAACTACGCGTTTGGGCCATGCGGGTACTTCTGTGCAGCTGGCTAAATTGGGTATTATACAGAGTCAGGTGCGTTCCCGTGACGCTCCAAGTCATAATTTATTTTTTACTGCTCCTTATTTAATCATCAGAGTAATGTAATGTACTTATATGTATACTAAATCAATACATGTACAATTGAAATACAATACCGCTATGTTCCTTTACTTATACAGTTGTACATAACTGAGTTTTATACCTAAATACATTTACCTATTTTTTTTAGAAAATAAAGATAAGTAATAACTTTGTGTAATTCTTCATGGGGCACCCATCAGTTGTTGTTCCGCAACTACAAAATATGAAGACAAATAAAAAGAAAAATTCTTTACAAAAAATATAATAGGTACATAGGTATATAGTAGGTGAGAAGAATTTTTGTAACCTTTTTTTTCAACCATGCTTTATTAGTATATTATTTGTTAAGAGATAATGTGTTAATTACCTACTTAAAAATCTACACGCAGAAAAAGTGGCGTAGAAAAAGTAAATATTTTATTAATAGGTATGTGTTGTAAATACAAAAACTACTCCAAAATAAGAAAAGTTTTAGTTTAAGTTATCATCATCATCAATAGCCTCTAAGCTGAGCATAGGCCTCTCCTTAGGAGGTTTTGGCCTACTAAAACACGCTGGCCAGATGGCCAGATGCCCTCGCCATTGTAACGCGTGTTGCGCACTCACAGCGAAGAAGAACACACTCACAAGGAAAACCTTGGATTGCACCGGCATTGCTAAGCTCGTGTCAAATATGGTTAGGTAGAGGGAGTAATACAACGCAAGGAGTAGTCCCTAAACCTACTCCTGGGTCGCAATTCCCAGGCGCTGTCGAAGTCGTATGTACAGGGCACCCGCACGGTGAATCCATGGAACGCTAAGAAATAGGTATTTTTTATTGAGACAAATGTAGGAATCAAAGCCTTTTTTTTCTTTGATGAAAATTATTAAATATATAATAGACGAGTTTATTTATTTCACATGTTTAATAACATTCCAGGGAAAGATAATAAAAATAAACTCGTATTTGACAAATAGTGGTTAAAGTCGCATATTGGTTGAATCGCATGGTATGCCTTTACAAACAATGTAGGCCTACAGAGCGTGTCGTGTAGTGGAAATGTAGCATTATTTTTCAACTCTCGTTCGTTTCTTATTTGAGTCGTTTGTAGTAGTTTAGTACGTGTTTGGCCCGCCGAGCAGCCGCGCTTCTACATCGTTGCAACTGTGCTCTACGCGTTACTTTCAAGAAGGATTAGGAAAAATTTAATTCTCGTGTATTGGTCTTTGAATAAGTGTGCTTAATTTTGTGTCAAAGTGTTCTGATTTTTTCTTTTAAGTGATGACCGATGACTGCCTGTTGTAATACAAAAACATCCACTGAACTATTACTTTGAGGTAAATACTTTTATGTTTTCTCATTCAAACTTTTGCAATACCTGGTATGTGTAAGTGTTTTGATAGGTACAATCATGGGCTCTTAATGTCATGGAATCTGTAACTATACCTAAGAGAAATTACAAAAATTGAATAAGAGTCGCCCGACTGGGCAAAGGCGGAAAAAATTGCTTTGCTACAATTATATATAAATATATATATAAAAGTATAATTAGCCAGAACGCTAAGTAGTACTGTCTATTAGTTTAGTGTAGTCACGAAAGGTTAGGAAGAAAGTAGCATTTTATCTGTTTATTTAATTTAAAGAAGTGTGTATCGAGAAGCTATTGGGTTAAAATCATATATGCTTTTAACCCAATAGCGTCTAAAATATACTAAAAATAAAGCTACAATTTCCTTTTTTGAAATTTTCGAAAATCATGATAACGTAAACAGGTATGACATAAAAAGAAAACTTTATTAATAAGTATGATTGCAGAATGGTTTTATCGCTTTGAACCTAGACCTTTTGTATCGAATTGTGCTATTTAAGTGTTGTTTTTATCAGTCACCAACTCAAGGCAGACGTGTAAAGAAAAAAATATGTAGAAGATTAATTATAACTGTTGTAAGAAATTGCCAGTACACACACCACCGCTATGATTTGATCAATTTGGCGGCGACTTGCGTTGTTTACAATAAACATAGCGATATATAATTATATACATAAACAAATTGTTCATTATAGTGGCAGATATTATTAAACGGACTGCACGGATGGCGTAGTGGTTTAAGCGGTCGCCACGCCGCTCACTACTATGCTGAGTGTTGTGGGTCCGATCCCCACAGGAGACGACACTTTGTGGGATCCACAAATTGTTGTTCTGAGTCTGGGTGTTCTTTGTGTCCGTTTCATGTATGATTGTATGGTCCCCCGCGACACAGGATATATTCCTAATGCGGGAGTTGTCTTTTTTTTTAGAATATAATTTATAATAAAAAAAAAACGTAAATTTAAATACTCAAAGAAAAAAAGACCTCAGCTTTATTATATTAAAAGTAGACTATGGCATCATTTAACTTGATCTTCCGTACACTCTCAGAACGGACTTGAATAAAAGTACGTAAAGATTTTTTTTTTATAAACTAACATATTAAATATCAGTTTACATTACTTCTTAGTTTTCAACGCTGCCGCGCTGAAAACTAAGAAGTAATCAGATACTAATGCTAATAAAAAATATGATTATTTAAAATCAAAATTTGTTATTATTTTGATACAAAAAGGACAAATATTCTGAAAAAATAATTTAAGGTCTGTTATTTTGAATATCACATAGTGATCGTTATAGTGTATTGTCTGAAATCTTAAGGAATATAATGCACAGTATTATAAAATAGCATTGATGTCGGGACAGTATGATACTTTCTTTTGTAAGTAAATTAGCATAGTCAACATTTTTTTTACAAACTTACAAGAATATCAATAGTAGGTGAGTTGTCAATATATAGTTAAAAGTTAGTTAAACTATGTAATAACTTACCCGTTATCTGTCTAAAATCGTCTGTTAAGCTATCTTTCGATACCACAGAGCGAAGAAGACACCGACTAGTCAACAGGTCGCAACCCTTTTTTATATAGGACACCACGAAAAGTACCCACCTCTAGCATAAACAACTATCACAATCACTGTGATAACAAGAATAATGGGCGTTTATGAATTAGTACAATTAGGTCACATGACTCTATGAAGTCTTGACTAACTTCTGATATGATCCCATCCCCATCATAATTTTGGCAAATGTCAAACACGAGTTACCTGAAAAGAAAGTATATGATGGGTCGACATAATTAATGTCCTAGCTATTTAGTTTGTTTCTTTATTTGTTTCTTTGCTACGCTTTCACACCTTAACTGCTCAGCCGATTATAATCGGCTCATTATTTGATTTTATCTACACGTTATGTTAGAGGTTCCAAAGACAATTTTGAGTCTGTATATAGACTTTTCATTATGTAAAAGGTACTGTCCCCGAAGAACTTAAAATTAAATTAATTAATTAATTTAAAAAATTGTTATTTAAGTAATTAAATTAAATTGATAAACTGTTTGAATACCGTATTCTAAGGTAGTATACATTTCTACTAAATATAGAGTATGTATGTTTGGAGTATGTATAATATGTAAACATCACGCTACAACTAGAAAAGGCGATGTAGTCATCATAAACGTGTTCAAGCCAATCACACTAGTTCTAGAATTCCGACTATTTATTGGCATGTTAAGACACAATTGCTAATAAAAATATAGTATGTTGTACGTACATTAGTAAGTAGATCTACACTGACCGCAAATTATAAAAAAAATATCTTTCTATTTTATCCTTAAAGCAAGTAAAATGCACTGTATAAATGGTGTACACAACCTCCGTACAAAGTAAAATGCAGTTTTTTGGTACTACTTGACATTCACTGGCAACCTAATTTGTTACGTAATATATTATTATTTTATGATACTATTTACAATTACTTTTATTCAGGTATCTATAACAAGAACGTTTTGTATAATGAAATTGCACCACATAATAACAAACTAGGTATAAATACCTATATATCTACAAAAAACAATAAACGTTTATTTTAAAAACACATAGTCTCTCACACTCATCAGATACTTTATACTCGATGGTTTTATAATGGTGATTCGTTTACAGGAATTTCATAAACGACAGGATGATACGGCACAGGGTGTAGCCGCTCATGGTAGGGTAGGGCACCACCCCTGACCACCTAGGTGTGCCGACCTACATAACTAATGTTTTTTTTCATTTTAACTCTGACAGTTTAATTAATACTTATAAAGTCGGTGAAGGCAGAGGAAGGCCGCCGCGCCTTGCTTAGGAAACAAACAGATCTGATAAGTTATAATTTTTTGAAGAAAGATCTTAAGTTCTGATGTGACAGACCTGACCTGCATTCGAAACTAACGGAAATTTTCCGGAACCCTAAAAAACCCTAATTCGCATGGAAACGTGTATCATTAAAGATAACATATTTATGTTAATGTTTAGCTTATGGTGGCGTTCAACCAACAGTTTGGCGATACCTAAAAGGCGTTAAACAAACCTAAAAATTCTTAAAGATGTTAGCTTAATTATTGTAACACACTTAGACTGCAATATCAATTCCAACTTTCATTATATTTATGAAGTTGGCATATGCTGATGTCATTGATGACGTCATATTCGTACCACGAACAACCGGTTTCGTGGCTGCCGCCGTTGCCGACCTCCAATTATGCTAATGTCGATGTCGTTCCAGTCCACTCCTCAGCCATACACGTCGTAAACAGATACATATACCTAAATTGGGTCTGACTAGTCAGTGAGGTCACCTACCTACAGTTCTATCATTTATATTTTTATGTAGAAAATGTGTATTCATCAGAGGACTCAGACACGGAACCCAATATTGTCCATCTGAAATGAATGTAAGTTGTTAATGATAATAACAATTTAAAACAAAATATCACAATATCAAATAACAGTTAATTTCTATAGAGGCTGTTGGTTTCTCCCACAGTATCTCAATTTAATCTTTTGTATTCTCGAATTTCTATCTGGTTCCATTCACATAGGCACCAATTTCAACTCGTCTAAAAATGTAACATTCGTATCACACACGACTTTCCAAATTTTAACATGATATAACAATGTCGTGCTGCGCTCGTTTCGTATAGGTACTTACACAATTTGGTACCCAGGTTGTTCTGTAACAAAAATATAACAGTGGTTCACAATAGCATGAAACGGTATTCTTTGACGGATTTCAATTTCAGATACTAATATAATTAACGTTGATGGCATTATAAGGCTTTCCGTCGAATATAAGCCTCTACCAAATAGATCCTCATATCACCTCCGTATTACTGCTTCAACTTATTTTACAGAAATGACCAAACCGTGTAGAACGGGTGTGAAAAATATTTTCGATGAAAATATAGCAGAGCACACTAAATGATCTATTATTTCAATATTATTGTAAATATTACAATATTTTATTTGTGTCATTTCAAAGTAAGCATGGAAACATGTTCCTTTTTTTTACTATTATTATTCTACTCCCGTGTTGTCAATTCTGCACGCGCACACTGCTAACATGACCTCTTGGCGATGCTAATAATACTTTTTAAGTAAGGTTCTAGGTCACCATATCGAATTTCAACAAGCAATATAGTAATTATTACTACGAGTATCAAGTAAAAGTCATCTGTGCCTTGAACTGTGTAAAGTTTATATAATTGAAGTATTTACTTACCTTTATTTGAAGGATATTGTATTGTAATAATATTATTCGCTATATGTAGAAAAATATTTTTAAAGTGAAGTCGAAAGTTAAACTAAAAAACCCAACAAATTAATTCAAATCAAAATGCAAAGAACGATTTTCATAAAAAGTGATATGGAACTCTTGTTACTGAATAACCGAACCAAACTACTTACGATAGGTACGCGTAAGTAAGAGTCATCGATATCAGTAATGAATGACAGCATTGTGAATGTGTCTCGATTGAATATATAATCTAACTTGTCAGATTCCGTGTCTTTGACATCGTTGGTTGCAGCTTTTGCATCTTTATCGTTATTGATTCTAGTTTTCTTACTGCTATTGATAAAAGTACTGAAATATATTGGTTCTCATTTTATTATTTAAAGATGGTATTGTAGTCATAGAGTATCTACATATTTTATTTAAATAGTATGCCAAAATGGTATAATCGTTGAAGTTACTTAATATTGAGATAATTTAGATGACTCAAAATTTTTTTTTCTTCCAAAGCGACTACCATCAATTTCACGCACAATTTGACTAGATTTTCAATCGCAGTGTGTGGTTTGAACAGGAGTCGATTAAATCGTTCAATTCATGGTCTTTTTTTAACAGGACTGCCGCTTGATCCTGTTAAGTACGTTACGTTGGATTTAATGGTTACATTATAAGACAATTTATTTATATTATAATATCAAGACAGGTAGCATTTGTTAACAAAGAAAATCGTTTAGGTATATTCTTTCTTACAGATTTCCATTTAGCTTAAAACTAAATGTAAGTAAGTAATTTGGCGATTAATTGTGTACATAATAATGATTAAAAAAAATATCTTGTGGAAACCGCTTTCAATGAGTAATTGTATACAAATAAATCTGTAGTGTAGTAACGAGACGACAATCCAAAAAAAAATATATTTATATGCAGAAGCAGATATTTATTTATTGTATGCAGCACGTTTCGGTCACAGCTGGATGGACCACCCAACGCTACAATGTCGTAAACAGAATCGTTTATCAGATTATATCGGGATAGACACATACTGACAGTCATTTTAAATCTTTCGCAAGTAGTAATGACTGCATAAATAAGATCCTATAAATATTTAACTGTACAAATTAAATTATATCAGGCGTATATTATAACCATAGTTCCTATAGTTAAAATGTTACTTCGAACAAGAAAATAGAAAAAATCGGACTTAGAAGCTTCTAACTAACTAGTAACATCATTTAATATACAACTATGATGTAATGAGATGTGTCATGTGACACTTAAATTAAAGATTTTTGGCCCTTAAATTTAGTTACTACCCTGACCTATACATATAAGTATGGGTATGGTCTCTCTATAGTATATTTGCGGTATACAAAAACCTAACTTGCCTATGAAATGTAATATACCTACAGCCCTCATTTTATGATAGTAAATTGTATAATTACTTTTATTTATTATACGGATTTCGTAACTAAGATCGTTTCACTTTCATACATTGTTTGGAATATTTAAGAATAAGGTAAGTATGTAGTATACTCAGGTTACAATTTTCATAAACATAAGACAAAAAAACTCCCACCCTTTAAAGTATTGTTATGTTATTACTCGTAGTTGAGCCGTGGACATTGAATTCTGTAGGCATGGATAATAACAACAAACAGCTTTCTTTCTTACGTATTACTGAGCTGTATTAAGTGTAGGTGAAACAATACGGACATATGGCCCAGATGTTTTCGGCGTGACGGCGAGCTCTTATCGGTGCAAAGACGCACCCACCTACACTTTTCCCCGTGTATTATAATATGTAAAAGTAAGCAGCGTAGCTCCGCGCCGCGCCGCGGCCGGATACGACAGTTCAACGAACTGCCAATTCGCCATCTTTTCCATTCATTAATTATAATTATTAGTCTTCCGCCGAACTCTGTATTTTGACCATTTCGCATTAGCAAATTTATTTGTTTTGTCTGTAGTTATCATACTTTGAGACACATTGAGCCTTATATTACTGTGTACTTTAAGTTTTCACAAGCAAACGCTTTGTGATATTAGTGTCGGGTTTTTTAAACAAAGATTTTTAGTATTAACTTGGACTTTCTGATAGTAAGCTGTAAACACGTGAATCCTTAAACAAAGACTTATTTTAACGAAGTTATTATTATCTTTGACCAGATTCCGGATAGCAGGTGCTTTATTTAAGTCACACGATATAATTCTAACATTGTGATTTGCAAAGTTATTTTTAATTTAATAACAGGGATTGAAAATCGAGTTCTATTAAATTAATGTTACTTTTCTTATCTTAGAATTACACTGATTATAATCTAACTCTAAATTAAATTTATAACTTATGTATAATATGAGAACAACCTTCTATATTATTGCTGGAGGCTGCATATTTTAAATGAATTCGGGGGAACTAAGTTCGGGTATGGTGCAGCATTATCTCACCATCACTTAAAACGATTACAATGGCAACTAATTCTTAGTTACTTCAAGTAAAAATTAATTTTACATGACATTGTGTTTTGTCGTGTTGCAAGGTGTCATCAAGTATCAATAGGTATTTATTTTTTAGGCCGTGTTAAACAGTAACTAATACTAGAAGACTCATTGGCGGCATTTTTATAAATTGTTATAATCATCTAATAAAGTTTATCAGATTCAAAATAATCGCACGTTATTTGTTTTCAATCTTGTGTTCAAGACTTACTTTAGGAGATACAATTACTATCTAATTCAGCATTTCTTTCCTTGCTCCGTTTAATGTTTTTTTTCAATTTACCGGGATTTACGCATGGTATAAAAAAAAACAATGTACGATTACGGCTGGATACTCGGCGGTCAGATATTCGACTATCAAACTTCGTGATGGCCAGACAGACATAGTGCTGATGGCCAACCCATTATTCGTTTCATCTCCAATTTACAATGCTACATATCATCACTGTCTTGTTTTACTCAAACTGGAATAGAATATAATTTTCAGAATGCTGAACCCCCACTTTTCTAAAAATAGGCGCTAGAAATCGTTTACGATCACAAACAGTGGCGGATTAACGCCTATGCACAAATTTCCCGTTCATAAGGGAGGCGGCACTTGAACGAAAATATAAAAAAAAGAAACATAATATTTATCAATTTTAATTGAGCCTACAACTTTGGAACATTTCTTAATCCGCTGCTAGTCACAAGACAGACCGTGTGCTTCTTTGTCAATTTAGTTTTGTAAAAAAAATAAGTATAGTAAGTAAACATTATGTAATCAAAATAATTGTGTCTTATAGGTATAGTTTGGTAGGTACACTTAGAAATAGATGGCCGACGTGATTTGAAGTTTAAAATATGGTCAGGTTATTAAAATGCAAAGAGCATAGAATTGCAGGTCTACTTAGTCAAATATATATTTTCAATTTGTTGTACTATTACACATTTAATGAATGTTAATCATATTGTGGAAAAGAAAAAGTAATAGTACGAATCGTATCGTTTATCGGCCAAGCCCTTACGATGACCCACGCGTTTATGTAGCCTGTTAAAAATAAAAATTACCGTTTACATCATGCTTTATTAAATTACAGTGTGATGTTATTCGAGAAGCGCGGAATGGCGCGGGCGTTGTGTTCGGTCACAAGTCGCGACAGGAGACCTTCGCTGATTTTAGCGGTGACGCCATCGCAGTCCCGGCAACTGTACGCATAGCAGGCGTGGCCCTAAGGTTGCTGTAGTAATACTTTGCTCCTTTAAACCGGTCATGGCACGTTCAAGGTGCCTCCATGATATAGTATTGTAGCAAGTTAACTGGGCCGCTTAAATGTCGGGATTGTTTTTCATGATGATAAATTTAAGTTGGTACTTACTTCTAGCTCGATTCAATCTCCATTTCTTATCTGATATACTTATATATTATATGTCACAAGTGACATCACATCAACAGCCTTTAATAGTCCACTGCTGCATATAGGCCTCTCCTTAGAAAGGAGGTTTTGGCCTACTATACCACGCTGGCCAGACGGGTCGGTATAGGGTTTGTGTCAAGTTTTCCTTCTTTTTGCAGTGCTGCGTTGTTTTGCGCCCTTAGTCGGCTCTTACGACACCCACGGGATGAATTGGGGTAGTGACATTCCGTATTCTTAATCCGTCACTACACGGACTTCTTAATCCGTCACTACACGGACTACAAGTGACAAGTGACATGTATGTACATATATATATATCTATATCTATAAAAATATACAAAAAAAAAAAAAAAAAAAATACAGTCGAATTGAGAACCTCCTCCTTTTTTTGAAGTCGGTTAAAAAAAGAAACTGACGGACTGATTCACTGACTGATTCCACCCCTAAGGATGCAAATTGGGGTATGGCAATTTATTTGAAATTTTGTTATTTTTGGTAATAACGTTTGCAAACTCACAGTAAATACTCTTTATTAAAGTAATAATATAATAATAATAATAATAATTTTATTTCAGACATATACACTCCATAGGTTGTTTAGTAATGGGTTAGAAACAGAAAGTACTTAACGTCTATATTAGTATTGTTAGTAACGGCACTTAATAGTAGAAAGGTAATAAAAACGTTGTTACTAACCTTGAGACAGAAATCTTCGGTCAGACAATATTCTGCTTCTCTTCGTCTGCTTCTTCGTGAACTCTTCGTTCTTTGTTCAGTACTTACAACTCTAGAATGCGCTTCCGCTCGAAATCAGGATGTAAACTAACCGTTTTGTATTCAAAAAGAAGGTGCATGATCTCCTTCTTAATAAAACGGTATACCTACATAGTGTGCGAATATAACATATATATTTATAAAGATATTTAAATATGTATGTTTATGATGTGATGTGTCATATACTCGTATGTGTATGTATACGTATATGTATGTAGTGAACCGTGTATATTTACATAGATTACATGTATGTAACCTTATATGATTTCTACACCACCCAAAGGTTGACAGGAAGAGAATGTCTTGGGCATTAAGTCCGCCGATGTACAAAAGTGCATAAACTTTAAAATGAATAAAGAAATAAATATAGTTAAGATTTGTTAGTTTGTTAGTTTAAGGCGCAGATTCCATGAAACGCAATTGATGGTGTAGCATTGCATCTAGAGCGTACGCATGAGTGCATACTAATTTGTCTTTAGACTAGAGGAATGTTCGAATTAACGAGATCAGAATATAGTAATTATAATGAAGTCAGGTGGATATTAACATACCGACTGACGCAGGTGATCACTGGGAAAGGATGTTTCGGGGATTACCTGTGTCTGATCCGCAAGGAGCCAACGCCTGAGTGCCACCACTGCGATGGTCGGACGCGGCGCTCCACAAGCTGGCAGAATGCCCGGCGTGGGTGGACAGAGGCGAGACCTCGTGGCGGCCATCGGAGTGGGAGTTCTTTTTGCTCGATAACCTTATTGCGGCTATCGTGCGGAGCGAGAGTGCGTGGAACTCTGCCGTCTCCTTCTGCGAGCAAGTTATGCTTGCGAAGGAGATGGCGGAGCGGGACCGGGAGAGGTTTAGAACTCTCCCGGCCCGCCAGGCTCGGAAACGGGCCAGGTACCGCAGACGACTCAGGCCTCTCCAGACGCCTCCATTCAGTGTAACTTCGCGAATGTTAAAAAACAAGTACCTACTGCAAGAACTTGACGATTAGACAGTAACTTTGCGCCTGTTATTTGATAATTTACGTCTCACCTACTATAAAAAAGTAATTTTTTTACTGCTTCTTAATTTCACTGCCATCTTTTAAATGTAAAACTATACGTATTAATCGCGAGAATTGAGAACCAATGACAATACCTTGAATACGCACCGCTACTGCCGCGCAACATGTATGAACATGATTCGATGCAAGTCGGCACGGGGTATCCTACTCCAAATAAGGTAAAAAAATTATTTCCGAGTGTTTTAAAGTCAAATGACTTTAGAAATATAAGGGACACGCTAGCCTACATCATAATGAATTGTAATAAAGGGTACTCATCATTCCTTCATTTTCACATACAAAAAAAGGGCTAAAATGTTTTCTTCAAATTTGAATGGGACCAAACAGGCAAGATATACCCTTTCAAATTGAAAGAATTTTCCAAAACCGTTCATAAATGACGGAGTTCTGAGGGAATAAGGATCATACTCAGAAAAAATATACATTTGGCACTTTTTTTGTCCCACTACTTTAATAGCAGATTTAAAATTTGAATATTTTGGCACATATTTTTAATCATGTTTACATCTATGTTTAGTCTTTAATAGGATCTTTTTTTATAAATAATATAATATTTTCGTCAAATCATAGTATAAATAGCATGGTTTTTTTTTTAATAAAATATCTTCCATACAATTTTTTAATGTCCCAATAACAATTTATCTTATTAAAAGAGTAATTGTTACGACTATTAGTCGACTTACATAAGATTGACTGTAGTCATTTAGGTCTCTTTTAGTCCATGATTTAAATAGTAATACGATTTATTCCTTAAAACGTTTAATGTAATTATTAAAATTCATATTAATGTTGTCCCAAAATTATTACATTTCGTTACTCAGTGTTAGTTACGTGCGTATAATTCTGAACGCAGTTGTTCGAAACTGACGGGAAATAATTTTCCTAATATTGACCACATTGCTGCTTTTTATAATTCACCGTACATACAGAGGTCATTTTGTTTTCATCCGTACACGCGAGTCATTGTGCTGAATTCGCATTTGGAAAAAAATACTGTCAGGGTGATATACGATTTGAATTTCGGTAAGCATATACGATTGATGGTACTATTTTATGCCCACGTCTTAGTTATAATAATATATAGACAAATAAATTCAGTTATTGTGTATACAATAAGTGGTATTAACAGAATTATTTTTCGGGGTTATAATTTCTCAGAGTTTGTCTTCAGTTTAGTTATATTGCGTTATGTTACGAAACTGAGAAATTGTAAAGCTGAGTTTACGAAGTTACTCTAACTTGAAAAAATAATTATTATCTATTAAAATTTTATTACATTAATTTAGGGGAACAGAAGTGTAATCGTGGTACAATGAAAATGACGGGCTTGATTCCCGAACGTGACAATATATTTCTGTTCAACTAAAAAAGAAATGATTGACTTATTATTTTACTATTTGTGTGGGTACTTGTGCAGAGTGGTCAAGTATTTAGGATATTTAATTTTTTTATTTAATTATATTATTTTTAAGATATATTGTTATTTCTAACTTGCTTATTTTTTTTTTATTTGGTCTTAACGGTTCTTGACAACTTGTTTTCTTTCGCTGCTCGAAATATGGAAGGGCCCGATTAAATTTTGACAATATTACTCCGATTATTTAGTTGATATTTTAGAAATGTGTATGACTATTCTTAGTTATTTTTATGTTTTCAACAATAATTTCTAATTTAACGAGGAAAAGTAATTTAATTTGTAACTACTACTAAACCTACAATTGCAAATTATACTCGTACATACTGATTCACACAATTGAGTTTTTTTTTCATTATTTTGTAGCTGCAATCAAGCCTTTAGGCGTAATGAGTAATTTTTTTTTTTTTTTTTAAAGAGACAACTCCCGCATTAGGAATAAATCCTGTGTCGCGGGGGACTTTACAAACATACATGAAACGGACACAAAGAACACCCAGACTTAGAACAACAATTTGTGGATCACACAAAGTGTCGTCCCATGTGGGGTTTGAACCCACAACACTCGGCGTATTAGAAAGCGGCGTGGCGACCGCTTAAACCACTACGCCATCCGTGCAGTCAAATTTAAATTTATACTTGTTCTTCAAGAGTGGCACTCACTGCACTACGTCACACTAACTTAACTAAACAACTAAAAAGGCGTAGGGTTCTTTAGTCTTAATGATATATTCGTATCGTTGGAATATTCACTTATTCCCCTCGGGTAGGATGAGCCTGATTTAGATTTCTGAGATATTATGTTCTTATTTAGATTAATTATGCGTGTTCTGTTCAGTATAGACACGGCTTTACAATATCAGTTTCGTCACATTGATTCTCGATTTCCTTACTTATCAGCTTTTTAACAAATGGCAAATGTACATTTTTTCTGAGTATGACCCATAAGCGTTTAAAAAACATGTAGCCGAATGAAATATATATAATATCATATTATGATCATCATCAGCTACTACTGAAAAGTTTATAATAGTAGTAGTAGTAAGTATATATTGAAAATTGAGAAGACAAACAGGAAGTCGTAGATTATTTATACACTTGCGTCATTTATCGTTCTCGATCGATGCAGCATCTAAATGTCAAATGGGATTAATTCGTCTAGTGCGCTGAAAGACTTAGCTAGACTAGCTTATAACAAAACTTTCAATACCTATTGATGTAAAACATCTAATTCGGAGAGCCAGACCAGATGTTGGCGTGGCGACGCGTCGCTATGTCTTTTGAAATGCATAATACTTTGTTGCGTGAAATAATGTAGCCGGGTTTTCCAGAAATGTCTGTAAAAAGAAAAATAAATATATTGATTTAAAATAATTAGTTGTAGCAGTAGTGCTTACACTCGAGTAAACGATCATTTTTCTAGCGGATAATAGTTGAGGACATTACCAACGTATCTGAACCTAGTTATTTACTGCTCATTTACTCGTACGCTTCTTTAATACGTGTGATAGTCAATAAAATAACATATAGGTACATAAGACTGTACACTCCTATACTAAAAGTAATTTTCTAACTTTGTCGAATATCCCCTGTTTTAAGATTTACTAGTATATTACACTGAATGATACTGCTGCGTAAATTACTCAGTCATGCGATCAGACGATTATTTTACACCTTAGTGAGGTAAGTAAGGGCACCATGATAAGGTTACATTCAAATGAAGAGAAAGTTCGCTATTGTTCTACGATACATATACGGCTTGTGCTCTGTCTCCTGTAATTCAAAAATAACTACTCGTTATAAATACTTTAAAATCCTACATTTTCCAAGGAGTATTTTTAAACAAAATTTCATATTCCGTGTGGTTCTAAGTTTAGATTTTTTTGGCAATCGTATTATTTTTAATATGAATGTCCGATTTAATAATTGATTGATTGTCGATGGATTGTTGAATAAATCTGTGCTGATCATTATTTACTCTAGTGAGTAAATTACCGCCGATGTGTGTTAAGCTCTACATAGTAAAATATAGATAGTGTAGTATTCTGGTATCCTCGTAACAGTATGATGTCTACACGTTAATAAAACCTATAACCAAGTAGAAACATAGTGTCCCAGTTTTGCTTACTTTATCGATTTTTCTTTCTTCTTTGCATACCTACCTATCGTCATGCCGCAGACTTACCTATATCTACAGTTCTACACAGACACGCTATGTATTTTTAATGATCGTCTATTGTGTCTATGGTTGTATCTTGTAACATGTGACAAGGTCCAGACTGCCGAATTAAATTAGTCAACTGCCGCATCGTCACTTAATCAATTTGTGAGCGACCGAAGAATCTGCTGGCATGACGCAGTTAGTGAATGTTTAATTGTACGGTTTCTTTAGGGCAATTGTTTCATAAATATTTATATATGTAAGTAGGCGTCTATTATAAAAGTATTCAAATTACACGATGAGACTTTCTAATTACCTAAATATCTTGTGAATTGGGTTTTCGCCAGTTTTCGGCAAAGATATTTCATGTTATATTACAGGTTCCGAAATGAGGTTTCTGTTTTCTTTAAAATCTAAAATGTTTATTTTAAGCCATATTAATGTACGTAAATGTTATGTGCCAAATCACGGTTATTTTCTGCCAGGATGATTAAAATTTGACCACTAAACTTCTATAATTACAGTTTTTTTCAGTTTAAAGACTCCGCCTTCTTCAGATATTGATTCAATATCTTTAAGAGCTTAGCCAATAATAGATTGCGTATTGGTGCACTTTTTAACGCCCGTTTTTTTACTAAAGATCGCCCGTACTAAACGCAGCCTTAAAACAGTGTTTTTATAAGGGTAATAACTATGGGTAATGTAAATTTATGTGTTAATATATTTTATTATTTTCTACTGAGACTAAGCGTGCATTCATTAATTTTATACGGGTTTACTTCGTAGTTTTTATAAAGTATACAAAGATTAAAACAGAATTTCCTACTCACCTACTTTATGATGGTGTTGTTTAAACGCAAAGATTATTAACTACTGTGTTGTCTTTAATTTTTGTTGGCTAAAGATCTAAAGAAGATTAAATAACGCCAGATACAGCACAATCACGTAGGTAAAATCGGTTTCAAGAAGACCGTAGAACATAATTATAGCTTTTTTAAGTTCCACCCTATTCATAAAAAACACGTAAAAGACTTTTTCTTTCGTTAGTAACTTTTTATTCCACAGTTAATATTTCACGATTAAGATAAAATTTTCTATGCACTGTAATCCTATTCTTATAATTACACTGGGTTGTAAAGCAACCCAGTTTACCCCAGGTTACCCCGGGTTTACGGCGGGGTGGTGTGTTGGAATCGGACTGAGTAAAACCACACGGTGTGCCACTCGGCATTCATTACTTTGATTATTTATGACTTGATGATTCCAGACATAAATCATGAAAGTGAAAGTAAGAATACATTTAAATTCCCTTATTAATAAATGCTTATCTAGATAACGTTTTGATATACGTGGTTCTACACAACTTACAAACAGCTGCATCATGGCAGTTGGTTACGGTTTCCTATCACGAGTTTACTATCAGTTTTTATGCGTCGCTCGTTGCAACGCACTGCCTCCCGCAACCGGCACACGCATAAATTCATTACAAAATTGCACATCATTTAAGAATACTCATATTGTGTACTTAGCGAAATAATTCTATATGAGATTAGCTCGTTCTCTTTTAGATATATTTTCGCATTTACCTCTATTGTTAGGGATGGCCGAATGTAGGTCAACGACCGCTGCTTGCCTCCTTGCTCGAATTTACCAAACAACCTTCTGACACGCAAAATAAACTTGTCATAATCATAAAGTTTTATTGCTCAACTATTTTTTTATGAAGAAGTCAGAACGAGAGTCATATTTTGCAAATTATTATCTAGTTGTCATTATTGAGTTTATACTGTCTTGGAGAAATTTTTAAAAAGGGTAAGTATTCCAGAAGAGTTATATTCAATCCCTGTATGTATGTCTGTTACGCTTTCACGGTTAAACCACAGAACCGATTTTAATAAAATTTGGCATGGAGATACTTTGATTCTTGAGGAAGGACATGTCATATGCTACTTTTTACCGCGATTTCCGACAGCACGCGGCCGGAGGCACCAGCAAAAACTAGTTATAAATAAACTATTAAATATCCATATTCAGCTCATCTATCCAACTTGCAAAAAATTCAGTTAGAGGATTTTTTATTAACCTCCCGCTTAAAATGTTCAAAAATGACAATATTTTGACAACTACTATAAATACGTAATTTTATAAAAAAATCAACTTTAAACTATGTTAGTATTTATAACTTGTCACTTACGCACTAACTCATGTTTGACAAATTAAGTGTAAACACACCTTTTCACCCACGTGTTTAGTTTATGTAAAAATTTATTGACAAGAGCCTAACCTAGTAATTAACAAACTACACAATGACGAGAAGGAAAGGGAAAAATACAAAATACTTATGTATATTTGCGCAGGTCGTATCACTAATGGGACTTGCTTTCTGATAATTTATCGTAATTTATTTGTTCTATGTCTGGAGATAAATCTTTTATCTAATTAATAAATATATGATTGACAAATTTATATAAATGTAAACGAATCTCAGTCGAAAGTTCCGATTAAATTGGCGTACTGCCACGGGCCAAACAGCTGTCATGTGGAACTTGTGAAAGTATGGTGGTGACCTTCGCCGCCAGCGCCCTATTTTATTTGTTTACTTTATAGTAACCTAATTACACTTTACGATTAGGGACGAGGTAATATCACACATGTGATTTATAATTCATATCATCTTACTTGTGACTGATTTACCAAACCACTGTGACTTAATTATTATTATACTCGCGAAAGGAATGCCATTTATCTTTAGGTATGTCGAAATCATAATCACATGTGAAATCACTGTGACTAAAACCAATCATTTCGTTAAACGAATATGATTCAACAGTAGCAAGAATTTCCATGTCTATTTACATACATACATGTCATATGTAACGATACCCTTTATAAAAAAAGGTAATGTAATGACAAAATACTTTATTATCATTAAATTATTACATAATTATTCACTATCGGGATTAGGAATTACTGTCATGTTTCGTCTCTGCCAAACGCGGCCTGTAGGTAAGTTATAACACTTATATATGTCGTCAACAACGACGTCTGCTCTGGTTTTGCTTTTCTTCTATATCCTAAATAGGAAACAGATAAATATATTCATTTTGTTAACTCATTGTGTAAGTATAACTAGTACTTCATTCGCAGATAAAGTTTAATTAATTTATCGTCAAATATTTACCAACTACCTTCCTCAGGAATATTTTAAATATGAAAATGTGTTTGTAAGTGTGCTGTGCCCCACTTCCATGTAACCGCGCAGCAACGGATCGATGATAGCTTACGGGTTGGACTTCCGAAGTTCACCTAATATGCCACATTTATAATTAACAAAACAAAATTAAAGTACGTGAAATAATGTTATATATAAAATTCTCGTGTCACAATGTTCGTTCCCGTACTCCTCCGAAACGGCTTGAGCGATTCTCATGAAATTTTGTGTGCACATCGGGTAGGTCTGAGAATCGGCCAACATCTATTTCTCATACCCCTAAATGGTAAGGGTGACCCATTCCTATTTTTTTGTTTTGCAATACAACGTTTGCCGGGTCAGCTAGTCATTAATATAATAATATAATATAATATACCTCACACATCTCACACACGGCCGTCTGATCCCAAACTAGGCAGAGCCTGTACTATGGTAACCAGACTGCTGATAAACATACTTATATATTTTTAAATACATACATATTATAGATAAATTACACCCAGACACAGAACAAATGACCGTGCTCATCACACAATATTTGTCCTGGGTGGGAATCGAACCCACGACCTCCGGCTTAGCAGTCAGGGTCACTAACCACTAGACCAACAGGCCCGTCAAACCAAATAAAATTTCATTCAAAATTTTTTTTCTGATTTCATTCCTATATTCATTAGAATCAGACGGAATCATTCAGTAGAATCAGACGGACGCAGAGTACTGGTATAGGTAAGAGCGGTTTCGAACTACGTCCGATCCGAATCTGTGAAAGTACGGTAGATCCGTACTTGCACAGATTCGGATCGGACGTAGTTCGAAATTTCAGGCTGATTTCCGATATTGCTTTTCGCACTTCCTCCCAATTCTGATCCGTGATTTGGAAGACTGACTGAATTCGTATAGTATTTACGAACTATTGCGATCTCTAATTGTAATCAAAGAAATTCAGGCGTCACCTTTTAGCATACGTCATTTAACGCGGAGCCACAGCAGAGCGTTCACGTCATTGATGCTATTGTATGTACGAATGATACAGAAGAAGTAAAGAAATCTGGGTGCGTTCATACAAATAATAGTATGGCTACTTTGGTCCGTCCATAATTTTATCTTGAATGGAGATTCACAGATAACAGAAAGAAATCGGATGACGGATCGAATAAGATCTAGTGCATAAATTACCATAGAAATAGTGCTACGACTACTTCGGTCCGCATTTTCACGGGTTCGGATCGGATTCTGATCGGACGTAGTGCTAAACCGCTTTTCGGGTTCCGTTTTTTGTCCTGATATACAAGTGGCACAGTGCAGCCTTTTTTTTTGTTTTTTTTTGTCGGGGTGGAAAATCCCTTCGGATCTCCTGCTCCTCGGGGACAAATTAATTAATTAATTACACATACAAAATAATGCAATCAGGTCGGCCACTCCATCCCCTACCGCAGCAATCAATCTGCCACCAGAGGTCCCCTCTCTGGCGGTCCGCGGCCCCGGCACAGTGCAACCTAGAGGAAAGTTTCTCTAAAAGGATGGCTCAACTAGAGGCACAACTGCATCCTGGAGGAAATTCCAAAGAAACTGTTGCGAGAGTCTCGGAAGAGTTTAGAGCATTTTAGGAGCTAATGTTTAACATGCTGGGTCTGCTTCGCAAGCAAATCAGTGAGTGTGCCAAAATGGTTAATATCATGGAGACCTGCCATGACGTAAGGCACTTGTCTTTCTCGGAGTGCCTGAAGCTATCAAGGAGGACTGTAGTACGACCTTGCTCGGTGTCCTCAATCAGAAGATGGGTCTCAAAGATGTCACTACATCAAACATCAAAACCTGTCACCGCATTGGTACTCCATCCAAGGAACATCGTCGCCCGGTGCTGGTTAGATTTTCTTTTTTGGCGGTTTGAGCTGCTGTCTGAAAAGCAAAGACGACGCTGAAGGGAACCGGCTTCTCGGTAAGAGAGTTTCTTACTAAAACCCGACAGACGGCCCTCAGCATGGCCCGCCATCATTTTCGCATTTCAAGCATTCAAAGCGAGTTCGAGTACTGCTAAAAGTTCGCGGAGACAATGTTGATTGCTATTGTAGCGCGAAGATCGAACGACCCTTACTTGCTACCGCAATACGGAAACCGCGCCCCGCTCGCCCGCTGTAAGGCACGATGCGCCGGCGCCGGCCAGCCGTTCTCGGATCGCTAACGCTCGGTCGAGGGGGACAGTAACTAACCGACACCGACGTTGAATGCAGCACTGAGTTCAAGTTCAAGCTCGTTATTTACGCTCTCATCTTTACGTACGTGTGTTCATTAGTCTACGCCTCCTACAGAGGTGATAAGAATTTGTGACAACAACTCTAACAGCAACTAGTATCATTTGTCAAGATTACGTTTACTTTATTTTTTCGCTTGGGTGCGTTCGGAAATTGTGTAGCAGTAGTAGTGATTAGAGTATATGTATCTGTTTTTTTCCTTTCATAATATTTTTCTTTCTTCTTGGTTCTCTTATCTGTTTCTCTGTTTAAGTTAATTTAATCATTTATGCTATATATATTACTACAATGTCAAATGTCACAAATCAAACTTTGTTTTTGGTACATTAATTTTGTGTATGTGTCTGCTGGCGGGTGGTGTAGAAATACAGATCCTTCAGATCCTCCTTCAGATCATTCAAGCAACTAGCCTTCATATCCTACCCCTCCAAGCCAGTCACCACAATTTAGACTACCTGGCTAGATCTAATGCTCATCTCTGCGTCACACCTTGTCTCTTCCCACGGACAACTTCTTGCCCCCGGTTTTTCCTGTCACGACTTTATCTTCCTTTCCTATATCCGGAAACCTCCCAAACTACCTCCTAATATTCTACAGATTCGCAGTTTCCATCGCATGGATATTGACAAATCACACGAGGATGCTGCTAAGATCGATTGGGAGGATGTGGCAGCTGCTACTGACGTGGACATCAAAATCCGTATTTTTAATGACACCATAGTAAAATTGTATGACGTCCACGCTCCTATTAGAAGAGTAAAATTAAAACGTGCCCTTGGATGACTGAGGAGGTCCGAACTGCTATGAGACGAAGGGACCAGTCCTTTCTTCGTTTCAAGAAAGATCGCTGCGAATATAAATGGAACCTTTATAAGTCTGCAAGGAATTGGTGCAATCAGGTGATACGCAACGCTAAACGCCGACATATTCTTCAAAACATAGTGTTCTTCTTCGTCCAGTATCTGGAAATTTAGTACTCTAGGAATTGGTAAACAACAACATCCCGTGTTTAACAATAAAATTGGTTTGTATGATATCAACCGTCATCTCGTTCTCTCGTTCTCGTCCACAGCTACGTTGGATCTTCAAACTAAGTATCAAACTCTACACTACATACCTGGTCTTACATGTCCCACTACTGACACGTTTGAATTTTCTCCGTTGTCTCCTGAGGATATCAAGAAGATTAGTCTATCTATTTGTTCAAATGATGGCATTAGCCGTCGCATGATTGTTACCATCCTAGACTGTACTCGTATTCTCTCAGTAATTACTCACATAGTCAACTTCTCTCTCGACTCTGATACCTTTCTCTGTTTGTGGCGCAAGGCTTATATTATTCCTCTAACTGTGAGAGTTGTCTTATTAAAAAATAATAACACAGCTCTCACAGTTTGTATACAGAGAGCAACTTTTAAGCCCCTTACATCCGGCTTCAGGCCCGATCACAGCACAGTTACCGCTCTCCTTAAAGTGACTGGCGATATTAGGAAGGGCATGGAAAACACCAAAGTCACAGTATTAGTCCTAGTTGACTTCTCTAATGCCTTTAATACCGTCAATCACGAAATCCTGTTATCTATCCTTACATATCTTACGGTTCCTTCTGAGGCACTGAAATGGTTCTCCACCTATCTTCGGGTGCGACAGTCAATAACTGCATTCGATACATTTTCAATATTCGGAAGTATGACCATGTTCCAACTAAACTGGTTACCTATTCGCTTGCGCCGCAAAAACCTATCTATTTTCATGTCTCAACTCACCTTCCTCGCCTACTTACCTTGCTCCCTACTTCCGTTACCTGTCCACTAACCACGATAGAAATCTTTGCTCAGTTAATAATCTGCTTCTCTTATATCCCTTACACAACTCCGACTTCGTGAGCTCTTCGTTCTTTATTCAAGCAGTACTACTCTGGAATGCGCTCCCGCTCGAAGTCAGGATGTCCACAAACCGTTTTATTTTCAAAAAGAAGGTACATGATCTCCTTGTTAACGAAATGGTAGAACTATCTATTCGATAGTATACCTCATATTCTGGTATACATAGTGTGCGAATATAATATGTCTATGTATCTATATAAATAGAATTAAATATATATGTATGTGTATGATTGTATTTGTGTGTATTTATGATGTGTTGTGTTGTATATGAGTATGTATAAGTTTGTGTATGTAGCGCACAGTTACATACATTTCATTAATTACTTATTAACCTCTGTGCACCTTACTAGATTTCTACACCACCCAAAGGTTGACTAGAAGAGAATGCCCTGGGCAATTAATCCGCCCATGTACAAAAGTGCATAAATAAATAAAAACGATATTACGTTTACAGATCATGCAGGAATTACAAGTGACTAATGTCATATATTTATCTTCAATGACGTAACTTTAAACAATTCGATTAATAAAGCGACAATCAACACATTATTAAAGTATAAATGCCCGTTGTGGTTCTGAGAGGTTACATTTCATGGAGATAAACGTCATTAATAAGGATTTCTATGGGTGTATGCCTAAAGTATGTTAGCTATTGTTCAGTTAATAACTCATGTTCGTCAATAGCTCAAATGAATCAAAAGCATTTGTGGAAAGTTACGCGATAAAGTCATTTTTTATGGTTCTAGCGTGTTAACAAGTTTTTTTTGCCAATAACCCAGAATTGCTTTCATATTGACTGTTATCTTAGCACATTTATTATGCATTTATAATATACTAGCGATCCGCCCCGGCTTCGTACGGGTGCAATGTAGATACTACAAATACTACTAATGTGGTGTCAGTGTGGAGTAATTAATTGTGCTATTATTATGATAGGACTACACTATAGGACTTCTTTGTATGCAATATTTAAAGGCCCGATCCGATGCTGCCAGCCGCTGCCACCCGACGTACGGCCCGAAGCGGCGACAGCTGCTTTGCCCGCGCATTTTAAACCTCTAATATCTTATAAAATATTCATTTTAATGATATGCTGTAAAGAGCAATTTAAGTCTACATTAAATACATAACGTATCTAACGTATGTAATTGGATAAGGAATAATAGTCTATTGTTTAAAATAGCTTCGTAAAAACCCCTTTTTTTTGTAATATTTAAAAGACAAAAATGGTTATTGTGGGTTGTCCTTAGAAGATAGACATATACCATTTCGTAGGTCTTTTTTAAATATACGATTCCATCGGACATTATTTTGGTCTATCTGGTAAGGATGAGCCAGCGTTTGCAATGTAAGCGAGCAAAACCATGTTTTTTAAGACAATCTTTTGAAATTATCGGATTTTCTGTACTAGGATATGCATGTATTATACACATAAAACGCGAACGAAGTCGCGGGTCCCAGCTAGTATTAGATAGATATCGCGTTGCATCTTTGGACATATAAATAGGTATCCTTGAAGTATCTACCTCAAATTGATTTTTAAACGCAGGTTAATGCAAGAATATTACCAAATAAATATTTAAATATTAAAATTTATCGTCTGGTGCTTTCGTCTGTTGTCTATCTAGTATTTATTCGATCAAGGCTTGCATACATTTTGAATAAAGAGTGGAGACAATATGGTAGTGAATCGCAAATATATTGTAACTGATGAACTAAAGTTTGATTTTTGTATAAAGCTCTTTTATGATAGTTTTTTTGCATATTAAGTATTTAAATATTTTTCTAAACATTATTGTAGTAGTTACATGGTAGAAAAACATTTACAATACCTAAAGTATAAAATTGCCGTTGTATTATATACTTTGAATATATATACGAGTCCTTAATTAATACTACTTACGTAATTAATACATATATACTTTGAATTGACATAAAACCTTCATGGTGTGAGATTTTCGTGTAAAACTTTTTTCACACGGTACCTTTCTAACTTCGACTTAAAGAACGAACCAAGTGGAAGACAGGTGAATTACGCTGAATTGAAGGCGGAGAAGGCTGAGATGGCGAAAGCCAATCCGAGTCAAACTACCCGGGAATTAAAGGCATGGTTTAACGTTACCCTACCTACAATATTCACTCATTTGCATCAAATCAATAAGATAAAAAAATATGAAAAATGGGTGCATCATGATTTGACTGATCTGCAGAAAGAAATGCGTATTGAACCTTGTTGAATCGGTACAGAAATAAAGGAATATTAGATCGAATTGTGACATGTGGGTTGTTTGAAAAATGTATTGGCTGACCCCAGGTCAAGCGCCGCAACAGTGGGCACTATTAAAGTAAAGCTTACCAATAAAATTTTGGTGGTCTCTTCATGGTGTTATTCACTATAGCTTCCTTAAGTCTGGTCAGGCAATAACAGCAGATGTTTACTGTGCCGAACTTCCAATAATGATGGTGAAATTCGCAGTGAATCAGCCCCGACTCGTGAATCGATCTTCATCATTATTGCTCCATGATAACGCAAGACCTCACACTGCACGAGAAACTGTTGTAACTCTACAGGAGCTGCAGTAAGAAGCCATACGTCATCCTCCGTACTCGCCAGACCGTGCTCCAACGGACTAATATTTTTTCCGTAATTTCGACAATTTTCTATGTGATAAAAAAATCTTTCCAGGAGGCAGTACAAAATGCTTTCATACAGTTTGTCGAACCTAGATACCCAGAGTTGTATCGTAAAGGCTTCGGTTTAGATGACAGCAATGTATAGATAATGAGGGTAAATATTTTGATTAAATAAATATTATGTTACATCTAAGAAAAAAAGGAGTTTCAATTTTTTAATGCAAATCGGCAATTTCATACTTCAACCCCTAATATTATTAAAATTTATGTCTATAATCTAAAATCCAATAATACATACACAACACAACAACACAACGACTATGAGTTTTTTTAAATAAGACTCTTTCGAGCAGTGTAGGTTCCAAGACGTGTGCTATTCCCATGTTAACTACAGCAGGATGAAATATAAAACACGATTGACATGATTAACGCCATCTGAGTGACTCACAGTTTCCCGTTAATGAACTATGTAACATACTTGTTATTATGATCAATGCATACAGTTGTCGAGCGAACTTTTACGAGCTCGTTAGTCGTCTGTGTTGAGGATGATATCATTGCAAGGGTCATCTCATACCATCTATTTTAATTCTATAAGAGTTGGCATTGGTGGACGACACTTCTACACGCCGTTTAATGTAAGCGACTAAATAAACGGCCGTGGCCTCGATACAAGAAACACGCTGCACATGTTATTTAGCTTTTCAATTCTGTTAAACTGTTAATTCACACGTATTTGATTTTTTGTTAACTTACTTGTAATATGAGTTAATTAAACTAATCTAAAGACTTATACTGCCATTAAAAAAGTAATTTTACTACCTATTTTACTTCGAATGCTTCGCATAATAAGAAAAAATTGTATGTCATTCTTTAAATTTTAATATGTATTTATAATCAAGCCTTTGTCTGTGCCTGGATTTGTTATCCTTCAAGAATCATGCATTTTTGAGGATGAAACGTTTCCAGAAATTATTTCTATGCTAAAAACTCCACGACCCATTTGGTCTTTACTTTGTGATGGAGGACAAACTAATAAACCGAGAACACGCGACTTAATACAGTAAAGATTGCATAATAACTGTAAGGATGATTACACACTATTGCTTTCTGCTTGACAATGTTTAAAGGAAATGTTGCGGCGAAATTGCTTCGTATTCTTCTCCTCCGTTACGGGTTACATCATCTTCCTATAATTTGCTCAAATTTATTTGGGGTCGTATGTTAATGCTAGATATATAACTGATATAATAAACTAGCTTTTGCCCGCCGCGGTAAAAAATAGCACATGTCTTTCCTCAAGAATCAAAGTATCTCCATACCGAATTTCATCTAAATCGGTTCAGCGGTTCTTAATTCCCCATTTAAACTTCCACCCCCCCTTTTCACCACCTTAAAGTATGATTTCTGGGATAAAAACTACCCTATGTCTTTTCTCGGGACTCGGACTATCTCTATACCAAATGTCATATGAATCGTTTGAGTGGTTTAAGCGTGAAAAGGTGACAGACACTTTCGCATTTATAATGTTAGTATGGATACATATTATATAGTGGTCGTAAGTAATGTAATCCATATAATTAGTACTTAATCATTTTATTCCTTGTTATAGATGCAAGATGAATATCCAGATGTAAAACAGCAACTACACGCGACAAAACCAATAAAAATGAAGCAACTTGTCAACAAAAATCTTATCACGCTCAAATGTGTTCTCTTCTGTTTCCTCTCGGGTAAGATCTCAACTTATTTTGTAAACGTCATTTGCTTTACCGGACTGGCGATGCTGATTTTTTAAAGAAAGCAAAGACTTTTTTGTGTTTTAAGATTAAACTGAAATTGCTATTTTGCTATATCATAAATTATTTTAGTACCTAAACTTACCAATATAAATATAATCATACACATAGGCTCGTTGTAAAAACAATTATAATAATAATAATTAATTTGACAACATTTTTTTTAAATATGGGTACTAATCTCATTGCCTTCAGCGAGTGTAAAAAAATAGATTTAGGTATCTACATCTACGTCACTGTAAAATATCACTAGCTTTTATAATACATCCTTAAGATTTCTCTTAAATCACTTGTTGTTAGTAATAAATAAAATCTGCAATGTATACAGCTTTCTGGTGAGTACCAGCAGTAAATGATGTATTGGTAAAAACGGTCAAACAGGTTGATGAGCTATAAAAAGCAGTCCATGTAATCGCGGGCAGCTGGCCACATAGAGGCACTGGCACTGGCAGCGAGCATTTAACCCGGGCTGTGTTGCAACTTTCCGTCTAAGGAACGTTGGCCACCTTATTGCTATCGAATGATTTAGGGATCATTCACCTCGGTCTTGCCACTGTAGTGATTATGTGACCCACAAGCTCGCGGTCAACTTACAACTTGTGCATTAAGATGTTTGCGTACACGCAATTCAATTGTTAAAAAACTACTTTGTGTGATAATTTTTGTACATATGTAATAACTAAAATTGTATCAACCTATCAAAGGGGGACCAGGAGCGAAATAATATATATGCGGAATCATCATTAAATGATGTAAAGTTAAAAAAACCTTTGATATGATTGATGTTAAAAATGGTTCAAGTCTCATAATTATGAACAAAATGTGTGTTCACGAAAACATTCTAAGTTTAATTTGAAGTCCTTCCTTCCTCTCCTAAATCACAGTTTTCCGAAACTTTAATAATAATAAAATATATAGTTAAAAAAATATTTTTAAATAATTTATGTTCGCGATTTATACAATTGTACAATTATTTTATATACTCGTAACTAGTTTTACATTCTTTATGTAACTGTCCCTAGAATATAAGCCTCATTCAAATATATACAAACTGCTCTATAATTACGTTCTTTTTGTCTTGTTCAATAACGCTATCTATCTACGTTTTATATCGTCAAAATCTATATATTTTAAAAAGTGTTCAAGTTGCAAACAAGTCTCATAATTATGGAAAAATGTGTGTTCACGAAAACATTCTAAGTGTAATTTGAATTCGTTTAAATTAACACATTGCAGTAAATCTTGGATTAAACTTGTAAATACAGGACAATATCTTGGAATACAGAAGAAAGAAGAAAAAACTTTTACTTGTTTCTCCTTCCTTCCTTTCCTAAATTACAGTCTGCCGACACATTAATAATAATAAGAAATATACAAAAGCTTAACTAACGGCAAGTTTAGTAAAGTAATGCATTATAGCCTGATAGTACATACCTAAACGTAGTACTTGTGTCTACAAACCGTCACACAAGTAACTGCAGTCTGCAGACTAAACAACAACAATAAAGCACGGAAAAACTTTGCTCCGTATACTAAGGTTACTGAACTCTATTAATCAAACTAGGTTACTATCTGGGCTAAAATAAGGTTAGGAAAACGAGCATGGTATGTTTATAATTTCCATTCCGTTCATCCATATAATACCAGTTTACTAGATGTTGCAAACTGGTAGTGGTAGAGATTAACATTCTTCATACAACTTTTTGTGATTGATTAGCCTTCAATACGAAGAAGTAGTTTTTTAGATATAGAAAACTGGTAACAGATCGATGGATGTACATTACAAATGAATTCCAAACTTATTAAATTAGAGGGGTGTGGATATTACCTATAGTAATAGGTAATACGTCAGTCACACATTAAGTACAGTGACAATACACAAACGCAAAACCAGTTGTAAAATGTATACATTACTACACTTTCCCTCCCTCTAACACTCTCATGCAACTCCAGCGACTCTATCCACCGCCATAAAATAAGAGAACACTACACGTGTACTTAGCTATCGAACCGAGGTTTGCTACAAGATGATGGTATTGAATGCCTGAACCTATTTCGAATCTAATTAAATTCAGGGATTAATAAATAACAAATAAAATTAAGTAGATAGACCTATTAGAGCAGTACGAAAAATCCAAAAGTCGAAGCTAGTTTTAATCAATTATTTTGTTTCAGGTATCGGCTGTATATTCCCGTTTCTTCCACTGCACATGCTATCAGTGGGTTTAGATAAAGGAGAATCTCGTGTCATATCGGCAGTTGCACCATGTTTAGCGCTTCTCGGCCCTGCCGTATTAGGGCCACTTATTGATAAGTGAGTATTATGTTCATGTACGAGTATTAGTATTAGGCAATACTCAGACATAAAGGATCGAGGCTAAGAATACGATTAGAGTTAACAAGTCGTTTGAGTATAGGAGGGCCAGGATAATGTTAAATCCATTGAAGAGTAAACGGGGAGAAGCAACAGATGTGAACAGAACAGTCCGCTTTTATAAAGTTTTGAAGCCGCTTTGAAGTTTTAGTGCAAGTTTATAGTTCTAGTATTAGAACTGCACCTTAAGGGTAAACTTTTTGGATTTCTCACGTATTCTGTGGGAAACATTGGTCGATAAAGGATAGCTGATCGGTTACTCTTTACTATTCCACTTAAAGATTGCTCTACATTCGATATGCGGTATTTAAACATGGCACAACGAAACTGATATTATTTTTGTTGATCTTTGATCTTTCTGTGCAGGTTGTCAGTGGGGCGAGGTTCTACAGGAGGTGGGACCAGCACTAGTGGATCAGGGCGGTTGCTTCGCATAATAACAGCCATCTGCCTGATACTTAGCGCTCTTTTCTATACGTTGCTACTAGCTGTACCGTACACGGAACGGCATGAGGTGGGTATCTCTATCTACTTAGAATTTGTATACTTAGATAATTTATTAAAACTGATCAGAGTCTTGTAGGTTTTTCCGATAGATCATTCTTTCATTGTGAAAACATTAATTACAAAGTGTTCATCTAAACACGGAATAACAAATTGAGTAAACTACGGATATATTTTTTTATGGTAAGAGGCAAACGATCAGACGCGTCACCTGATGGTTAGTGACTTCCGCTGCCCATGGACACTTTCAACTCAAGAGTAACAAGTGCGTTACCGCCCCCCCTCCCCCTCCAAACCCGTGGGGGAGATTGTTTGGGCTCCGGTAACCTCACTCACTCACACTGACGGTGAAAAGCAACCAAAGAACTGCTTAACACCCGTTTTCCGTTAGGCCTTGGTAACACTCCTGTTCAGCCTGGCCCAAATGTATCGCAACGAGAATAGTTAAAAGTGAATGTTACACTCACATAGATATATAGTTTTAAACATAAAATTTTGGTTATAATCGCCCCAGAACCATAAACTGTTTTAATACGTCACTTTAGTTTGATTTTTATAACGTTTGGAACCCAAAAATAATGAGTATATTTCGTTTATTTTCTGTATTACTGACATAACCAATTTTTTTTTTTCTTATTCAGGCTCGAAGACCTCAGGTGCTATTTATGTGCGATGAGAACAGCGCTTATGTCATGCAAGAAGTTTGTAAGGAAGACATGCGATGCAACAGATGGTCTGGAGAGAAGGTCAGTACACGTCATATAAACTGTTTCATTGTAGGATTCCAATAATCTTAAGGCAGTATTTATCTTCTTAGTTGTGTGTGATTCCACGGTGACACGTACTGGTACATCTAATTCTAGGACCTGGTACAATGTAACATACCTACATATCATTGAATTTATTAAAACGAATATTAAACTTAACCAATGCTATGTTGGAACAAAAGAAATGAAAAATACATACTTAGCGGTTTGTTTTATAATAAAATTACAAAAAAAACTTTTACACTTTATTGCTTTTGATTGTATTTTGAAGACCGGGGTGCTGGCGGTGACATCATGCGAATACGGGTGCGCAGACGAGAACATGACATGGGTGAAGAAGCCGTTCACTACGACGTCGACCACCTCTACCATCCGTCCTATGTACATTAGCAATGTTACGGTAAGCTTACTCGACTAAATATAGTTATAATCTTTAAAATCTTATAAATCTTATCTTCTATAAATCAACAAATCTTAACCTTATTTAAATCTGTTTTTCTGGTATTTACCTTAGACTAACTAACCTTTAAAATAAAAAGCGACAAACACCTGACTGTGGTAACTCCGTACGAACGTTCAATTAATTTACCTTTTACAGATGTTTTCGAGATAATGGGCTTTAGATATACCCTATAGGTTGATTGTAAGAAATAGACATAATAATTTTATACCCGATTTTGATTGGGCATTGTCATTGATTGTTATGTCATACCTAACCATTCACTAATCAAATAGCTAAAATATAGGACCAGCAGGCCTACCATGATCTCTTATAGCGATCTGATATTATGTAGATATAGATTCCATTTAGAATAGGTAAAGACATAACGTTGTGTATCACCGGAAAAACTGCAGGCAATAAATAGGCCATCAGACTTGAATTTGTTATTTACACTGTTAGCAAAGTAAGTGATTCCTGTAAATTTTAAGTCATCAGTAGATGAAATATGTCATGTTTTTTATGAGTCGTTTCTATTCGTTTTTGTTTGTGAATTGCAATTTTAATTTTCTTGCGAGAAGTTTAAGTATTATTTTATATTTCATAGACTTCTAACCCAGAAGAAGAAGAGTCCCACCAACATATGTATTTCGAAGCGAACCCGCCCCACTTCTGTTACAACGGCACATGTATAGTGTACATGCAACATCAGGCCAGGTTACGTCTGCCGCTCTCTCTCCTAGCACCTGAACTACCAGAAGACAACAGCACTGACTCTGATTGGTGCACATATCGTCCAGGTACACAATGTATATAAAATATTGGTGTAAACTTTACTCGCTTGTGTAGGGTTTGGCCTATTGCGTGGTTTTACGAAAACTAATTTACCTATATACCTGTACCTACCTATCTACCTATATATATTATGTAGACATCATATATAATCCAGATGTGATTATTTAAACTTAAAAAAACAGGTTTTTTGTCCTACTAAGGAATCTGAAAAAAATATGTAGGTATTTAGAAGATTTTACGTACTCTTACTGTGTACGGCAACCATAAGACACTTGCCTACTTACCCCTTTCATTCATCCCAGACAGCATATTCAATGTTTCCCATGACATCAGCCACACCTGCACAAAAATAGTTTTAATAACCCCAATAGTGAACAATAAATTATGACATAATGGTTAAATAATTTGATAAAGTCGTTAACTGTTCAAGTTACAACAAAAATATATGTATGTCTGAGTGTCGGTCACTGAAACTGTGTTAATAATCTGATATAATAATCAACGTAACTAAATTATGACACTATAAAACTTTTTAAAACTTTTTTAAATAATAGGTACCCTAAAGATAATATATATCACCCTTAACCAACCTAAGGGACGAAACTACTTTTTACGTTTTAATAGGACTACCATTGACACGCGTTGAACAATTATAAAATCGATAAAATACAAATACCGAAAATGTCGTCTATTGTCTGCTTTAGAGTATCGATAGAATTGAATAATATGAAAAGATGGCACATAAAGAAAATAGACTGTACCGTAATATATGTACCATATATTGTGAAGGTTTAGACCTTGCACGCGGGTAACCTTACCTACCTAGGAACATTTTGTTGCAGCTTTTTGTAGCCTGGAGCCCCAAGCTACAAAAAGTTCGACATCTGCCGAGCTAAATGCACCTTTTGTAATTGCAGCTGATTATCAAAAAGAAGCAGGTGTCCAACGCGGGTGTTTTATCGACAGTTGGAAAGTATGGGTTTCAATAGAGACCTTTAAGTTAAAGAAAAAACTTGCGTATGTTAGGGAAATTATTCTAACAGAAGCTTTTAGCTACACAAATGCCTATTTTTATTAAGCTCGATTTAAATTAAAATTAAATAACTAATATTTTAAGAGTACAATTTACCGTAAAAATCTATCTTAATAACAAATTGCATAGACTCGTTTTTCTTATTTCTTATTCTGGTTCTACGTAAACTGGTATTTACCTACAAATATGTATCCGTAACAAATATCATAAATAAATATTATTTATTTCGTAGCTGGTCCGTCGAAATGTTTGGTGCCAGAGGACCGGCTAGCGGACTTAATTATGTACGAGCCGGACTGTAGGGCAGCGGTTCGCTGTGAAGTTCTTGACCCATACGATGAACCAGACGGTGTACTAGCTGACGCTGAATGCAGACTTGTGATTGGGGACCCGAGCGCCACGTTTTGGTCCTACTTAGTTTTAAGGTAAGTTCGTTAGTAATATAAAATATAAAGAAAAAATTCAGGAATCCGTTTTCAGCTTTCAAATGATACGCAAGTAGCACGAGGCAAGTATTTTAAAAAGTTAGAAGAAACATTGAATGACTTACCTCTTATTTTTTGTCTTTCTAAAAATTTTGTACAAACTAAAAAAAAACCTAAAAGCTTAAAGGTAAGGGGGAAAAGGGGTAATGGGAGTCACTTAAGCAAGAATTAATACAAAACACAAAACATGTATTTAAACTTTATGAAAATCAACTCTGATGGTAGTTTCATTATTGTACAATCAGCCTTAGATAGTTTCGTTACCTTTGGAATAACATATTAATAGCTATTAAAATTTTTGAAAATAAAAAACTATGACTACCATTGTCCACATTTGAGGGTATTTATAGTCACTAAGCGGATAATGAGAGTCGGACTAGATTAACAATTGTCGCACACGTAACCTTATCGCAAATCCCATCCTGTGCAGTTTGCATGTGCCCACAATCCATGAGAAGTTCACCTGTACCACAAATTAAAGTTTGGACAGCCAAATTCATCACATAATTAGCAGTTAACGAAATCGTTGGCATTACCTATCTGATTAAGACTAATATCTAATAGTGGGGAATCCTTGGCAGCAAATATTTAACAGGATCTTGTATCTTAGCACTACAGGCAAAATTTTAAACGTTTCGGCATATTGATATGCTGTCCTACTTACTTACTGTGATTCCATAAAAAGCTTAAAATATTTATTTCATCCGGTCTGCTAGAACTTTTTATATCTCTGCTATGAATGCAGGTAGCCGACCTAGCTGTGGCTATTTTTGTTTTGACTGCTTTTGGAAACTTGAAAAGGGTATATACATGGCTTTAGCAGTATCCCTCATAGAGTGGCCTTGACTCACGAGTCTCTGCTTTTGATAGTGTAATAGACAACCACTATGCTTTATTTGTTAAATAGGGCATATTTTCGGTGTTCTTATGTAATAAACAATGGCAATTAATGGCCGTGTCATATAACTCCCATGGGCCGCATTACGGTGCCTCTTATTACTCAATTATACATAACGTGTAACAAATGAAAAGAAAAATATATTTTGTCATTAAAACACAACAAAAAGATTTCTTAATCAATAATTTAGGTTCCTATGCGCACAACAAACTACTCTAACAACTTACATTTATAATAAAATGCACCTATCACTTATTTTGTGCACCCGTAAAATTGCATCGAAAATGCCTGAAATAGTGCGGCAGTGAAATTGTGAATTATTGCCACGTACTAAAGAGTATTCGGAGGATCTCGAGCTGTTACCTAACGAATCATTTAGGACAACACTCTTTTCTTTAGGTATTTTCGTTTAGATGTTAGAACGTTGACCATTGCCCACTGACTCCCATTGCCCCTTTTTCCCCTACAATAAATACAAATGTGATCTGATTGAATATTTTTGAAGTCTATAGCTAGATATATAGACATCTGTAACACTATAATGTGTTACAGAACGGTGCGTGTTCACACTTTTAAGATGGTCTAGTTTAGGATCAGTACAGTACATTACGTAAAGTGGTACCAATCACCTTCTGACTAATCACGAAATCTGGAAAACTACTGAACCTTTAAAAATTAAATTTTGCAAAGGGCTAGTTTATGAGTAGGAATCGTCTGTTTGAGACGGATTTAGTAATAGGGTCGGATTTAGGAGTACCTCTCAAGTTTCTATGAAAGTGTTGGTTTTGAGACTAGAGACCTAAAATTTGGCGGAGATGTACGAGTAGTTCAGAAGAAGGGCACGTTAACTAAAAATAAATTTTATGACCGGGCCGGACTAAGAAGCTCTAAGGACCCTCACAATTTTAATTGAAAGTCCTTGGACTTTTTGTACTAGAGACCTTAAATTTAGTAAGAATGTAATTTAAAGGTCACATCGGTATACTCGTACAACGAATTTTGAAATAAGGTCGGATTACGGAGGTCTAAGGACTCTCGCAATTTTCTATAAAACACCTACTACAGTTGCGGCTAATTCAATAATGAAAGCTAAGTAATATTCAAAATCAATATGAAGAAGACAATACATAGATAGCCGGCGGGCCCAAAGAGTAGGTATCCCTGTAAGTCATTCTTTATGATTTCCCTAAGTTTTCCTTTTTTTATTTCAGAATTCTGGCAGACATCTGGCCAACTGCCGGACTGGCTTTACTTGGTGCGGCCTGTGTCATAGCAACTAGAGAAACGTCTTTAGGCCGAGGTGATGTCGGGAGGCAATTAGCCTTCGGCACTATCGGACTGGCGGTCTTCCCTCCTCTGGCTGGTCTGGCCGCAGAACAATTGACTGAAAACCCGTACCTCGTACCATTTATACTACATGCGATTTTCATGATTATTGGGGCACTAATATTGATATTTGATGGGTGAGTTTATTATTTTTTCCTACTTATAAGCGAGTTTATAATTCTATTCTATAAATAAATCAAAATAACGTTTTTTTTTGGTATTTTTTGGTAATTTAGTAAAAAACTAATGTTTTAGTAATTATTATTTATTGAGTAGGTAAGGCACATACCTACATATACATTGTATGTATATGTAGGTATGTGCCTGTGCATAATGTGCCTATGTACATTAAGTTCACACTATTAGTTTGAGCCATTTGAATCAAAAGATCGAAAGAATAGATATACAGATATAATGAAAAAGTTTACACGCGTATCAAGTAAATTGCATGTTATAACTTTTTAGTAGTTTGTTAATTTTATTAGAATCTAAGTATTTGGGGGTTTTTAAGTTTTGTAATCTATATTGATAAATAAGGTCGGTTAATTGTTGAAATCATCAGAAACTTAAAAGACCTAAAAATGTTAGTTGGTTGACCTAAAAATTAGTCCTGATACTTGAGACACAAACATATTTAAATTGACAAACTATGGTCTCGCTTGTATTAACTATTGAAACAAAAACATTTAGTGCAACTTCAATATAATTAAGATAAAGATTTACATATAAACTTTCTTTATATTCATTTACTTTATCTATTCTCCAACTGAAATTAAAAAACTCGAAGTCAAATGCTAAATTACATGGACTAATAAGCTTTTCGGAAACGCGAAAGAGGGAAAGATATGACCTTAAATGTAAGAAAAAATATTAAGGTCAGGTTATTTAAAGTCCGTAAAAAGTATTATCTCTATCCTGATATCGTTAACATTTTTATATATTAGTAAGTAGGTATACAGATACACATATACTTTTAAATGATGACTATTGTGAATGAATATTGAGTAGGCACAAATGAATCATGCATCGATAGCTACATAATATATTGCGTCAGTTTTAATTTGCTTTATTGCATCTTCTCAATGAATCATAATTACTTTACATAAATCTATGCCTCAATAACTTATTATGATTTGTGTTTAAATACAAACTGTGAAACTTTGAGTTTAGGGACAAGAAGTACCTACAAACATTGCGCAATAGTTCAAATGCTAAATGAAATTATGGAGATAGTTGCTTGTCTACTTTTAGATGTTAATTGCATACTATTTGTAAAAAGCAAGACAAGAATATTTCTTGAGCGCAATGGTTGGTTTTTACTAAATAGAATTATCTTCCTCAGGGTTACTTTACATAGGAAGTACCTAATATTTATGTATAACAACTAGTTTGTAGGTGGGTAACACTTATACTGCCATATTTTCTGCCACTATACAGATACACACTGGACATTCTATCTCATTAATAATAACATAATTTTTAGTGTCAGTTTTATTATTTCTAGACCTAGTCAAGAATTTATTTTAGTTTATTAATTGCAACTTAGCTTATTTGGGGTCATAAAGGTTACTATCTTTATTTTGCATCTTTTTCACGAGAGTTTCCATACGTAATAAAAATGAGAGATCCTAGAGCGCAGCTGATATAAGACGCCTACGTCTTTCAGTTAATTGTCTGTTATGTAGTAGCTTTTAATACCATTTTAAACCTTCTCTAAAGTCACATGCCGCTATCAACACCCGAGTGGTGGTGGCATACATCAACGGGCGTTCTGGCGATGCCCATGAACACGGTACGGCGGTACGGAGCTGAAACTGCGGCGGTATTTGCGGTGGTCGCACTCCTGGGTACTCTATGGAGCGGCATCGATGCTTACTTGCCTTGGTAAGAAATGCAGAGGTCTCATTTGACGGTAACGTAATTGAAACGGTTATGAGCAATGTGCATGGTTTTATAATACAGTTACAGTTAGTCTAATTCTCTGCAATAGGCATCGTTCGATTATGATGTAAAACTCGTAAAATGCGTGGATTATACTTATTTAATAAAATAGCTACATACTGTTTTGTCCGTTTAGAGTTTAGAAAAAATGTATTAAACGTTTTATTATAACAGTATCTACTTTACCTAATTAGCTGATTAATTTCGATTATAATATTCGTTTAACATGATCATTCGCTTAAGAATTGTTTAAAAACTTACATATTTTTAGGACTGTATTGGATTTAAACGGCACTGCAACCGAATTGGGATTGACACTGACTGCGGGAGCATTGCCAGCCATACCTGCGCTCTGGTGGGCAGAGGCCTTAGTCGACTATATTGGGCACTCGAACGTCTTTATCATGGCTTTCACATTCTATGGCGTTCGCTACACTGGTACGTGATAGAAGAGATTAATACATTTATCTGTAGGTACACTACACTTCTTTACCATTTGGATTTATAAAAAAGTAAGCGAAATCAGATCTCACTAGAAGTATTAAGCATCTCACATAAGTTTTTTTCTGTAAAAACACCACATTCTAGTGCCACCCCAATTCCATCATGACATCCAATAAATAAAGGCGCTCATCAAACTTGTTAGTTATTCGAATATTATTTAATTGCATGCAATGCATATTACAAAACTTTTTGTATTTCTTAATAGGGCTGGTAGTAATATATCACTATTATTAGTCGCGTATTAAATAAGCTAAATGCTTCTGGGAACAATGGCTCCACGTACGAGTACAATACACAGATGGAATCCACAATTACTTAGTCGGTAGTTCGACACAAACACACGCAGACGTAAAGCTACTTAAAGTTTTTCTTAAGAAAGGAAATATGTACTAATAAAAATGTAAAGTATAAAAATGTAAATGATAATTTTGTTTTTCAGGTTTAGCATACAGCAATGATTATACGTGGGTGGCTGTGTGCGAGATTCTCGAGGTATTCACCCTAAGCTTAGTCTGGGTGACATCTGTTTTATATTTCCGTCACCTGGTACCAAGGAAATACACTGCCACCGGTCAGGCTCTACCAGTCATAGCACATTTCTGTATAGGTAAGCTTACGAAACAAAATTAAAACAATTATAACAATACTTCGCAATATTCAATCGAAGTAACAATAACTATACCTTAACAAAGTTAGAAAAAGGACCCAAAGTACAAAGTACCTGTATTACATCGAGTCAATTGGGAAGTTTGTGTTGTACAGTTTATAAGTAACGACGTTAAGTTCTCAAGTTACGCTAAACCTTTGAAAAATATTACCTTAACTATTAAACATAATTTATTAGGGCGATGCATAGGCGCGATCGTTAGCGGGTTCGTGTCGCTGGAACAGCCTCTGGAGTCAATCCGAAGTGTTTACCGAGCCCTCGGTGTTGTCGCTCTGTTGACGGCTGCCATTTACCTCGCGTTGTACCATTTGCTGCTAGCGCCAAGATGCGCCGCTCCTGCTGTATCACCTCCACACCATCTACTCCAAGGTATGTTTAACATGGCAACACCTAAAAGATGTTTGAAGATGTAAAGTAATTTATTTGCGATGTGCTAATACAAAAATGCTTCAATAAACTTGACAAGAGTTTTATTACCTTTCACCAGTTACACAGGGAAACCTTATATCTCATATTGGTATGCGTGTGTTATGCTGCTTTTTTGTGATTTACAATTGTGTAATACGCGTCCCTTGTTTAATGCATATTTAATCAGAACAGAGTATGTATTAAAAAAAAATCGGGCCTAAATATCAAAGGGCTTTGTCTCTTTCATAATGTACCTACTACCATTGTCCATGTAACTACCATGTCGTATACTGATAGAATTAAGCTAATGTATCTAAAGCTGCAGATGAATGTTCTCGGCTAATCTTATTGAATTTTGTTTGGTAATTATTATTTTCTTGTTTTTCAAAAGCTTGCTCTGTAGATGGACAGCTTAATGCAAAAGGTAACTTGATTATTTTGTTGCTTATTAATGCATAAATGTAAGATTTGACTATCTATGTGGTAGTAGTGCATTAGACTGCAACATCAGTGGTTGCGAGTTCGATTCCCGCTCCTGCTTTGCCTCTATATATTCATTTAGGTACATAAAAATATGTAGGTATGTTTATTCGTATGAGAGCTCATACTAGAAGCTTTTTTTACATCTAGATAGCGATATGGAGAATATGTCATAGAATATTGTTATTTGATTCATATAAAACTAAAACAGAAGACAAATAAAGTATTGCTTTAAGTAGATCTTAAATATTTTGAAGTTTATGGTCTGACTTGGTCAATAATACAATGAGTTAATAATTTAAATATCGCTAATCCTTACATTTACTTTAGAACAGCTGAGCAGACTACCTCCAGGTATTAAATATGTTTCTAAAAATTTTGTATCTACATTTCAGGATTAAACGCTAATGGATCCTCAAACGGTAACTATTCTCCGATGCGAGTTTATCATGAAGAACGTTCCAGGAAAGGCCACTTCCGTTATTAATTAAGATTACCTGGATAAATATTTTTAGTTTTCAGTTTTTACATGTACCTGGACTTTCTTCCTTTATTTCTAGAAGTAATTCAACAAGTAAGTATGTGTAATTACTAACATTTGATTAATTGAAATAGGAATTACAGAAAGTTCAAGTACAATACATGACAAACAAAAACAAGCCACTTTCATGGTTAAGATGCATAACGTAGGTACCTACTGGAAAGCTTGTGGTAAAATATAAGTAAAAACTACAACTATCAATGCAATTTTAGTGTTTCTAAGTCTTTTAAAACATATTTTTAAACTTTTAACATAAGTTTAATTATAATATAGCGTAGGTAAGCTTCAATATTATTAGCTCTGTACATATTTTTCTGCATAAATATATGTTAATAAATTGTAGTAAATTGCATAATAAGTAATTATGATGTTGGTATACCTTAGTGACAAAAAACCGTTTCCATGTAAAGCAAGAAGTATTGGCAATTGATTATACCTACAAGAATTGGTTACTGAATTTCTCTTTTGTATTTCTGCATTGTAAAGTTATTGAAATAAATTTATTTTACCAAGTTACTTAGAAATGTGTTGATACTGACAGTATATGACATGAAATTGAATGTATTTAACCGACTTTTGATACTTATGGTATTTTATAATTATTTTTTATTGTTTGATATATTTATATATCCTTATAATACCCATGACAATGAAATCAAATGTTTCTGCTAAGTATTCAACTATATTGTTCAGTGTTATTTGATTATTATTATGTTAAATGCCAGGGTATTAATGATTTTAAGTTGTTCCGAAGCAGCTGCCGCGATCGGCAGCTAATGCATTTTTTTACCTCATTTGTTTTCAATTAAATATAAACATAGGAACAAATATTTTTAAAAACTTGTAGAATAATAAAATTGGCGAGTTTATTACTTATGATTTTCCCTCTATCAAATCTTTTTATTATCTCATAACGTAGATAAGTTTACTAAACTCGATAGTCTAGAAATCCACTTTTTTACTTTTTAGAGGGTATCATAGCTACTGAGAAGTTTTACTAAATTAAAATATTTACTAAGCGACTTATTGTGATGTTAAAATTGCTTTTGTCTTATTGTTTTTAATTTGTATTGATGTCATAATTTCTTTTAAAACTGATTACTATACCTTCCGTTTGAATTTTGTATGTATAGATTACATATCGATATTAATATCATGTTGCATGGTTTTATAATAAAACAATGTCATTGCCTTAATAATGCATTTGATTTCACCGTAGGTAATGCAGAAAACTAAAGAAACTTAGTTGATAAGTACAAATCGGAATGAAGGTAATTAATAATAAAGACTGTTATTTATTAGGCGACCCTATGTGTAATGTGATGATTGATAAACTCAAACATTTTATTTCATAAAAAAATAAATAGACACTACACAAGAGACGATTTCAAATAAAATTATTTGAAATCGTCTCTTGTGTAGACTCTAAAGTCATAGAACAACACACACAATAGCAACAATCTCTGTTTTGTCAAATATTTAGCAAACTATTTAGTTTTCTAAATATTTGACAAAACAGAGATTGTAATATATACGTACTCGTACATATTTATATACGAGAACGTATCGAAAATCCCTTTTATGCCTGTGCCGATCTACAACCGCCCATTTCCAAGGAGTTGAGCCTCATGAAAAGAAAGGGTAAACAAACTCACGACCACTCTTTTTTAATCAACAGATAACAATGACATCATTAAATATACACAACATTGTTTTGATGTGTGCCAGTATGTAAGTTTTAACGACTAAAAGGTAAATAGGCAATGAAAGAGAAAACAAGATATAGAAAAAAGATGGAATAAAAAATAAAGTGAAGTAAAACATATAAAAATGGAAAATTAAATAAAAGACATTATCCCACATCACATATCCACTAAGAAATGGCCCGTGTTAAATTAATCCTAAGCATTCTTGTCTTCTATGTAATCCCCAATCGAGTAATAAGCTTTCTGACATAGTTTACGTTTTATTGTGGATTTAAATTTGTTTATACTAAAATATTGTACCTACACTGTTTGGGATTTCATTGTAGAGTCGGACACATTGACCTCGAAACGAATTATCTTTAGGAGCCTAGAGGAAGGTACTCAAGTTTATTTTATTTCTGGTATTTAAAGCATGTACATCACTTCTTTTCAAGAAGCTATTGTTGTTTTTATGAACATATATTACATTTTTCATATATAATTTTAGTCATTATGGTTATGTAAAAAAAAAATGCCCCAATGAACAGCGGTTGCCTAAATTATAAATTGCTCAAATTGCTCTCATTTGCAGCACAAAAAAAGTTTGAATGTCGGCAGCATTCCCTCACAGTAGAATACCATACGATATTATGCTATGAAAATAACAAATAAACAAGTTGTGCTGTATCAACATCAGACAACTCTAAAAATGTTCATACTGCGTATGCTGCTGAGTTGAGTCTACTTGATAATTTATCAATATGTGGGCCCCATTGTAGCTTAGAATCTAGTGTTATACCTAAAAATGTCGTAGTGTCCACAAGGTCTACCCCGACAATCATCACATCAGTTTTCACTGGCTTGACGTTTAGCATAGTAAAACGTATACACTTCGTTTTTTGTTTGAAATTAGTAAGTATCCGTTTTAGTCTAAATAATAGTGATGTTCATCTACAAACAACACAATCTCGAGATTACCCTTGACAAGGTGAGGTAAGTCGTTAATACATTTATACTAAAAACAAAAAACCGGTCAGGTACGAGTCGAACTCGTGCGCCGAGGGTTCCGTACCTACCCAGATATTAGGTAGATTTTCGCGAAAATTTGTAAGTACCAAAATTTATCTTAATTTTCAACTTTTATTTTTTGGAATTATTCCTTTATTTGTGCTGTAAGACGTTTCTTTTTGCCAAATTTCGTGATTCAAAACCTATAGGGTAACCTTCCGGATGACTTTTTTTTTTCCGTGCGGAAATCCCCTCGGATACCACCTATCGGTGGCATGTCGGACTCGAACCGACTAAAACCGAACGCCGTCTCGGGTACTTATAGCCGGGGAACCAGGTATACCCTAGAAAGGAAGTCCCTGGTGTCCCGACATACCTCGGGCCATCTACAACAACAGGTAGACGACCCTCCCCCCCCCCCCCCGTGTGGCTTCCGGATTACCTAGAATTGTCAATTTTGGTTAAAAGCAAATCTTACAGCACAAGTAAAGAGCAAATTCTGAAACATAAAAAATGTTGAAAATTAAGGTAACTTTTGGTACTTACAAGTTTTCGCGAAAATCGAAATTTTGCCCATATCTTTTTATCGTGTTGACAGGTTGATTTTTATACACATAATAGGGACCATAGACCTCAGTATCTGGTATAAATTTCAACTTGCTAGGTCTACCCGTTCCCGAGAAAATCGGTGGTGACACACGGACAGACAGACAAAAAGTGATCTTATAAGGGTTCCTTTTTTACCTTTTTAGGTACGGAACCCTAAAAAAGGGCCGAAAGTAGAACCTTCGAACGCCCATTTCTAAGACAGACCCTCGAGACCGTGTGCAATGCAACACGAGTGCTACGATGCCGCATTGTAATGCCACTATACTTACCGACGTCGTAGCTTTAGTGTAGGGATTGTTAGTCCATGAAATCTTCATTTGATTTATCCCACAAAGAAGGTCCTTCTTGAACCACCGATAGACGTTGATTTAGAGATAATCTAAATCAACATCTTCCGCAATCATTTTGACATACGTTAATTTAAATGCGCACACGGTCAAATAGTCAGGGGCTGGTGCGCTCTATCCGAGGGGATTGCCGCACGGAAAAAAAAAAGGGTCTGGTGAGCTGCTTAGGTAAATACCGCCTTTTTTTTTTGTTTTTATTAAAAAGACAACTCCCGCATTAGGAATACATCGTGTCGCGGGGGACTTACAAACATTCATGAAACGGACAAAAATAACACCCAGACTCAGAACAACACTTTGTAAATCACAGTGTGATTCAGTAACTAAACACTGTAATTGTATACATTTAAAAGGCTTTTACCCTAGATTTAGAATTAAAACTAGAAATCAGTAGTTATAGGAAGATTCTATATATTGATGATGTTATACTTACATCAATAGATATCTTTATAAAATAATTTAAATATAATCAACATCTAAACATTAGTGTTAAATTATAGGAAAACTGTGATCCAATTATTAAGCACTGTGATTACATTTTTTAATAAATAATTATTTTTTAAAACATTTGTCTGTACCTTCAATTTTTTAACGAGTTATGTCCAGATCAATTTTCGGAGGAAAACGCAACACATTAATTGTTCTTAAAAGTGGTATTATTCGGAGAAAATCGCAGCTGGGGAATAATGCCACTAACCCTATTGGAATATTAAAAAACTATATAGTAAAGGACAATAAACTGCACAGCTATCTAAAGTCGCTTGTCCATAATGCAAAGATAATACACATTTACATTAGTACGGTCGTCAACGACGAACTCTTTATATCATTGAGAATGTATTTATTTTTATTTAACTTGTATTACCATATGAAAAAAGAGAAAACTGTAAATCAAAGCGATGAATAAAGTATACGAATATACATAAAATAGCGATGCACATGGTGACGATGTTCTTATTCTACGCCATCCGGTAGGAACTTACGATATTCTTGATACCCTACCTGCCTCGTCCTATCCGTTTTTCGTGTACATTCTTTCTTTGTCAAAAATGTTTCGCACTAAAATTAGTACCTATGTTAGGTGGTTAAATCATGTTGACACAAAATATCAAGCCTAAACTGAGTAGCACAAATGGACTAACGAGATTAAATAAAGCAAAGCGTGTATTCCGGCCAGTTCTTATGGTAGTTTTTATGAGGCAACATTTTAGAATGAATATAGGGAGAACAGGGAGAACTTTCTAACATAATAAAAATGCAAATTTATGAAATACAGCTTTGTATTTTCTCGTCCAGAAACATTCGCCGAACATTCTACACATTGGGACTATTATCTAACACAATAATTTTAATAGCAATTTAATTGAAATAAAAATTGTCTGTACACTAAAAATTATAAAGCACTCTATCGTGAAATTACATGATAAACTCTTTAAACCTGATGTAATATTAAAAAGTTATGAAAAATACATGATTATTTATAGCCTTTTAATATTACGAGTATATCAATTATGTGTAAAGTAAAATAAAGAAAAAAAATGGTTATGATCTTAATCACATATTCTAACTGTACTATCCGACCTAACTGTACTACCCGAAACCAGGTTGACAATATCTTGCCATTATTCCAAAATACAAATATTAGCGAGGATTTAGTATTTATATAATACATATCTGTATGCCAAATGTACTTTACTTAATATGTAATGTAAAATGTAAATAATGATCGTTTCATCGTTTTTAGTTATATATATATTAAACAGCTGTATAGTCAACCTTCTCACATATCACATAATAAATAAAATATAAGGCAGCTATAACAAAACATGTAACATAGCTTTAATAAAGAGAAACATCGTTTTGAAATGTGAAATTAATTTCATGCTAAATATTTATCAATCAACCATTTAGAAAACAACACAGTCGAGTCTTAACGTGTGAGCCATATGTTGCAATCAAGCACACTTGTCTTAAGGTAACACTACTTTAAATGCCATAATATACACTAAATATGGTCAGCACGAGATTCAACTTGCGCCAGCGCATAGCTAAGGACACGCACACACAACTAAACTCAAAAGAGGACATTACTTATATGAAGTTAAGAGAAATACCGGTAGGGTAAATTATCTGCAACTTTTTGTTCCAATACATAGAGTCGCCTGCTTAATATTTGAAGGCTTACAGAAAATTTTGTAATTAGAACTAATTAAATAAATTTAATAAATGTCAATAATGCAGATCCAATTCCAACATGAAAACTTTAATGATAAACTTATGCATCTTAAGATACTAATGAATTCTTCACATCTATTTGATATAAGTATAAAAAAAATTAACGTGTATAAACTCAATAAAAGAAAATAACAGCCATCGAATCTTGTTTATGAATACTAATTCTATAAAACATACACAAATTTTATAATTTTTTTGTGCTTATTTCAAAAAAATTGAGTCAAATGTAAAAAATAATCTGTTAACGGCAATTGTACTGTACTGAACATTTTGTAGTCAATATAACCCAAAATCCTGCTATATCATTCATCATTTACAATGGCAAAAATCTTGTCTATATGTATCGTATATATACACAAGATTTTAAAAATACCGCGAAACCTATTCTCAACTATTTTTACTGTACTAAATATTAGTTTTGGCTACAAAACAACAAAGTAAATCGTGTTATAATAAACAATTTATTTTAAACTATTATTTTAAAATTATAGCAAATCAACTAAATACAAAACCTTTACTTTATACTAAATATATGTTGCATTGGGAAATACCATATTTTTACCTTAGATAAAAAGCTGCAAATAACGTAAGCGTAACGGATGAACTGCATATAGTGTAATTTGTGGGTTCATCAGCTCAGAAATTTTGCAAACGAACTAAAATATATTGGTTACCTAAGAAATGCTTCTAACGTGTATAAGAACTGCAATTTTTTTTTCCTCTTAAGTTTATGGTTAATTAAAATATTATATTCACATAATACTATTATAAATTGTTTGAAAATGTATTCATTAGATTAAAATGTACAAATCATAGATGTAAATAAAAATTTAGTATGCCGTATCTGTCTGATATCAGTGCCCGAACTCGAAAGAAAGTTGCATCAAGTAGGTATTTGTTGAAAGTTAATGACTTTGTGTATTATATGATACAGCAGTCATAAACGATATAACACGTACTATTAAGATCTTGTTTATAAATTTACTAAGAATAAGAAGGCAATAAATGAATTAGAATTTAAAAGGCAACAAAAAAAATTAACCTCCAAATTGGCAATATTTATCCCTCAAATACTTCACCTTATTCGTAACACGAGAAATTAATTTAATAATTTCATGAAGCCGTTTCGCATAGCGGTTACTTGTGCATTCACGGAAGCGTACCTTTAATAAGGTACTAAAATAAGGGGCCCTTTTGATACCAATTTGGCAATCACGTTACTGCAAAACCTATGCATTAAAGCGCTAGACTGTTTACCTATTTTTGTATCCATTTTTTTTAATATACAAACGTTCAGATTGATTGGAAGGATTCCTGAGGATAATATTTATCAGTTACTAAAACCTTATTTGGTAATTTAATAAACTATAAACCGTAACGTTAATTTCATCAAAAAATAGTGACAATAGCTGCGTCTTACTTGCTCGAAATGGGAAGAGTACATTTAATATTTTAGAAGTCACCCTTTTATTTATGCAACAATGTGTTGTTTTGGTTATTGATTTATTTTAACCTCCTGGCATTAAGCAGATTATTAAACAATGCTTTAATTTCTTGTGATTTATTTTCTGGCCAAGTTTATAATTTTGGTGCACTCATATCCACCTTATACGAATACCAAATTTAAGAAAATAAGAATAAATATGATATATATGAGCACAATTGAAACACTATTTTTGTATTGTATTAACACAATGTTAATACGTGCAATGTTTCATTCATGCAGTTTTAATAAGTTTTGTAATTTTAATATACAGGGTTACTGGCGTACTTTATGGTTGCCATCATTGCTGATAGATTCACTATGAAACATCATGTCCCAAACCTAACCATTTTCAAGATATTTAAGATTTTTTTTTAAATCTTAATACATTGTTTTTTGTATCACTGAGACATTGTTTTATAATTTACTAATAACAAACTGGGCCGAAGTATAATTAACCATCTACTTCGACGCAGTTTGTCAAGTACAATTTTGGTAATTGAAATTATAAAACAATGTATTAACTACACAGTAAAAAAAAAGAAGTTGCGAATTAAAAAAAAACTTAATAGTCCGATATCTTGAAAATGGTTAGTTTTGGGATATGGTGTCATAGTGAAATCTATTAGAAATTATGGCAACTATAACTCCTTAAAGTATCTAGGCCGACTTAACCAGTAACCCTATAAATCCCTATGGTTTTAAACAATAGTGCTTTATCATTTCCTTTTTATCATGAAATATTACCATCCAATCTGGTTCTACTAAATATCTGGACCAAGACCAACTACTAAACTACTAAAAAACAAGGACAAAAAATTGTCTAAAATAAATTGCATCAACATGTTATAACATGTTGATGCAATTTATTTTAGACAATTTTAGAAACAATGTCTATGAAATAACAGAAAACGAATAACAAGAATCGGAAATATTAACGTTCCGTAGAATAGGTAATAATAAGTACAGTAATCGAAATTATAATGTAGTGTGAAAGAACGGTAGCCGAAATCAAGGATTCAGATCATTATTATCTCATATTTTATATTAATATGATTATAGGTTTATCACTTTACAGAAAAAACAAAATGAACGATGCTTTTAAATTCGTATCTATCATAATTCCATAGCATTCCGCTATTCACTTATATACTTATGTTATTCTCTTACGTAATATAAGTAAAATACGATCTTAGAATGAAAAAAAGTAAGGCGAATTGGTCTCTATGACAAGTCCCTATTTATAGCATAGTGTTGCAAGCAGTATAAAAAATAACCAAACAAGTTACACATGTAACAAGAGAATTTCTATTTATTTGGTTAATTGGTGTAGGATTTTGTATAAATGATCTTTGAAATTACAGAACACTAATCTTAACTTGACCACATTTATTTATGTACTTATATACTAACTTATGTATATTTAATACATATATATATTTACCTTAACTAAAAAAGATTATAAAAACAATGTTTTATGTTACTGATAACGGTTTCGGAACTTCTGAATTTGTTGTGGCACTATCCTGTGAATCATCTTTTAACAAAGTTTCTATCAGCTCCTCGCTTATTTCTGATTGTTGAATTTTGTCATCATTATCTTGAGTTTTGTCCTCACTATCTTGTGTTGTATCCTTAGCATCACCCGTTTTACTGTCAGATTCTTTTATTCTACCATTAGAATACTCCATTTTATCATTAGAATCCTCCAGTCTGCCCTGAGGACTTTTAATTTTTCCATTACTGATTTCCTCACTAATAACGACATCTAAAATTTTATCGGTACTTTGCTGTTTATGGTCAGAATCTTGCACTTTATTAACAATATCTTGTATTTTATCATCAATATTTTGCACTCTATCATCAGAGTCTTGGTGTGTTTTATCAGACTTATGAAATTTATCTTCCAAAATTTCAAGTTTAGTGTCCGAATCTAGAACTTTATCAGCAGGATCTTGCATTTTACTTACAAACTCGTTCATATCGTCATTACTTATTTGTTTATCAGCCTTATCATTCGTCATCCGGAAAATAGTAGTATCATCTGCATTTTGATGTTCTTCTGTTAATTTATTAATATCACGAGACTTAGCATTTTTCACATCACTATATTTTCGTGAACTCTCAATCCCATTAATTTTATTATCATCCGAATTGCTAGTTTTTCTATTTCTTCTTTTAGTATTTTCCAAGTTTTCAGTGCTATGTCGAATACTTAATATAAGACCGCGCTCACTATCACCTGATATATTAAGAGGATCCCTATCCCCCTTAGAAAAATTATCATTTCTGTTTTCTCCACTGTCATTATATTCACTACTTCCAGGTCCAGTTAGATCAACCTCTTGGTTTTCACTGCCATTCATATTAGACTCAACTGAATTTTCGTCTATAAATATTGGATCATCATCTATGTCTGGTAATATTTCTACATCATCATCTTCTTCACTAGTTCCACCACCACCTGATTTCTTTAGTACATACTGTTTAAGCCCCTTATTAAGATTGTCTCGAATTTCATTGAATCTACTAGATGACGTGTTTAATAATCGCTCTAAAGTTCTATGAAGGTTTCGCATTTCATTTACAGATCTAGTGCGTAAATATACAGAGGTAGCTTCCGTCTTTAATTTTTGAAGCCTAGACAATGAATATTCCAAAGCGTCAACAGCGTCAATTAAATTGTATCTGTACCATTCAACAGGTACATTTAAATCACATTCTCGAGTCGTGGTTTCTGACGTTTTTGTAGATTTAGTAACCTTTAAAGTGTTACGTTGTTTTGCACTTACAAAACGGGTCACTTGGTTACTATTACTTTTAGCAGGTGTTGAAGTAGAGACGGAACTAAGTTTAGCTGCAAAGGTTGCGCCTTTAGGCACCGTTTTATTAGATTCTGTAACGGCTACAATAGTAGCAGAATATCCTCCAGGCATATTAGGATTAGCATTGATAGCGAATATACGTCCGTCAGGTAAGCGATACATTTTGTTAGATGATAGAGTTTGGGGATCCACCCTAAATTTCAAACCTCCAGTTGATTCATTAACAGTGACATCGTTTTCAGTCATTTGAATTATATTTTCAGAAGTGACGTCTGATATATTAGGTGTTGTACGAGGTACCAAAGGAGGAGGATTAGTCACTTTAGGAACTGCAATTGGGCCTGGTGTAATGCATTCAACATCATCATCATTATCTTCAGTGACCTGTAACAAGATTACATGAGTGTAGTATGAAATTATAAAATATTAATTAAGGCAGGAATAAATAAACCCAGAAAATCTCTCAAAGTCACAATCACCCCACATCCTATAATTATGTTGAGGGTTTAGAGCTCAGATCTCAGGTCATCTTTCAGCTACAGGAAAAGAGAAACAGAAATACAGGTAAAGCTCCTTTGAGAAACATAATGTGTTCTTTTTGCATCTATTTTTACTAGTATTGTAAGGACCAAAAAAAACGATATTTCAAGAAGAACCATGTTAAGACGAAGACAGAAACTTAATGTAAGTGTAAGTAGTGTATAATTAAGTTTCTTTTTGTTTTTGCATTTTTTGTTCCATGTTGATTTTTGTTTGTATATCTGTCATCAACCTAGTATTATTTAATAACCTGTGAAAATAGATATAGGTGTGGTAATAAATAAATAAATAATTTTACAAGGAAACAATCGAATGAGTATCAAAAACATGTTTTAGATTAAGTGACCTAAATAAATGATCATTTAAATACTTAGAATGCTTTATTATTTAGACAATTGATGATAGCACCTATGTTTATTACTATTGCTTAAATATTCAAAGAGCTCACAAGTCCATATGCTCGAGAATAAATTAATTATTAAAAGATATCATTACTGAAAGATGTCAAGATGGATTGCAATTCCAAGTTAATTACCTTAACAATGCAAAGGAATATAGACATACTCAAACATATATAGGTTTGATATACTCAAGAAAACATTGTGGCTCATACCTCACATAGTGGCTCCAGAGGAAAATCAGGTGTGCACACAACATCGTCATCCTGTGAATTATTGTTGGACAATGCAGCTACTGCTGCCATGTCTAATCCCTATAAATAATAAATTCATAAGCAACGATGATAGTCATTAATTTATTTACTACTTGTAGATACTATACACATACTAAACTATCCATTTTTTTGCTTAATATAGGCTTCAACAAAAGTAAGAAATATTCTCACCAACATACTTATTCATCTAAACCACAATGGAATACTTTAAATTAAGAATAGTAGAAACTTTTAATTTTAAATACTATAGCTATCACTGATAGCTATCAGTATTTAAAATTATATGATATATATTAGATTATTTTTACTATAGCTATCACTGATAGCTATAGTAAAAATAATCTAAGAAGTGCATTTTGACACGTGAAATAGCCGTTCTGAGACTAGAGACCGCAACTTTGAACGAAACATAAAACAATTCAAGTAGTATGTACAATTTTTAATTAATATTAATTGTAGTTCATCATTATGTGTTTGCATAATGGTTTAATTTTCATAGTCAGATGTACAATTATTATGTGAACCTCACGTCTAACCGGTATAAACATGTTATGGCATAAGAGCTAGTCTTAATACTGAGCAAATTGAAATATATTTGACAATATTTAATAAAAAGGAAATATATTAGACATGAAAAAAGAAGAGGCAATTGACAATCTATTAAAGTACTTTAGAAATATATAAAATAAATTTAAATCATTTTACTGATGAGGAAATTTCATTGATTACAAGTATCTCAATATCAATGTAAAGATCGACGGGTCCTATTCGAATATAATTTCTTTGTGTAGTGTAGCAGAATAGGCAGCCCTCTCAACAACTATCATGGTAACAGTAAAGACGGATAGAGATGAGTTAAAGACAGTGTATTCTCGAACCTCAAGCACATCTTTTCTCTCCCTTTAATGTTCGAGTTCACAAGTTAAACAATTTTTACAAGTAATAATTTATACTGCTGAGTTAAATTAATGTAATATGACGTATTTCACTTTAAATTTCTTCAAATAATTTAAACAATCGTGTGATTCTTCCAATTTCTGCGAGATGTCCTAAAACAGGTTGGCAGATATGTAAAATATCTATAAAGTTTTACTTGCGGAAATAAATATAATTTTTTTATTAGGTACGTTCTATAATTTTTAATCGATTTATTTTACTAATCGTATATTATCAAGGGACTTGCTAACCAGAGATCGTTTTCGTTATATGTTTTTTTTTATCCGTACTTTTCACATTTAATGCTTTTCTTACAATTAAATTGAACTGAATTATAATTTTATTTTTTAAATAATTTATTTTTATTTATTTATTTCTTTTAATAATTTATTATAATAAAAATAAAAAAACATTTCATCAAAAAACGTAATATATTTTTAACTACCGATATTTATACCGATGCCAATGGCCACTCGATGGCATCTCAATAGCGTGTCAGTGGTATGACACTGGCTTGTCATAAAATAGCAGAATTGAGGCCCAGGTAGCAACCCTACGTATGAAAAAATCTAAATGTCAACTACCTAAAGGTCAACTGTCAAATGCACCTTTTAAATTATTTGGATATATAGCAGCATATAGGTGAGCAGGGCACTTTACAAATTACAATCCAACTTTTTTTTGTCTCTGGAAAATGCTTTTATGCGTTACTTGCTTGCTATGAATTTTTAATTAAAACTATTGTTTTACTAAATATGACAAATAGGATACAAAAATGTTAAGGCATGTAATTTTGTTCTATTATTATATACAATTATGTACTAAAAATATTATAATTACCTGTGTTAAACTTTCCAATGATAAATTGATGTTGTCATTTATTTGATTATTACAATGATATAGATTTGGAGGATATCCATTAAAGCAGTTGTTTGCAATTGGTATAGGTAAATGTGGTGTTACTTTGGGCCTTATCCGAGTGTAAGTGGCCATTGCTTTGCTTTCTCGTATATTTTGAAATTTTATTGGAGAATTTATTACTGAATTTATTGCTGTTGGTAGCTGAAATACAAATACGTAAATTAGTTAGCAAGCAAATTATTCTTAAAAAATCTTTTTAAGTTTGTATAATCATAATCTCTATATGTCCATTAGTGAGGGCTCGTGCGCACAGCGACGTTCACCGCAAGGAAATTCACTGAATACACACTGCGAATAGCCATATCTGTCATTTATGCCATAGCCATATCCACTTTATACTGCACAAAACATTCGTGCGGAAATAAATCGTCACATATCTCATTCAATTTGCATCAAATAGCAGTTTTTTTTTGCATTATTTTTTTCCCGTCAGTGCGGATAGTCCAATATAGATCTATGTCACAGAATTTTGTGTAAAAAAAAACGTGCAGTGAAATGTCGCTATGTGAACAAGCCCAATAATTTGTGTTTGACAACAAATTGGTTTTTATTTGCTTCCTACTTGCCTCAATACTTTATTCTTATTGTGATACTATACAATAAGATTCAAAATCTATTTCGACGGCAACTTAACGAATACTACAAAAGACCGTAACTTAACGGCGCCTGCTAAAAAAAGATGACTGCAAACTACCTACGTAGACTAATGTTTTAATTATAATTAATCACAAATTAGATTACTGCTGTATGTTTTGATATATAGAGTAGTGATACGTCGTATAGTATACGCGGATCTACGAGTGTGAACAAAGATCTGTATCCTTTATCCGTTTCCATCTTTTTTGGCGGATCTCTTACATTATTATACACATGTACATAAATGTTAAATCTATACTAATATTATAAAGCTGAAGAGTTTGTTTGTTTGTTTGTTTGTTTGAACGCGCTAATCTCAGGAACTACTTGTCCGATTTGAAACATTCTTTCAGTGTTAGATAGCCCATTCATCGAGGAAGGCTATAGGCTATATATCATCACGCTAAGACCAATAGGAACGGAGCACCAATGAAGAATGTTTCAAAAACGGAGACAATTTATTACTATTGAGAGAAGCAGACGAAGTTGCGCGGGTCAGCTAGTATATAATATTCTGAGTTACTAATTTTATTAAGAGGTTTAAGGTACTTTTTGACTATCTTTGTGTAGAGATCAAATATTTGTTAGATTATACACAAATATTTGTGAGATTATATTATTGGTATAATCATTTAAAAAACCGCGCGTAGTAGTCGAAACATGACATCCTATCTAATCCTGAATATCAACTACACAGTCTTGGTTAATCTAAGATCAACAATAACGAGTCTCGTATTCATCAATGGTGATCTAAACTCTTATGCTACGTTTACACGCTTGCCGAGGCTTGGCAAACGTCCACAAGCTTCAAGCCTTTACAAAGGCTCGTATGCCATTTACACGGTTGCAAGTGTGTTCCGGATAGGTAAACATAGCAGAAGTGGACGTTGTAATTGTAGTGTTGTGACATATTTTATTTAAAGTCTAAGCCACAAGCTTTTTTTGGTCTGTATTAAAAAACCGACACGAGCCCGGATCGGCGACAAGCTCATAGCCAAGATAAACACATGCTTCACTGTTCCAGATGCTTCCCTGTTCACATGCTTGTGTTTGTGAACACTTGTCAAGACTTGCCAAGCGAGGAAATGTAGCTATATAATTCGTATAAGTATCAATATCACAGATATATGCGATTAATGATCTGGAACATCATTAATAGAGTATTCTAGTGTTGACTGAGATTAATAATTAATTAATAAGTTAATTATGTGTTCCTTAGCTATTTTATATTAATTTGCCATAATGCAATAATAATATATCAAATCATGAGTATGGTTTGCTATAAAAACAATACCCGTATTTTTTTCGCTAGCGGTGGCACACCAGCAACTGGAGTTAAGATCTTTGGAATTACAGAGGATGCTATTGATATAGGGTTCTTGACTAAAAGTGTCTTCAGTTTTGGACTTGCAGGTCGCTTTTGTGCTTTTTTTTCTACTTTGATTGAATCATCAGGATTAACAGATGCAAATTTTTTAACCTGGAATGAAAAGATTTTTACTTAAAATTATAACATAATATTAGGCCATACATTACAGCATAATTATATACCTGTAAAACATTTTTCTCACTATCCTAAAGTGTCTAAAAACATTAACTTTATTTAATTTAAGACTACAATAAATTGTAGATCTATAAGACACTTCTTGGAGATGCAATTTCTACTCAAATATTACTTCAATTAAACTAATTCATAGTGTAGTAGATATAATATTATTATAAAGAAAGACCCTAATACTTAACTTGTTAAAGTGTTAAAGTTCTGTCCTAAAATCCTAAGTCCCTTGAAACACAGGCAGTTATGGTGTGAATGGAGAATATGATTCATATTTTAACTCTCTCCCACAATATAAATCGATACACAACTATAAAATAAAATATGGATGTGAGACAGGAGCCCATACTAAGTACATTTGTGTTATAGGCCTCCTGGCCTCCTTATCCCAGATAAACATTATTGCATTATTAACATATTACATTACAAACAATATGGAAATATTATAAATAAAAGAATTAGAGAATTATATGTTATGTAATTTGTTTGCTAAATTATATAACCATGGTCCTTGGAAAAAGAAAAATCTAGAACTAAAAACCGTTTTTGAGGGCTTAGTTAAACATACTTGGTACTCTCCCCATCTCATCAGTATTGCGTTGTTGGGGTAAAATTGTATGAGACTATGTTGTCTTAATACAAGAGCGAGAATATACAGTTGTCTAACCATCAGAACTTCGCCAAGCATATACAGTTCTGAAGTAGAAAAGTCTTAGTTTGAACATGCTGAGTTTTAGTATGAGATATATATATATATATATATATATATTAATATGTATGTAAGTTTATGGACTATATGTTGTGCAAAACTTACATTTTTATCAATGATATAATTATGTTGAATTAGTCTGACTCCTGATGTGTTATTACATACACTATATTTATAAAGTATAGTACCTGAATAGTTGCTGGCATCTTAGAAATAATAGTGGCAGCCAATTTAGCATTAGTGTCCTTTTTGACATCCTTCTTCTTATTCAAAGAGTCATTAAGTTTTTGATTTCTCTTGTTAGTCTTATGTTTACAACATTCTGATAGATCTAATGCACATTCCTTCTGATATGCTGCTTTCAGATCTGGATCTTCAGTTAAGTGTGTTATTCTGTGTGACAAAAATAAAGATTATAATGTTATATCTTAATAAAGCAGCAGTAGTGTAAATAGTGTAATGGCTATGGCATTGGCGATCTTATTTTGTAGTTCAGTCTGAATAGTGGTAAAATGATGAGATCTAAGAGGATATGCTTATAGGGATATACATACTGGAGGAGGGAGGATATACATACTGTTAAACAGTCATAATGTAAAGAATAGAAAAATAGTAACAATGGTATGGCCAACATGTAAACGACTTTATGAGTCTGTAACATCATCTCCTCTTTTCTACTGCTTTGTAACATATGCAAAAATTAGGTTATATAAAAAAGCAAATACCTGCAATTTCATGCAACCGTCAAATTTAGGCCTATAATAATGTTTGCAATAAGTATTTTATTATTTAGGTTGTTGGATACTTTTTAACATCACATCACATCATCATCATATCAACAGCCTTTAATAGTCCACTGCTGGACATAGGCCTCTCCTTCGAACGGAGGCTTAGGCCTACTATACCACGCTGGCCAGACGGGTTGGTATAGGGTTTGTGTCAAGTTTTCCTTCTTTTTGCAGTGCTGGTGTCCTGCATTGTTTTGCGCCCTTAGTCGGCACTTACGAAACCCAAGGGATGAATTTCCGGTAGTAACATTCTGTATTCTTAATCCGTCACTACATGGACATCGATAACAAAAACCAATGAAACAGAATAAAAAGTTCTGCTTTATGACTAGGGCCGTGTTTTAGCATGCAGCATTATATTTATGTTAGGTGATTTTAAGTTATATATTAGTACAGAATATTACTTAAAATTACTTCATTACTTATTTAAGATACAGAGCTTAGTTATGAAGACCTAAGACTAGCCATTTTCTCAAGTGCCATTTTCATTTATGGTCAATGCTCCAGTCATAAAAATTGAAGTGGTATTTAAAAGCAAATACTCTTTGACTTTTCAAGTTTGCTAACATAGTGTATGAGTTCAATTCTTAAATATATTCAAAACAGTTATGGAAAGACAAGAGAAATTATAACATAAGAATTACATTATTGTATTGTGTTCAATTATTATGTCTACACATTGCTAAAACTACCCATTGCATGGCATTCATTACAAAAAAAAGGTAATTACTTGTTCTTTAGATCACAGTATCGCAAGACGGCCCAACATATAGCACGCAAATCCCTCAAACACTCAGGATTACATTTGAAACATCTCCAGTCATCTGCATTCTCAATTTCTTTAATTTTGGGGACACCTAAGTTACGCTTGATGCATTTCTGAAAACAATGCATAAAATGGTTAACAAATTATTTTTAGTTCTGTTTAGTTCCAACTGTGTATGTCATCTTAATAAAAGCAGCACTAAATAATTTCTTATTAAGATGGTGATATTTATATATTGATGAATTCTTTGGTGAAGAAAAACTTGAAACAACTCCTATATCAACCAATATGGCTAGCATGGTATAGAAAGCCAAAACCTTTCTAAGGAGACCTATGTCCAGCAATGGATCATTAGAGGCTGTGGATGATGATGAATGAATTATTACACTGCTCTCTTTTGGGAAGTTTTTAAAAAGGTAACTTTTATATTTGAGTGATAAATACAAAGCTGGTAGTAGTTTATTAGATGTCATAGAATTAAGAAAGATAATAAAATGCATTTTTACCGCACAAAAGACATGAGGGCAATCAGAGCAGCAATATACTTGTCCTCCTTGGCCGCACCAACGACAGTATAGTTCTGATCCATCATCACCTTTTTCAAATTCTCCACTATTGTAGAAAGTGTGACAACTATTACACACCAAGGTACGCAACAAAGGATGAGATCGCATACGTTCATTGCGAGCTGAACATCCCATATGACGGTCACAAGAAGTGCAATGTAACCGACAATGTTTGACATCGTTTAAATCTGAAAATATAATATAAGAATCTCACAATGAGTAGTTCCAAGGCATTTCAAATCACTTGAATTCTACATTTACCATCACTACCTTTAAATTTATTTTTATAAAAGGTACGTTCCTCTTCAGATACATCTTCATCAAAATCATTTTCTGTAGGATCTATAATGAAAACACAACATTAAAGTAGTCGCAATTTTTTTCCAAAGTATGACATTTCAGGCTTAGGGGTAATTGAGCATACCAGGGAAAGGCGGGAATTTTACATCACTCTGAGCCGGCTTTTCAGTTTCAGATACTCCTTCATTGTTGGCAATTTCGCTCATTGTGAAAGTTGTTTGGTATTAGCACATATAACGCACTTATTCGTTTGATCGGTGAAACAATTAAAATTGTTCTATTTCTAAGATGTGACTATCCTAAAGTCGTAATGAAGCAACATTTATATCGCGTAAAAACAAAATTTTAATGTAAACCGAGATCAAGATCAGCCATCTTGCTTGGTACTTTTTGTGTTGTATGTTTTGTCTATGCTTGTATGTTGACTGTTGTATGGGTGTAATGTAGTGATGGGACAATATTATTTATGACTTTTCGTCCAAAATATTTGAACTTTTTTTCAATCTTTTAAGTATAATTTACATACACTAACTGTAAAGTAAAGGAATTAAAGTCGTAAAGTCATTAAAATTACCCTTACGGATTTTTTAAAAGTGGGCGAATATTTATTTATTTATTGGATCTCCAACAAAGGATATACACAGAAGTACATATAATACACACTTAGTTTTTTGAATAGTGTACTCCTTCAGTTATAGGAGACCACAGCACGCAATAGAATATCCAAACTTATACCTAATACAAAACTAATTTAAAAGTAACATAGTGAGAAAACCTCCTAAATAACATTAAATATGACAAAATATTAAATTTTTTTTCTTTCTTTCTGTCTGAATACAAATAAACAGACAAATTTTAAAATTAAAAAAAAAGAAAAACAACAATAAATGAGAACCTTAAAGAACTTTTTGCAAGTGTCTTTTAAATCGGGGTAAGGATTCGCAAATATCGATATCATGAGCTTTTGATAAAGTGTTGTACAACCCACAAATCCTCGGCACAGCAGCGTAATGACCCAGATTAGTTCTCGAAAATGGAATTTCAAATAAATTATAATTGCTTTTTCTTGGAAGACGCAAAGGTATTTTTATGCTTAAGGCGCTTAGTAACTCACTACAGTCCGTGGAACCACTTAGTATTTTATGTAGAAATATGGGATCAAGTTTCATTCTGCGGCTTTGCGGCGGTTTAAATTATAACGCGTTAACTGTGATGTATAACTTAAAGTTTCTTTTGCTAAATGGTCTCCATAGCATAGATGGTAGAGGAAGCGCCTCTGCACACTCTCTAATCGTTTCGTATATACTTCGTAAAGTGGATTCCATATTACTGAGCCATACTCCAAGATGGGACGTACGAGTGAATTAAATAGCTGTATTTTAGTAAAAGATTTTTTGAAACCTTTACAATTTCTTAAGACGAAGCCCAGTACCTTAAACGCCCTTGCAACGGTGTGTAATATATGAGCATCGAATTTGAGTGCACTGTCCAGTAGAACTCCTAAATCGCGAATAACATTAACCTTGTTTATTGGGACACCTTCAATATTGTAGCTATTATTTAGTATGTGTTTATTTCGGGTGAATTGAATGTAATAACATTTGCTTGTGTTTCATTGCATTTTATTTTCTTTACACCAATTTGATAGTCTGTTTATATCTTCCTGTAACATTTTCGCATCTTTATCTGTCCGAATTGGCTTCATGATTTTTAAATCGTAGGCAAATAAAAAAAATTGAGAGTGCCAAAAGCAATTGACTATGTCGTTAATGAAAACATTAAAGAGGATTGGACACAGTTTTAGTTCTTAAACCCCGTACATTTTGATAATAAAAATGAAGTGAACAATTGAATGTAAGAATAAGCGACAACGAAAACATGCAAAACAATTAATTCAGTTACTTATTTAAAATTTAAAGTGCTTATGTTAAAATTTTTAACTTATCCAAACTGTTGATAAGGACGCTTTGTGTGGTCTCGCTTTTCCTAACGAAGATTTTTCCAATACGGACCCATACAAACTTGTATCCTAGCTCTCTTCCACGTAACCTCGCCGCCGCATGGAGTGCTTTATTTTCAGCTGTTAGGTGTTCGCCAACATATATAGGTAAAGGGTTTTCCGCTGCTATACCTAGGTGACTGGTGTTTAATTTTTCATGATCATTCTTCCTGTTGTATTTAAAAGCTGCGGCGAGGAAACTGTCACGTAGACGAGAGCTACTAAGCTTGGTAAGTATCGATCGAGACCTTTTACTTTGAGTGTCCATTTTAGCAATTCTAGTGCAGTGTAATATGTCGTAGTCTTTCATATCGCAGTTAATAACTTTACTAAGCTGTAGTACAGTGGTAGTTAGGTTTTCTGATTTGTTTTCCGGTAGGCATTGTAGTTCTACATTATTAGACCTAGAGACCTGTTCCACTATGCTAAGACGCTTGCCAAGTTGTTGAACAGCTTCTTGCAAGCTGATGTTGTCCTTTTCGAGGTGTTGTATTTTACTTGATTTTTCTTCAAGCATAGCTCTTATCTCTTCATACTTGTCGTTAAAAAAAGAAAGCGATTTCCTGAAGTCGTCCACAAGTTCTGATATTTGTTTAAACTGTTCCAAAACTTTCCCAAGTGCACCCTGTATCTCCTGTTTTATAATCTCCCGAAGAGTTCCGCTTGTACACTGAATAATTGTGTCATCATTCGTTTGGTTTGGCGAGATGTTATACGCTGTTCTTGTGTCCAGGGTTATGTTATTATCAGACGTTGAAGGCGACCTTTGTGCAGTTTTAGGTGGACTCTCGAGTCGAGCAGAGCGAACGGGTGTGTTGGTGTTGTCCCCTTTCGGTTGTTTATTGCGGCAGCCAGGACATTTCCAAGCTCCTCTTTGTTCTAAGCTCATACTCTTAAACCGCTTTTCTGCCAAATTCGCACATAACAAATCGTACCAGAGATGACAAACACAGCATTGCAAACATTCCCTGCTTTTAAAGGCATTCATACAGCCACCGCAATTCTTTGTTGACATGTTTGCTTATTCAATCAAGAGGCAATATTAAAAAATAAATGGTACTTAGTAAGAATGAAGCGCTTCAGCGGCGTGCAAAGCTATAGCGTTCAATAATACGCAGCAGTGTGAAGCGATATAACCACTTGAAACGTTGTTTGGTCTAGCGCGAAGCTTGCATGCGATGTCGCGATGAAAAGGGCCTAAGCGCCGGGCAATCCGCGTCGCTTATGCGTTCCGGTGAACTGTTTATATGCTGAAAAAGCTTAGCTTCACTAGTGAAAATTTCAACAACAAACAAAAGAATGTATTTTTTGAGATGGGAAAAAACCATTAAACTCGCGACACTGTTACCGTTACCCACACCTCTCTCTGTATATAAGCATCTACATGTCACACGTCCTCGTTTACACGAGTGTTGAGTTTGAGTTTAAATAAATTGATAAAATAAAGATATATTGTGTTTATGCGTACAACATAGATACATATTCATGTCATGATACTTTTCAAATCGAAAAAAAAACGAAACAAAAATATTAAACTTCTAAGGTTTCACTTTTTTCGGCACTCCCGGAGTGCTACTGTGGTTTGTTTCGATTCCATTCCTCTAACATGAACTTTTGAAATATTAAGGGTAGGAGAACTAGTATAACTATTTACTAAGTCTTATGTTTTAAACTGTACATTTTATTACTTTGTATGATAAACAATTACTTAAATACATTCTAATGTTTCTAACTGGCCTTAGTAACTTATTTTTTGACCTTTCTAACCGGTAATTAACTTATCGTCAAAACCTAAGACCTATGAAAATACTAAGGTTGATAAAGTAACTATTTAATAATTCCAAAGCTATTATTGACGTTTTCTTTGTCTATTCCTTAACTTTTTCTCTATGCCATACGCGGTTGAATGTGGAACTTTGGATGCATTAGCATTAATGTGGACGATTAAATGAACTGTTCTTGTAGGAGTGAAGTCAGTGTTGCCAATAGCTACATGAACTCTTCACCATATTCATCATCTAAAACCACCAGAAAACAACTTTCCAACAGCGACCCTTTTCTAATAGGCACAAAATTTTCCACTAAACCAGTTTTTTAGTAATTACGAAAGAAAATCATAAGTACTTTTTGTCAGCACCATTATCGTCGGTTCTGTGACCTCCGGCACCTGAGTCGTCTTCGTTCTGCCTGGCCTAGCCTAGCGGGCGTGGAGAGTTCTAAACATCTCCCGGCCTCCCTCGGCCCCCGGCTCCCGGCCTCGTCTTCTTCACAAGCATAACTTGCTCAAAAAAGGAGATGGCGGAGTTCCATGCACTCGCACATACTCCGTACCATAGACCAATCATGTTCCATGGCAGCAATCATGTTTCCCTTGGCCCCTTGGGCATCTTTAAAAAGCAATACCTATATATAAAAAGTAACAACTTGAGCATTAGTCGACAACAACGGACCGAGTTTCATTAGTTTGAACGATATCAATCTATATTTCTCTTCTACTATTCAACCGGATCCGAATAAGCTGTTTTTAGACGATGCGTAATGTCATAGGGACTTTCGCTTTTCGCCTATTCAACAGTAAATCTATTAATTATTTTATTATATATAGCTACCATTCCTACATTAAAAAAACGAGCGTGCTATAGACCACACGACTGAAGTAAAAATTATTGGCAATGAGAGAGAAAGAGAGAAAGAAAATGTGTGCTCGCACCTCTACAGTAATATACGAAATATAACTCTCTCTCTTTCCATCTTCATTAACTTATCTCCCCCTCCACTTCCGTTCGCCTCGTCACACTTTTCGTAACGCTCTCGTCACGCATTCAACAGCTTACTCCCAAGTCAAGCGTGCGTAAATAAGTTTTACTTCAATAATTAAAAAAATACTAGATTTACTGTTAAATCACGTCTAACCTAGCAACCCCAACCTACGTACGCAATCACAATGAAAAATCACAGTTCACTGTGATTTTGTCCCATGTCTACTGAACTTAAACTTAGTGAAGTACATTCATTCATTTCTTGACATCTGTGTTCACTGTTCACTCACTGTGTTTTATCAATCAGTGACTCAGTGTTCGTTCGATTTAATTCATTCATTTACTTTACTTTGTTGTGGAGTGTTAAGCTAGGCTAAGAACACAAAAATCGTAAATAAATCATGTGAAAATAAATATACTACGTGTTATTCCAAGAATAATGAAAAATAATCGTTTTGAAAATATATATTATTTGACAATTAAGGCATAGAACAGGTGATAAGTAATATAATGTGTTAGACATAAGTTCATTGTTTTGAACAGTGTTACGTTAGTAGGTCTACACATAATTCCCAAAAAATCACAAAATATTTTTTTGTCATAGGAAAGTTGGTGCGTTAAATATTCTAGTTTCTGTGATATTTTTCGTATTTAAGTTTTTTAAAGTAAAATGACTGTAACATACACCGGCGAAGTAGCAACTTGTCGTGGATTTGGTACTTTTTTGAAAGTTTTATACAGGTAAGTTATTTTGTAAAGTAAATATTTTAGTTCCTAACTTTACTATTGATAATGCACATCACAATCTTAATCTCACTTACGACTTAAAATGTTATTCAATTTTGTTTACGGGGCACTAATACCATCAAAACCATATAAGTTAGTCTTTTGTATAATTTCAGAATTTTATCTAACGCCCCTACTTATTTAAAGTAATAAATTTATTCACGTTAATCGTTAAAAATCGTGTGAAGAATGTTCAAACCATGATATTTAATGTAAATAATCAGAATACTCCATTATGGACTTCTAATGGTAAATATAATTCTATAATATGATTCTTCTTTTGAAGCTGTAAATGGCATACTCTAACGTAGGTACAGTTCATCAGTACTCTTTATCAGTTTGCGTAGTTTGCGCTTGTAATTACATAAGAAGTACCTAACGCATTACACGGTAATTTGTCTGACCAGTCTTCTCACGAACTTTTAAATAACAGCTCTAGACAGATACTATGGATATGAATTTTCATAAATGGAAATGATGATGATATGTGATTAATATCAATAATGCCGGTTACGGAAATAAAGTGATTTCGGACAAGCCGAATAGTTTCGAATATATTTAGGTAGTTACGGATTGGATTTTTAAGGAATTTTAATTGCAAAATACTGGCAGCCTTATATTAACTACCTTATTAGCTACTCTTTTTTAATGTGATACTTAAAAACGGGAAAACAAAATTATAATACCTGACAACAATATTACATGCACCGCATGCACCATAATATTAAAGTAGAAATGATACCCACTTATGATGTTACGGTTACGGTTTCACGAACTTTTATTCCAAATATCCGGTTAATGTTCTTGCTAGATATAACATTCTCATAGCAGCTCTCAAACGCACAAAAGTATTTTTTCGAAGATGTATCGAACTACTGCTACTACACGGCGTATTGATGTTAATTATAACCACTGTGTTACTGTTACACTAATACATTTTTTATTTTAACCTGGATACTACTAGAAAGTAGGCACGACGAAGTTGTGTTACGCTATATACTTGACAAGGCAATAGGAATTCCAGCTGCCCCAAGAAACACCTATTTATCTGACAAACGTGTACTACCAAAACCCTTTTCCCCTTTTGAATATCGAACGCATCACATGGGTCCATCTGGCCATAAGGTTTATTGTGTGTGTCTCTGTATTTCCCATAGTCTGAATTTCTGAGGTCTTCAGTCTTTTTGAGGTCCGAAGAAGTCTGCGCTTTTTCAATCTATTGTATCTTGAGTGGACGTGGGATAAGCTGTGTCAATGATGAGTAATTATAGAGTTCTAACGACACAATCCCATTAATAATACGAACGAACGGGCAAAAATGTTGGTTTATTAAACTTTGCATAGAAATGTATACCGATAACATGGAAATGATGATGACAGGTACCTACACGAAAATACCCTTGGAAATGTCATGTAAATTTCAATGATATCACAGACTGACGATTAATCCATAAAAAAACGATGACAATAAATACAGAATTATTTTCTATTCCGAAGCTCGGTTTAGTATTGAAGCATTTTCTAAAACTATAATTTATTCTGTTTAGGAACAATTCCTACTTTCATTTGCGATTGACATGACTTTAGAAACAAATAACGTGGACTTTAGAAAAAAAATCTTTTATGACTTAGCTCCATAATGTTTCCTTTATTTTATCATTTTGTCCAGGGCTATCGACTTTTCAAATTGCTTTTTGTATTGTTTTACATAATTATTTGATAATTATAATTGCATGTATGCCATTTAAATAAAAATAAAAAAATAACTTTCGTAGGTTATATTTTTATGGTGTCTGACGCATGAAATAATCATCTTATACGTATGTACATCCGCATATATAATATCCAATAAGTATATTCCTTTTCCTTAATTTATTACCTATTTCAACATGTAGTGAATTGTAAATTCTAAACCTATACTAATATATTCGGCGGCGGCCATTCGCCGCTTGTCTCTTCAGACGTATGTATAATCTTTATATTTAAACACAGCGCAAACGTCTGTCATGAGTTGTCAAAAAGCTTTTCTTTTTTTCAGCTTGCAGTTGCCACTTTTTTTTTACTTTCTTATATTTCACTACAGGATTTTCAAATACGTACAAAATGCGTTTAATAATGCACCACAAACTACATTCTTTATTGATTCAGTACTTAGAATTATAAAACTATTATCTGATTACCATATTACTATTAAGTACCATATTACGACACTTTATTGGACATATTGGACAGTATTTCCACTACTTGAAAAAAACGGCTGTAAAATGGTAACACTAAACTGATAAAGGAAATAAAAATAATGAAATAAGCTTATAAAATTTTTCATTCTTTACCTGGGGTTTTACTGACTTAGATGATAGTTTCAAAAAACGTAGATATTTACTAGAATTAGTTTTCTATGAATGTCATTTTAAGACGCTCAAATTATACTCAACGACGAATTCGCCATTGTTCTTTACGAAAACAGAATTTGTTAAAAATCATGTACCCTTTTAAGGTCGTTCACGCCGTACCTTGGTGTCAATGGAAACTACCGGCGTGTTTGCACGAAACGTTAAATTGTTAACATTTAGTTTTGCTTTGGCCTTGTCAGTGAACAAGGTTTTTATCAAATGACATGGAAAAACAAATTTTAATCTTAATGATAATGCTGTACTTTTCTATAGTATAGTAATGTACAGAGAACAACATACATCCGTATGGTGACGGATTAAGAATACGGAGTGTCACCACCCCTATTAATCCCGTGGGTGTCGTAAGGGCCGACTGAGAGAGCAAACTGTGTAGGGCAACAGCACTGCAAAGAGAAGGAAAACTTGAAACAAACCCAATATGGAAGGGGGGGGGGGGGTGGCAGCAGCGGACTATTAGAAAACAGCACTGCAAAGAGAAGGAAAACTTGACACAAACCCCAAACCAATCCGTTTGGTCAGCGTGGTATAGTGGGCCACAACCTCATTTCTAAGGCCTATATCAAACGTGGACCATTAAAGGCCGTTGATATGTGATGTGACAACCTATATACGGTATTCGTATTATCTTCTTAAACAATAATTGCAAACGCGGCTTGCTTATTGTTTTGTTAACGTCAAAATAGCATTCTAAGTGAGGAGTTATTGATGATAATCTGCTATTTATTAAAATGTATAAGTTAGAAACTACTATCTAGCTATGCTCTCCTACATCTAGACACTGAGTTTCTCATAGTGCATAGAGGTATTAGTTTAGATCTAAAGAGTTGTTCAATTTTCTAAGATTCGCTATTGTTTCTTACTTTATTAGCAAGAAAATATCATAATAACTTTACGAATTGGGTCGGATTTATTTTAAACATGGAATTTCCTAGAAATGTGTTTTCTTTTTGAAATAGCACTTGTAAAAATTACCATGTTAACTGAAGAAATTATTTTAGACAGTGAGTTCGCGTTATCACTTATCTAAAGTAGTACGTTAAAAACGGCGAGTTGTGCAGTCATTGAGTTAACGCTATTTCGTGATTTACAACTAACTTAGCTACAGAATCTGATGTTAATGTGAAAGAATTTAGAGTAACCAATAAATAGTCAATGTCACTATTTACACGAAAACTATTATACTTTCTGCACCTTTTTAGGATTTAAGACCGTAGTGTCTTAGATTAATGGTAGTTACACAACTACAAGTTCAGGAAACATATTTTCTTCACACTTATTCTCAAACATAACTCACTAAAGACAATTGAATTGTAAGCTATTATCACATTACTAAGCCAGTAAATAGGGGTCTATTTGCTGGCGAACAGAAGAGAAACTACGGTTAGTTTCTGTAAATAAATCCGCCACATTGTTTTTATCACCACTCGATAAATGTATTACACTGATACCGGTGAATAGGTAGACTTCATTTCAATTTGATTATGTATAGATATATTCTTTAACATAAGTGTAACAAACAGATATCAGTTTTACACTACGAAAATAATCCTTTGAATTACTGACATTGCCCAACAATTACATATATAAGACCTATGCATAAAAGCTGTCCGCAGTTAAATTACATTGTACCTACGACAATGATTGAGACGTCAGAACAAATAGTACACTGACTCATCCTTAATCATTTGTAGTAGAAACATACATAATTCACATTACATCATCAACAGCCTATACTAGTCCACTGCTGGACATAGGCCTCTCCTTAGAAAGGAGGTTTTGGCCTACTATACCACACCACGCTGGCCAGACGGGTTGGTAAAGGGTTTGTTTCAAGTTTTCCTTCTCTTGGCAGTGCTGTTGTCCTGCTTAGTTTGCTCCCGTAGTCGGCTCTTACGACACCCACGGGATGAATTGGGGTGGTGACAATTTGTATTCTTAATCCGTCACCACACGGACTTACCATACATAATTGTCATGGTGTTTTCTAATTATTAGAGACGTAGGTACTTCAGGTCGAAATAAATGGCAAGCAAACACTATTTTCAAATGATGAAGGTGAAAGTTGTGTTAGTTCTGTGTGGTCGTAGTACAGGTATACTTAACGTCTACCTGTCCATAAATGTTTGTTTTTCGTACCATAATAACAAATATTATAATTATGCAAGAAGTCATAGTCAATTATCAAATAAATGTGTCTTTAGCCTCTTATGTCAACTGTAAAGAAAAAAAATATTCGTGTGGTGACGATGATATTAACAATACGGAGTATCGCCACCCCTATTCATCCCGTGGCTGTACTGCCAAGAGAAGGAAAACTTGAAACAAACCCTATGCCAAACCGTCTGGCCAGCGTGGTATAGTAGACCAAAACCTCCTTTCTATGGAGAGGCCTATGTCCAGCAGTGGACCACTAAAGGCTCTTGATGAAGGTAAAAGAAAACGATTCGAGGCTTCAGGACTGTTTTAGAACCTAGACATGCTGTTTCATGAGGTCATCGCTCTTGCAAATCGATATGTTTGTCGCAACTAGCGGCGATTCCTGAAATATACGCATACTATGACTTTGTCTCATTCTTTCGCACTTACCTATGTAAGGCAACAATTAAATTATCAATTATGTTGTACTAAAAAACGTCATCAGTGCGTTGGGACTGTTTCCAGTTGTTATGTTACAGTACTGTTGAGCGTCTATGATGACTAACATTTACTCGCGAATCATCGATTTAGTCATGTGTCACAAGAAAAAAAGAGCATTTTCACGACTGGCGTCACGAGGACGTGTGTTTGTCTCGTATAAATAGAAATCCAAGCAGGTGGGGCTTTTTCGTGATTAGTGGCATTTCTTAGGTACCTGCTTAGTTTATATAAGTTTTAAGGTTACATTGAATCAATTTGCATAGTACTTGTTGTCGGTTGTGAATATAGATAGACTTAGTCTTTAAAATGGTGGAGATCCTCAGTGGTGGTGATATCGTTATCAAATTAAACTAGAAAAACTACAAAACCAGACGAAAATAATGTTAAAATAATCCGTAATTAAACTTTGAACCATTTAATGAAAATAAATATTTGATGAATATCGTATGAATATTGCCTTCACCGTATATATGCTAATAAAATGATGTGCAATCACACAAGCCGCGCGATAGTAAGCAGTAACTGATAGTCCCAGAGTACCAGTACTTGTCTATACTTTGTAGACCTTATCCACTGTCACTTATCAAAGACACATGTACATAACGGGGGAAAACGTATATAGATGTGTATATCGTCATTTTGGTATATCTAAGCGGTTAACATGGTCAGGCTCATCCACAGAATAGTAAATAAACTAGAAATGCAAACCAGGACTGGAATTTGTTCAAAGGCAACATATCATATTATCGGTAGCTCTAAAAACTTTTGTTTTTAAGTAATATTTACAAAAAATCACAAAGTATTGTATAATACAAGATAGAAAACCGTTATCATCTAATTTGTTAAAGCTATTATACATTGCGTGTATTATGATACTTAACCGACGGCAAAAAAGAGGAGGTTTTATTTTGTTCACACAGTTTTTTCAATGATCTTATTTTGGAGATCTTTTTGATCAAAGCATTAGTTTTAACGAAGTTTAGTTTAACAAAGATTAGTTTAAATGAAATGACTAAGTGACCAACTAAAGTGCGTAAACGACTATTAGATACTTTTGCAAGTCTGGCGTGCTGGCGCACGTACTGGCGTAAGCCGGTTAGTAGGTAGTAACATATTTATTGAAATAAGCTTTCATCAAATAGGTGAATACCCATCATCAAATAATTTATCCGACTTAATAAAATGCGTTATTAAAGAAATCATTAATATTCAAATGCATTTTAATTTGAATGTACAAAATATTGAGTATTATTTGGGGGTGAAAAATATTTTAAATACATGATATTTCAATCACATTATTTAATTCTGTTTTATAGTTATTGAATGTATAACATATTCTGTATACAAGAGTAGTATTATTTTACAAACAAAATGTTCATGAATAGTAATGTACGATATCATAGTATCAGTCAAATAAATAATTTACTTAAAATTATTCTCCTATTTTTTTTCGAGACATGGCAAAACAACTACATCCCTACGGTGTCTTGCCGATCCGCCTCTAGAACAGTACAGATCGCGTGAAACGCTACCTTATTTTGAAGGTTTTAAGGTTGTATTTAGTAAACAACATTATAAGTGGCGTTTAGGATTTACAATCAATAAATCATGTGGGCCGAATCAGCGTAAGCTTTTTTATATGTGTAAAATATTATTAATTGTTAATCTGTGCGTCTAGGTGGCAACGGAACTCTTCTGATTTACCGTTGATCGCACTTCTAATGTTTATTCACTGTTCTGTGGGCTCATCCAACCCGTTACTACTACGTTAAGATTTAAAAAATACGCCTGTTACATGTATCCCTACGAATATATCACTATATTAGTAGGTTAGTTGGATTTTTTCTTGCTTTTCTATTTACTCTTACTGGTGGATTTAATTTTTTTCTTATTTCCGTTACTCTTGAAAATGCAAGTTAATTTGTATCATTTCATGTTGTATGATGTCCTAAATAAACTTATGGTTTTATATATGGTTTTATCAAACGACATAGTGACCCACAGAAAACCAGTGTTAAGTAATTCCTCTGTTGTTTTCACCGAGTGAGTGAGTTTACCGGAGTCCAAACCCGAACCTAATTTTTTTACAAAACCAGCTTTTGTCCACGGTTTCGCCCACCACAAATATAAATTTTGTCAATAAATTTGGGCGGAATAAATATTAGCCTCTTTGCTTTTCTAGACTATAATTAGAGAATATAGGAATTATATTGAGAATTATAATTATATCGATAAGGTAAAAGAAAAAAATCCTTTAAATATTTATTTAGAAGGTTAGTTTTGTAAAATAAGTAATAACGTTTTTTATTACTTTTTAATAAAGAGTATTTAATGAGAATTTAGAAAGGCTTCTGCCAAAATTAACAGTTTCTTATAAATTTCTAACCCCTATGTTTCACCCTTAGGGGTGGAATTTAAAAAAATCCTTTCTTGTGCACGCCTGCGTTACCTAAGGAACATTGTGCAAAGTTTCCGGTTTCAGCTGTGCGTTAATCGATCAATCAGTGAATCATTCTGTCAGTTTCTTTTATAGATATAGATATTTATACCAATTTTTTTTTTTAATTTGAAACTCATCCATTAGCACATAAGAGAGCATATTTTGCTCTTTTCCTTTAAAATTATAATCCTTTCGAGCAAAACTGGGTTTTTATAATGTTATGTTTTTAGTGGGATCTCATTTCTTTTTGTAACTGTTCTTTGTTGTTCTTTCTTTTTAATCTCATATCTACTGTATAGGATTATAGCATAGCTACTCGTATACTGCATAAGTATGTAGTATAGCTATGCATAAAATAGGACCGAATTTCAAATGTTTAACTTTTTCCTTTCTTACAAGCATAATGTTCGCTGTGCGCATTTGCTGAAAGTATGTTTCTCAGATTGTTGATCATCAATTTTCATCAACAGCCTTTCATAGTCCCGTGCTGGGCATAGCCTCTGCCTAGAAAGGTAGGTAGAGGTTTGTTTCAAGTTTTACTTCTCTTTGCAGTGCTGTTGTCCTGCGTAGTTGGCTCCCTTAGTCGGCTCGTACGACACCCAGACGGCATGAATAGGGGTGGTGACCCTCTGTATTTTTAATCCTTCACCACAAGGAGAAGTTAGTTCATGTTGGACCTAAATTATCTGTGAAATGGTTCTCACCTGGTTACTATTCTTGTTAACCACTCCAGCTCAGCTTGTCGTAGAAGTGGTTCGAACCCAACTTGTTCGAAATCCGACACCTTAGCCATTGCGCAACCGTACTTTTTGTTTTTAAACTCAAATTAAATATAATTTGGGAATATGCTTAGTTTTTTAATTTTACAATTCCCTCTTAGCTATTAGTCCCTGTTACTTTAGGCTACTCCATATAGAAGTGATAGAGGGTCAAAAATATTTTCGAGAAAAGTGTGGTTTTATGTGTGCTGGTATGACTTTTACACTTCTCTTTCATACCTCTTATAAATAGAGTAAACATGCTAACATTTATGTATCACAGTATTGTTTAGGAAACAACTTGAGTACATTTCTATTTAACAGACTATATCATCAAGAGAGAAAACCAAACATAATACTCGCTTATTTCTCATGAAAATAAAGTCTTAAATTAGTTCCATTTATTAAAAGCATTTTTAGCCACTTCATTCCTTCTAAGAAAATACAGCCCTACCCAACCTATTGAACGACATGGGAAAGTTCCTTTGATTCTAGTTACTGCTCAAGCTTCATGGACTTCTGACGTAAGCGAAGCGATATATTGTTGTTCAAATGGTGTACACCGATGTTACCAGGCAAGAGGTATTTTAATATTCAGTGCACCCTACACTGCGCTTTCCAACCCCACTTCATAGCGTTCATTGCTCCTTAAAAATCAATTGGATGTATCGTTTCTGGCTTTGATCGATGTCACTTTACTATTGTTTACACATCAGCGCTTTTGAGCAATATTAAATGTTTCTTTGACGTTCTATGGCTGTTTGACAAAACTACATCAAACAGGTAGGACCTGTACAAATTTTACTTTTAAAACATACACATTAATTTTCTAACAAAGAGAGATCATTTTATTTTCTTGTCATGTTTAGCTATACACGTCATGATAATAATTGAAAGTAGCTTATGGTTAGAATAGCATTCATTTGTCGAATTTAAATCGTGATAAACACAAAACTTACCTTATCTTTGACGAGTTTATGGAATGCTATAAAATTTGGTGCATACGTAGACGTAAAATATTATTTATAGTAGTAATTAAATAAAATATTTTTGAATGCAAACAAGGCTTGAAGTCTCTATGACCTCTGACGATATCTATGTCTATACATTGGAGGTAAATAAGAAAAGTAATTTGTGGTCCTTTATAACAGCAATAAAGACAAAAGTGTTTTGTTTAAAATTTGGTTGGACACGCATTACGCAAAGAATTTGGGTGTGATTTTACAGTCGTTTTATAGGTATAGGTAGGGAGAGCCACCACCAGTATTACTGTGGCCTCACAGAAGATCGGTGCTAAGTAGTGAGTGAGATTACCGGAGCCTAAACACCCCTCCCTACTAGCATTCGTTCGGTTTACACTGAATATTGTATGCTTTAAAAACATTACACTAATAAACATTTAATTAATGAAAAATAATCAAATAGAAATAGCTACATTTGGTTAAGGAAGTATTGCTTTAGTTTACGTTTTAAATTTTTGTCGGAAGGATACACAATACATACACACTATATAAACATACACACATAAATTTAATAATAGGTATTAAAATAAGACTAATTGTAAATTAAGGTATTAAAAATTTGTCTACATCTATAAATATTGTGTGTTATGTAAACAATAGGGCTTAAAGTATGAAATTGCCGTTGTTCCTATGAGGTTCTTCTTTTAAAAAATATGCAACATTCGATTTTCGACTTGCAATTGTTTTTTTTATTCAGAAAAAAAACAATTGAGTAAAAAAAACTTCCCAGGAGGCAGTACAAAATACTTTCACACTGTTTGTCGAATCTAGATCCCCCAGAGTTCTATCGTAAATGCATAAATTAACTTCCGTTTAGATGGCAGCAATGTCTAGATAATGAGGGTAAATATTTTGATCAAATAAATACGTTACGTCTCAGAAAAAAACGAGTTTAAATTTTTTAGTAAAATTCGGCAATTTCATACTTTAACCCCTAATATTATATAAAAATGCACAATCGAGTACTAGCGTTGTGACTGTTCTGCCATTTCACCCCGAAGAAGTTCGCGTACTTTTGTCTTTAATGTAAGGCGGTTTGTGGACATCCTGACTTCGGCAGGGAGTGCATTCCAGAGAAGAACTGACTGCACATAGAAGGAGAAATTGATAAAGTGTGAGGGGGACATGAAAGAAGCATATTGTTTGTTGATTTCAGTCGTGATTAAAGTATAATAAACAGATATGGAAAACAAGGTATTGAGGTACCGATGGTAAGTTAAGGAAAAAAAGAAGGCAGTGCCCGGAGACTGTGGCGCTGACGAATTGGTAGTCATTGCATCTGGGAACGTAAAGCAGACACATGGTCATACTTTACATTTACCATCAGGTAACCCGTCTGATCGTTTGCACCTCTGTACCATAAACAAAAACACATACGATGTCGCGGGCCCAAGCTAGTATAACTAAATATATAGAACATGTTTTTGGTTAGTTGTGAAGCTTCTGATCAAATTCCACAGATACGATGTCGCGGACACACGGGCTGGTGTAAAGTTTTTGATCAAAAGATAGGCATTGACTTTCAGTTCGGTCATTGACTATGACTAGTTCACTTTAGGGAGTAAAACCCTTGTGACACAAAGAAAGGAATTGTAGCACCTATCTGACATTCACGAGTCTAGTTTGTTTCTGACAAAAAGATTTTCTTGTGAGTTTACACAAGAAACAATCGATTTTAGTTCCTGCATTGTATAATATTATTATAACGCATATGATGCAATCACAATAAACGAATTTATGCGCTAAGGACACAGGTTACAATACGTGAAATTAGATTGGAAGAGTTATTACTCAATAACTTATTTAATTGCTATTATGGGTTTAATAGAGACAATATTAGCCAGTCAACCAGTTTAAGTTAGTAATAGTTAAGTTAGCAATCATTTGATTTTGCGCCTTATTTTGTAACAAAAAATAAATAGATAAAAGTAATCAACAAATAATACAAAAAACAACTTTATTATTTTTAATAAAAATAAAAGCAATATTCTATACACATCCGCGAGCTTTCATACATTTTCACAAACATAAATACTTAATCATAAATATGGCAACGTGCACAATTATTCTTTGTTTATACATAAAACATACCTGCAACCTATTTGGAAAAGGATATTGAACTCCTAAGGCATTTTTGAAAAAAAAAACGAAATTCGGATGTGCGGTTGATCCATACTACTACTACATCATTTTAATTAAAGAATTTCTGGTATTCAAATTCGATAATGTACAAAATCATTGTAAAAAAAAACAAGCAAGAAGCCAAAACTACACTTTTTGTTACCTACCAATGACCTGGCAAGCGATAGACCTATTTCATTATGATATAATATACCTATTATACTCATATATTTTATATTGAATGCTGATTTAGCCTCTGTGAAATATAATGTACGGTATCATCCGCATGTATGTGTGGAGCTTAAGCTTTAAATACACTCGGTTCCAAAAATTACGGGTCAGCCACAAAAATTGAAATACCTCCAGAACTGTAAAAGTTAGATCAATGAAATAAAAAACAGAATAAAGAAATTTTAGTTGCGCTTCTAATAGCATATTATTTAAACTGGTTGATGAAAAAAACTTCATTAGAAAAACAAAATTTAAAAAAATGACTATTTTTAAAAACAAAATTTTTGTTTCATTTCATTATGGATGCTTTCCATTTCTATTCTGTCACAAAAAAAATTTTCGTAAACGTCTTCCACGTTCATAATTATTATTCTGTCAGGTGAAGCATGGCAGTCACGCTAGAGGAATGTACTAGAATCCTAACTTTTTTGGAACTTGGGCGGAGCCAGCGTGAAACAGCCAGAAACATTGGTGTATCTTTGTCGACTGTTCAGCGGGTAGTCCAGCGGTACCAAGAGACCGGATCACACCTTAGAAGACCAGAAAATGGCAGACCAAGATGCACTACGGCCAGGGAAGACAGACAACTGGTGGCTACAATGCTCCGAAATCGTTTTCAAACTGCTGTTGGTCTAAAAACTCACTTTATTCGCTTTGGAGGTGGCAATTTAAGCGCTCAAACAGTAAGAAGACGTCTTGCTGAAGCAAATTTGAAACCATTGAGGCCCACAAATGGCCCCAAACTGGAACGGGGACATCGAATTGCAAGACAGAGATACGTGCGCGAGCACCTAAACTGGACACTAGACGATTGGTCTAGGGTAATGTTCACGGACGAGTCTAAATTCATGCTTTATAAGCATGATGGTAGGCAGTTGGTGTACAGAAGACCAGGGGAGCGCTTCCATCAAGCGTGTGTGGAGGAAAAAGTGGCGTACGGTGGAGGCTCCGTACAAGTTTGGGCTGGGATTTCTACTGAGGCCCGCACCGAGCTGGTACTCATTCAAAATGGAACTCTAAATGCAGAGAGGTACGTGGGAGAGATCCTCAATGAACATGTAGGCCCTTTCATGGCCAGGATGGACCGGCATGGCATATTAATGCATGATAATGCGTGTCCCCATACCGTCAGAATTGTACATGACTACCTTGAAGAGGTCGGTATCGAACTCATGCAGTGGCCAGCGCGAAGCCCGGACTTAAACCCCATCGAGCACGCCTGGGACGAGCTTCAGAGATGCGTGAAAGGTCGAAACCCCTCACCAATCACGCTTACCGAGCTCAAACAAGCACTGGTGGAGGAATGGGAAGGTATTCCTCAGCACCGGCTCCGAAATTTGGTGTACAGCATGCCTAATCGCCTGGAAGCTGTCAGAAGAGCTCGTGGAGGCAATACAAAGTATTAAATGAATAAAGTGATGAAAAACAGCAAAAAAACAATCATAAAAAAATGTAATCTTAAGAAAAATACTTTAGTTTTTTTTAAATTTAGAGATAAGTTAAGAGTTAGAGAGTTTAGATTTAAGTTTTATTTTAATTTTTATCTGTCTAATTAAATTCTCAATTGAACAGTCTTCGTTTCATTAGGATGGCATACGTAGTCGGGAGATATTCGGGTTTATGTGACTGACCCGTTATTTTTGGAACCGAGTTTATGTCATAATATAATTATGACTATGAATGCAATAGTATATATATATCTAACTATAACTAGACAAACATCCCTTTTTAAACCTTAAACTAGTTAAAACATGTTCATCAATAGCCTTTAATAGTGCACTACTGGACATTAGATAAACACACAATCGTTTTTTATATGTATTATTTTAAAATAAAATAAAATAATATAAATGTATACATTAAACAAAACATATTCCGAAATAAGTCTTAACTTTTCGGTTAGATTTTAAAGAATTAAATATTAAATACCAATATTCGGTACGTCTGAAAACATTTTTTGTACCAAAATGTTCGAATGGTTTTAACCTACTGTATAAAACACTCTCCATTCAACTTTTTCGCCTGAATAGTGTCTATAAACTCAATAACCCCACGGGGGTGATAGAAAGGGTTACTTCGTAGCTAATTGCTACGATGTAGATCGATCGGTCTACGTGTTTTTGCGGACGATTGAATCTCGTGCATTGCGTCGCGTGGTCACGGTACTATTATAATACAGTACTCCAACTTCACACAAACGGACGAAACGCGAGCTATACCTACGCGCCTCGATCTCGGGGTGCGCTCGGGGCGCAGACAGTCACGGCTGTACTGCAGTGTCGAACGGACTGTGTGTTGTTTTTTTAACAATAACCGCGCGATTTTTTCTCTAAAAATCAGTTAATATGACGAGTAGGAAATATTGTGCTGTTTTTGGTTGTATGAATTCGTCAATAACGCATCCAGACATAAGTTTTTTTAAATTACCTGGAAACTCTGAAAGGTAAGACTATAAAATAATTTTACTTACTAGTAGGTAGGTACATAATGTGTGTCTTTTAGATGGATAAGTATTTCCTTTTATCTCACGAAAAAAAAGGTGTTTGGATGAATAAATAAAGCAAATAGAGTAACGGAAAATTATTGAGACGAGTGAAATAGGGAGTTATATGCGGTTCTGAATGAATCATGATACGGTAGCCTACTTACGCTTGTGTTAAAACTTCGGTGCATGTGTTTTGTTACTTTGCATAATTCAAAGTAAAGACGTGGTATTTTATTATTAATAATATTTGTTTATTATCTGTGTGTATGAATAATACTAAAAAAAAAATTTTTACCGTCTGTGTGTCATTAGACAGTTTTCGAAATTTTCACAAAGTGTTTCTGCTGCTACTATAACAACATATACCACTAAAAACTGGTTTTATTTTCTCAGTTTTAACAACAACAGCTAGACTCATATATAATATTTAGATGTTTGAGGGTTGTGATTTTAAAACATTCGTAGTCAGCTGTTCAGCTTTTTAATAATTAATTAATTGGTGACCAAAGAATTTTTGTTTTGAGTTGTAGGTAGGTACCTAATTTATAGAGACGTTAATAAGCTGAGATAAAAAGTTACTTTCTCGTCAGCTGTTTCTTGCATTCTAGTTGAGTAGGTAGGTGTTGGAGTTTCTAAGGATTGATGTTTTGTAACGCGTAAGGAGAAAACACATTTATTTTATTTTATAGAAGGATTTTTTTCGGTCGCAAATTTATAAGCCCGATTTGTTTTTCAAACAAAAACATGTTTTTTTAATTGAATCTACCAATCAAAAAACAACACGCATTTTTATTGAACACTTCCTATTCAATATACAAAGTATTTCATTTATTTATATAAAAAGAATATTTACAATCACAAATCTAAATAGAAACAGAAAGTAGGCAAATATAATTAAAATGCTGGAGTCGGGCAGCCCTAACGCATGTTTACGTACCGCGCGGCTGTAGGCATTTATTTCTATCATGCGGCCGAGTTACACTACTGTATTATAATTGTACCGTGGCGTGGTTGTCCTTTTTGTAAAATTGTAAAGTTATAATTTTGTTATTTGTTTCCGAGGCTTTTTAACGAGTAGTTAAGCATTACTTAATGCATTGAAGTCAGTGTCAAGTAACCATTGTATGAAAACAGTTATGAAGTATGGTAATATACCGTACCTCTGTAGTTGTGCAAGAATCGCTGTGACTAGATAAATAAACACATCTTCTTCATCTTTGTTTTGTATTTCCTCCATAGAACTCTAATATCAAATATTTGTCAAAGGCCTAAAAGTATTATTAATACGGTGATAACGGCCCTCAATACAAGCCAGTAAAAGAAATTAAGAAGTTTACATGAACCCACGTTTCTTTACCGGAAGGCTTTTCTTTTGCTGGCACATGACACCGCTGTTGCAATATAATGATTTATAATTGCTTGGTTATTACATTCCATTTAAATACCTTCTAATAATAATATGGTCTAAGTTAAGTTGTGTTAGAGGAGACACACTCTGTCTAGACGGCCTATTTTATCATAAAATATTGTTTTATTTTTATTAAATAATCTATATCTATAAAAGAAGAAACTGACAGACTGATTTACTGACTGAGCGATCAAAGCACAGCTGAAACCACGGGGTCTAGAAGCATGAAATTTTGCAGAAAATTTTACTTAGGTTACGAAGCTGTGCACTAAGAAGGGATTTTAAAAAATTCCAGCCCTAAAGGGTGCAAAATGAGGGTTGGAAATTTATATGAAACTTCGTTATTTTTAACCGACTTCAAAAGGACGAGATTATTTATTTATATTAAGCACATCAACAAAATAATTACAACATCGTGGGGCAATAACATTTTCATAGTTTGAGTTTCCGGTAATTACACAGATATGCATGACACTTAGTATATATCCAATGGAGAGACCTTTTATACAAATGCTAATTTAATACATAAAGATACATACACAGACGTAAAACCTAAGCTAGAAAGTTTTTTTTTGTAATAATTAAAGACAACAAAAACAAAACAGATCAGGCGCTCTAAAAGTTGGGTTCGCCAACATGGCCTCGTATGGAATGTCTGAATGATGTGAATGTCATGGAGAAGATATCAATATTTTTCACCGCCATAGACCTTTCGTTTAACAGCCTTGCCATGACTGTAAGGGGGCTATTGAAAATGGTATTTAAAAGTTGATACAGGTATTTCAAATATTCGGTGACGCATTACCCGTGTATTAATTATAAAGTTAAAGTTGTATATCAATTGTGCATAATTATAATTTATAATTTTGTAAAATGTAAATAAGTCAGAATGAACGCGTCTTTCAACTAGTTGGCGGTACCTTTCCCCCGTCAACCAAATTCGAGTTGGATGCAAAGAGTTCGCCTAGGAGATCGGCTTACTCTTTGGCATTATAGGCCAACGATTTATCTCCTATCTACAGGGGTGGAAGGCATTGGCTACAGAAATTCCCCTGGACAGCCTTGGCAAGAGACCAGAATGCACGAGTTACCGAAGGAAGTCCCACCAATCTCTCATTGTCCCGGCTGATGTGTTCCGATTTCCCCCTAGCAGTAGCTCTTTTAAGGGACCTGGAGGCAAAACCGCTAAAAAAACAATATAACTATATTGTTTTTTTAGCGTTTTTGCCCATGCTTGGTAGCAATCCTGCTTTCGGCGGGATCTGTCAAACCAGGCCTTGGATCTGCCACCGATGGGAACTTATGTAGAAGGAACGAATAGTTCCATGCCCTGAAGCACTACATCAGTGACAGAATCGGCAACGACGGTGGGTCCATCCAGCAAGAAACAAAACTGCCATGGAGGGTACGACGCAAAGAAGGAACGCATCCCAGTCCGCTGGCCTATTAGTCCAGTCAAAATAGACAAAAGAAAGTCATAAGTTAGCCGAAATGTCGAAATAGAATTAGACAATTATCTAATATAATAACATTTAGAAGAAGACAACTTATTCCACTTTGATCTTTAGCAATATTACCATTCTTTCAATCAATAGGATACGATCTGATCAAACTTTCTTTCTTACAATAGATCGTGGAGAAACCACGTTAAAAAATATGCTCCAAGTACCTCATAGGTGGTTCGGAAATGTGTGCATATTGTGTAAAATATGATTTTTTAAATTATTAAAACCGCGATATCTTTCGAATGGCGAGTCGTAAGAGAAAAAGTGACTGGACCATATTTGTAGAGAATTGTATGATCTACAACTTTTGTCTGACCAATTTTCACGATAAAACTTACCGTTTTTGAAAAAAATGGAAAAAACCTTAATTTTGTACGTTTGACCTTGATTTTTTTTTTGGCAGAAATAGGATCGAAGGGGATTTTTGACATTTTTTTTATAATGATGTATTTAACGTCTGCCAATTTTCAGCTCTATGCGAATTTTGGCTAAGTAAAATGTCTATTTTGACTGGAGTATATAGTGCCATACACGGGGACAGCCTGCAACTCGCGGCCGCGGTAACTGTGAGTGGCACTGTACTCCGGATTAGATAATGATCCGAGGAGCCAAGGTGGGCTTTGTAACCGATTTTTGTGTTTTGTGTGTGATTTTGTAACCGTCCGTATCGGAGGTCAGCAGAAGGTCCAACAGCGAAGGTTCATGAATCTCCATATCTGGGACTCGCGTGGGCGTTGATACAAGTTGTGAAAAGCCATAGGTCAGGGCGAAATCGTAAACAGATCTCCTCGCGTGATCGGTTCTGCGTGAGCGTTGTGAGCGTTAAAGTCGCCAAGTATCACGACCTCTACGGATGAGATCTGCTGCAGCACGGAGTCGTAGCTATTTGGACGTGGTCCATCAGTCAGTCAGTTTCGGTGTCACCGCTATGGGACCTGTAGTGGCATGCATAGACGCGGGGATGGTTCCGTCCTTCAAGATTGCTGATTGAAATGTTTTCTTAATCAGACTTTCGGTATTAATTTGTTTCCTCTTTGATAGTTACTTATGAACGTAGTTATGATTAAAAAAATTAACTTCAAAACACGGAAAAAGCAAAACAGATATTTTACTAACCTACGAATTTATATAGATTACATTTTAATTCTGTTATATTCTTTGTCACCTACCTAGTTTTGGATGCTGTTAATGTAGTGTTATTCTAATAAATGATTATTGTTTTTTTTTTATTTGTACTATTTATTGTAGTTACATAATGTATTAATCATTAAAAAAAATTTAGAAGCCTCCACTTTTTTTTCACAGTTTTTAAAGAAAAATGTTCGGATGGAATTTCCAAGAACATAATTAAATTCACTTTTATTAAGTACCTATGAGATATTGTCATTTTTCGGGTAGTTGTATAATTTGACAGTTTTTGAGTTATCGGGTGATAGTTGGTTTATGGTTGGTCTTACCCTCTACATGACCGCGAAACTGGACTTAGCGAAGTCATCTAGCGAGTTATCTAGCGAGATATATGTATATGACAAAATTCTGCTATGCTATGCTGGCTGTGGCAGTTAGGTGTTCCTAAACCTAAGTGACACAACAAACGGTTTTTTTTTGTGGTAAACGCGCAAACTTTGCGACCTCTTTTTTTCGGGATAAATAGAATTCTGTCTACTCAAATCTGAAACTTCCGTTATGGAAATTTTGATTTCAGATATCAGTTTATTTCAGCTCTTGATGTTCCATTCTATTATCTGCATAACAATGGATCTGATGAATGGATCTGCGGGTTTGCAAGAAATCGTTGATATGCAGAAGAAGCAGTGTGGGTGATAGCACATAGCCTTGGGGGACATCAGCATTTACAGACTTGGAGCAGGAGCATGCACCGTAGATACCGACCCTAATGTTTCTATCAGCTAGGCAATTTTGCGGATATTTTTGTGTGTACAATCTTCGTAAGTAAATCAAAATGTTTAAAATTACCCTTCATGCCGATTGTAAATGTATCTGGGTAATAAAAACAGTTCTATTTAACGTGCCTGTTATAGCACTAAGACGACTGCGAGGCAAATGTGAGACGTTGAAGGAATCATTATGCATAATAGAGGCGGTTTAAATGACGGAGGTACACATTAGTGCCTCTTTATATCTCTACGGTTTCTTCTCAATATTATAATTTTAGCAGCATTGCTTCATTCAATCTAGGTGATAACGTTTTCGATTGTAATTAGCATGTAGTCGAAATTAAGTTACGTTGCCGTTTATTGTGAGTCATTCATGAACAAGCATTAAGTTTACATAGCTCATCAAATCTCTCAATAAAATCTCTCGAAATAATGTAATGATTCCAAAATATCCTCTTCCTCCTTCATTTGTATTAGATGATTCAGTGGTTACGGTCGGTTGGCCCGTTCATCCGCCTCCATAGAAGGACAAACCAAAACCGTGGCGCAAAATGACGTAATACCTTGTCGTAAGCGACTATCGCTATAGTTTAGGGTATACATACACTAACATACAATGATTTATCAACGTTCATTTAATTAATTTGATTAGAAAAAACTAAAATTTAATCAAACGCAATTATTATTAATTAACAAGATATACAAACGACCTTGTGAAGATCCGGCGCCGGTTGTCGATTGATGCCGCGTGCAACCGGTCTTCTTGGAAATTATTCATTGAGGCCTGTGTCCAGCAGCTGACGTCCTGTCTCTGAAATGGTGATGATGATGTGATTGCCTACATATACAAAACCAATAACCATGTTTTCCATGAAGAAGGTTTCCCTATTAATGGACTTATTTCTTCATACTTCCTCTAAATTCAAAGATGTCAAAAACCGTTTGATCGCATTCAAATTTGACGAAAAAAATCCAGCCTTAAGGGTGAAAAATAAGGACAATAATACAGAAACTTAAAAGTTGAACTTTTTTGAAGGTAATTTGTCACCTAAGTATCGGCCTGTCGTCGTATCGTCTCTCTATAGAGATATAAATAGACCTCCAAAATAAACAACACTGATGGATTTACATTTTCACCATTGACGGGTGCCATTTGTAACAGCCATCTTATTAAATTTGCCTATATCAAGCGATAACGGATTAAACTTCGCATTTGCTTCTAAGTTGCACCGTCTCTTTTATTAATGCAATAGAAGGAATAAAACATAAATTCAATAATATTTTTTTGGCAACATTTGTAACAAACTTAAGCGATCAAACGTTAAATGGGTAACTACCCTTAGTAAGAATACAACTTGTCAAAGCGCTAAAACGAGTTGAATTGCTCCATGACCATTTATTGTTGTGAAGTGACTGCAGTGAGCGCACGAGACGCTTTTTCGCGACTACTACTTACGCGTGTTTATAACCACTTTTAATACCAAATGGCGTGGCGATCTAGCGAAGAAACGTTTTATGATGCATTGTCGTATAAAGTGAAACATTCTAAGCGAGTTTTCTTTCTAGTGTAAGTTCATATCTATAGTAGCAGCAATGAAACACATATTATATTACACAATAAATGTCAAAGTATGAGAAATAAATGTAAATGTAAAATGTACATTAGGCTTATTAAACTAATAATTTAGATATAGAATCATATTAAAATATTCAAGTACAAAAATGAGAACAACTCCACGTTTAAAAGCTGCAACTGACGTTTACTGTAATATTTAAGTAGCTACCTTATTTAGACAATTTTGTTTGGTAAAGCGTTGTAATTACAGGTAACAGTAACATTCATTAGACACATTTTAAAACTGCTTATCTACACGAAACAGACTTGTTTAGTTCGTATCGCGTGCTGCTTAACTAATACAAACACGTCAGTTTGCTGTATCTTTGTCAGGCAAGCCTCAAGGTCAAAACATAATATAGCAGCAGATCAACTTCTAATTCAATACGGACTTATTGTTACAGAGACTTTAGTTGCGATTAAATAATCCGGTGTTATCTAGTATGTATCTACTTAAACTTGTGCGGAAATAAAACATTATTTGTAAGTGTCAATATCTAAATGACAGATAGTTTTAACCTTTATGTTTATAATGTTAACGATTATTGTTAAAGCGCCCGCTATTCGTTTCCTCCTCACTTCTGGTTTAATAGGTTGGGTGACTTGATGTCCAGTGGGGATATACAATTATTAATAACAGCTCTAAAGGTTTGATCTTGATCATGCTGTCCTGTCGAGGGTTTTTAGTAAGCACAGTTATTAAAATTTCGTTTTGTAGTGAAATATTTATTACCACATTATACATAAAAAATATAACTTACCATTGCTGGAAAGTTAAATAATTAGGACTAATTTTCGTTCATTTTATCGATTAATATATATATAGTTATATGTATATATATAAGGTATAGTTTATGAATATAATACTTATCTAATTAAAGTATAGTTCGTGAGTTACAATTATTTTCGCAATTAAAGATGTCAATAAACTTCATGCCCAGTACTTACCTACCACGCCAATTACAATTTGATTTCAGGTTAGGTATGCATTCTAGAATAACGAATGCAGAAATAAAAAACGCGTCAGTGACCTTCTTATTCATAGCATGAAACTCAGGCGAATTAAAGTGTGTAACTTTTTACATGTATAGTATGTTGATCTTTGACAAAACACTTTCTTTCTCTCTGAATCATTGTATTATGTTTCTGGTTCTGAATATTAAAGAAGAAGAATAAGATACAATTTTAAGATGCGATTCAGATGACTTTGATCTGGAAGATGTTTTAGTATCTTCATGTTCACTTTTCATGACTTATGAAGAGACTGAGATTTTCATGTTCACTTTTCATGACTTATGAAGCTTGGAACGGTAAGAACTTGCGAGAGAGTTACAAGAGTCCAAGGCACATACTATTATTTTTTCGTTTAGTCCGTTTAGAAAAAATATATCTAGCGTGTGTCTTGTATGTTATTGCCGCGTTGGTGTTCTATTATACGCAAAGAAAAATAATATCAATAGCCTTATAATTATAAACCTTCCAAATAATTTGTTCAGCACCCATGAACTTAAGAATAGATTACCTATACTGTTTGATCCAATTTTAATGCCTATACAACATAGTCGGCAAGGATCTCATATGCTTACAATCATATCTGCCTTCTGGTAGGTACTCCTCGTTATCCGAAGGACGCCTATTAAATCCACTATTAACTACTCTGCTTTTATTTGCTAAGCAATTAATCTCAAATGACGTAAAGTATCTCAAACGTTAGTATGTAATAATAAACAAGTATACGCATAGTAATAAAGTGACAAATGTCATTAAGGAACTAGGCGGTCTTAACTTCAATATAATCACGACTACAGTTCTATAACATATGATAACTGTACCTACATGTATGTAATACATACAAACATGTTATGTGCACATAATAACAGAGACGGCGAAATTACGTTCAAGGATATTTCAGTGTGAGTGACTTAGTATGTTCACTTCTCCAGTATTATTTATTGGCTTGGAAACACTCAGAAATTAAAAAAATAGCAGTTGACGTAGAAGTGTAGTTTGGCATAATTGCTTGTGACGTACGAATATGAATATTCGTGACCGCTGATGATAACAATTGAGCTAAAAAGCTTTCCACGGGTAAATGAAAGGCACCAATAATTTAAAAAAATATAAAATATATAGTGTGGTCATCTTTTTAGTCCGTCAGGTCTCTCAAAAACTATACGGCCCTAATATGGATATATTTAATAATGCATTAATATAAATCTGAAGAGTTAATTTTGTTGTGGAACGCGCTAATTTCAGGAACTACTAGTTCGAATTGAAAAATTATTTTAGTGCTGAATAGCCCGTTTATCGAGGAAGCCTAAGGAAAAATGTTGCAAAGCGGGGAAAGTTTATTGTTATTGAGAGACGTAGACGAAGTTGCTAGGATCAGCTCAATGTTGACTCATTAAAACCCTGTAGCGATAAAAATCTATACTTCCATTCACCTTCGAAGACTATCTTCAAGGGACTTTCAAGAATATTTTGCCGTAAACCATTATAGCAGTAGCTCTAGATATTTTTTTTTTTCAGATGGCGGGGAAGTATTTACAAACTGGTTTGGCTCGACCTGCTAGTGTTTCTGCTTTTGTATTATGTACTCAATTTAACATATCGGCTATTATTGGACGAACATTCCAAAAGGTAATATATTTGAAAATAGTTTATTTAACTTTAAGTATTTAAACAGAAACATTTTGAAAGAGAATACTTTAAAAAACCTTCTGTTTATAAATGGCTTCCATTAGATTTCACCAATTGTTGTCGCGTCCTATTTCTATTTAATCTTAGTTGGTCCGAATCTGCAATTCTAACAAATTAATTTCATAGTTCGATCACCATACACAAAGCACCTCTAAAGTATAATATGAACTATATTTCATAACATTTCAATCTACTTACCAAGGTTTTACTAATGTCGATGTTTATTTTAAATCGAGTAAAATCTTGTTATTATTTGGTATTATAATATGTTAATGAAAATGAAAAGTGTAATTAGAAATCGTTTCTGTACAATCGTTATTATACATTATCAAAACTACTCATAAGCTTAGTTTCACATTGTCACATGTAGTGCAAGTGTACTGGACTGTTAACATAATTAAAGTTTTTTTCTTGCAGAGTGTTTGAAGGTGTTGTAAATTACTGCAGTTTCCACGGGAATGTGATCCCTCTGTCGTTCGTGTTAGGGTTCTATGTTACTGTTGTAATGAACCGCTGGTGGAGTCAATACACAACTATACCGTGGCCCGACTCTATTGCCGTTTTCGTCTCCGCCACAATACATGGTCAGGTATGTATGAGCGAAAAGATATCAACATAAAGTAACACAATTATGAGCTGTTATTTTTTTGACACTCGGTTTGTTTTTTGCTGTAATTTTGTTACGCAAAAACTGTTTACTGGGTACTTTCTAGCCGTGAATAATAAATTTAATTTACGACTAGCACATGACAATCAGAAGTGGAGAGATCGCAGAGAGGTTTAATGTAATCGGTTAGTAACGTCGGGCCTTGAAATATGATGATTCCAATGCTAATTAATTGATCCAGTACAGAAACTATTTGAAAACGGTTCAGGGTGAGTTAGAATTACGTGTTAGGCATTTCGTAGTATAAACTTTTTATTCATATAGTGCTGCAAGAATCTCATAGCATGTTGAGACGCAAGCGTGATATTATGGTTCATAGTTAATAACTTTGAATGAGTTAATTAGTCATAGTAATTACTAGTAGTACTTGCAGACTTATATTTGGAGAGTGCGAAACATGAATGATAAAAAATAATAGCTATTTTCCTGCGCCTCTCAATATCATGATATGCTGTAATATGTTTCTCGCTCTTATGTATTCAAATAAAAGGTTATGAAAAAAACTAATGAAAAACTTATAGTGCAATATTTATTACTTATATTGCCACTAAATTTGCTACAGCAAATTTACGAGATACGAGTAATACAGGTGATAACTTCATAATTTTGACTATCTGGTTGTTTTAATGATCCTAACTGCTGAGCCAGCGGTCGTGGGTTCGATTCCCACCATGAACCAATGACTGTCTGACGAATACGATCTTGCCACGATTCTGGGCGTCATTTATCAGTTAGAATGAATGTAACGCAAAGATATATTTTTCAGCCATCTGGTTACGCTACAGTACAGGCTCTGCCTAGTTTGGAATTAGACGGGCATGTGTAAGGTGTGTGTGTTTGCAGTGACATTCATGTGGTGACGGATTAAGAATACAGAGTTCCACGGCCCGTGTCGATCCCGTGGGCGTCGTAAGAACTGACAAAGGGAGCAAACTATGCATGACAGCAGCACTGCAAAGAGAATTAAACAATGAGAATGAAACAAACCCTATACCAACCCGTCTGGCCAGCATGGTATAGTAGGCCAAAACCTCCTTTTTAAGGATTGGCCTATGTCTAGCATGGATTAGTTGTGGTGATGATGATGATAATGTATGAGATGTCTCAAGGCGTTACGTTACTATATTTTTTATGTTAATTTTATTGAAAAATGAATTATTAATAACGAGAAAACCTTAATCTCGCATAGCTTACAAATTGTTGAGGTAACAGGTCGTCAAATATAAAAATATTCAAAAACAGACAAAAATTCCTAACGTTTAAATAATGAAAGCGGTTTTATTCGGAACTATTAGTGACTTTTAACGACATCTCACAGTTTAAATAAATGAGCATGATCGTTGGTTTCCCCCATAATTATTTATATCTATCCTATCATTTTCACCAGAGACGGTCTCAGCATATACATATACGAAGACTTCGTAACAAGTAAAGAAATACGTAAAATGAATACTGAGATCTTGCAATTACAGGTTTGGAATTCTAAAATCTTTTGGTTTCTAGTCTGGTAAATGTACCTATTAGTAGACTTTATTAGTGTATTTTAAAAGACAGGTTTAAAATGTATGAGTTGCAATCTTCCGTATGTAGTATTTATTTTGTTAATTACCTATTCTTTCATTCAAAACTCCGCATACGATGTCTCACAATCTTAAGTAATTTTATCTTTTTCAATATGCGTGTGATTATTATATTTATAAATTATAAAAATATAATGAGTCATGCAATGTAACAACAGTAAGATAACTGTATTTTTATCTCTGTGATAAGCTTATAAAGATTTTTTTGTTAAATTAGTCCATAAAATAATTGATTAAATTAAAACAGAGATGACAAATACATTATGACAATGACAAATACACATTATGACAAATACATTATGACACTACATTATAACAAATACATGACATACTACAGTACATTAAATTAGCATTGAATGTTTTAAAATAACTCGCTTTCGCGGCGTCAGACGAAACGCAGCTGAAATCCAAAAAAGAGAAAACACATGTTCTTACTAGAACTGACTGCTATTATATGGGTTAGAAACTAATGTTTGATACATAATGTACACAGTCTAGAGAAAACAATTAATACGCTCGCCCAGAAGCGCTAGCCTTGAATCTCGATGATGCGATCTAAACAAAAAATGTGGTATCACTCTGGTCGAGCTGACACATGTGGGCTGGCTCGAACGGATACATTTTTGTGAAATCACGACCACTCATATAACCGGTGGTAAGCAATTTTTCATTGCTTTTCACTGAGTGAGTAAGGTTACCGGAGGTCCAACCCAGTCACTTACCGCCAGGTGACCGGTCTGCTCGTTTGCCCCCAAATCCTACACTCTATACTACAAAAACGAACGAACATCTTACTATAACATAGATAATATATAGTCATACATGGTTGGTGTAAGTGATGATTTGAATGACTAAAATGATTGTTTAGTTCCTAAGGGATACTAAAGTTAATTAAAATTACCTTTCAATAGATTTTTATTGTTAAACCTGTAATTTTAGTTTAGTAAAATTATATATTCTACTATTAGGAATATGTTGAAAATGACTTGAGTGGAAACTGACTCTAGATTTGTTTACATAGCCGTTATTAATCATATTATAGTTACAAGTCAAGCTCATAAAAGCGTGTTGACAGAAGAGCCATAACCTACAAACACAATGCTCATTTAACAGACACACGCGTAGACGGAACATTATAAATTAGACAATTTGTGAACAGGATGAGCGCGGGCGTCTGATGCGACGGACTATAGTCCGCTACGTGTGCCTCTGCCTCACCATGGTGCTCACGATGATCTCACCCAGAGTCAAGAAACGGTTTCCTACACTGAATAACTTCGTCGAGGCAGGTCTCCTTCTAGAAAATGAAAAAAATATACTCGAACATTTGAATGGCAAGTTTCCCAAACCATCAAAACACTGGTAAGAAATTGCGCCTAAACTAATAATATTGTAAAGAGAAAACCCGTGTTAATAATTAAGCAGATTTTAAGAATTAATTCTATTCACCTATTTTAATAGGTGAATAGTAAGTAGTGGTAAAGCTAAATTGAAAGTGAGTAACGTACTCGTTAGGTACATACTGTACTTTTTTTAAATTAGAGCTTTAACGCTTTCGTAATGGAAACTTCGACTTGAAGAACGAACCACGTGGAAGAGCATATAAAAATAACAAGATTAATCTATTATTTATCTACAGATTAGAAACAAGATTGTTTCCAATTTACTGAAAATAGAATCTGGTATAAGTAAATTTTAGGTTTTAGTAGGTCAAAACCCCCCTGCTAAGGAGAGGCCTATGTCCAGCAGTAGACTATTAAAGGCTGTTGATGATAAATAAATTAAAAATTACAAGCTACTATTAGATAATACTAGCTTGTAATTTTAATTATATTTATATTAATTAAAACTTTAATATTCTCTATAATACTGGATAGTGTCCTTTTTAAACGCTGGGGCGCCTTGCTGTTCAATTCCATGTGAAGACTGTCTAATGTATCTTTTTATATGAACGTCTACGCTTGCCTAGTCGGCGCAATGAGCGACATACAGTGAGACTTCTGAATCGATTTTAATAAGCCTTTCATTATTAGACAACAACATTATAAAGAAATAGCACAGGCTGGTTTTCATTACGATATACCCACGGGATCGGAATCCTCGCGGGTAAATTGTGAACTGAAAGTTGTTAAACTATAGTTCGCGCAGAAAAATTCACGGGGAAATCTAAAGTATACATATGAAGAAATTATGTAATAACATGATTAACGATAAAACTTTGACAGTGACAAGTAAAATAGCTTAATATGTTTAAAAACAGTTTACCTAGTTTTTCATAAATTAATCATGATGTATATTTGAATTTTTAACCACTTACATAGATCATATGTCGAATTATGAACAACATAAATATCTACCTAGGGACTGTAACAACGAATACTGATATAAATATATTATAATGAATACAGAATATAGTATGCTTAAATCATAACTGAAAATATAAAAGTTACCTAATCTAAAATTCCACATCCTTAATGCATTCGTAGTAAAGTTATCTACGTATAATATATTATGTGTATGTATCTGTAGATAAGATGTTGAGGAAGCGAGTTAATCAGTGATGATTGTGACTTACAACTATAAAAAGAAAGACCGTTGTTTTATCGAAAACGATTATGTTATTGTAGCCCTTGTAATAAAGGCAAGGTTATTATAAATGATAAATCTCTAAAATAACACTTTAAAACAGGGACAACAGTACTTACCTTTTAGAACTTGTAATCAAATATTGCCAATGCGTTAAATAATATTGTAATTGCAGGTTACCAATAGTATGGGCAACCAGTATCGTGACCAGAGCCCGCAAAGAGGGTAGAATAAGAGATGATTTTGCTGTAAAAACGATTATAGACGAATTAAATAAGTTTCGGGGCCAAGCTGGGCTACTCCTCAGCTACGATACTATAAGTGTACCTTTAGTGTATACACAGGTTTGCTATTTTTTTGCCGCAATATTTTAGACACAGGTCTCAACGATAGAAATATAGTCTCAGAGGAGCAGTTATTCATTGGCAAATTTTATCACATGTTGAATTCTATACACTACACACAATTGTATTCAACTGTTATATAAATAGTTTATCTCTTTGAAATGTATATAACTTTTTTTTTAATATATAAACATCTCTTAACTGAAGTAATAACTTTCCAGGTAGTTACCATAGCAGTATATTCTTATTTTATAACATCTGCCGTGGGCAGTCAATGGGTGGACAATAAGTTACAATCTCCAAGCGATTCAACGCAAATTAGCAATATAGACTTGTACTTTCCAATATTTAGTACGCTAGAATTTTTCTTTTATATGGGGTGGCTTAAAGTGGCTGAGTCACTGATTAACCCCTTCGGTGAAGACGATGATGACTTTGAAGTGAACTGGCTGATAGACCGTGATTTACAAGTAAGTGACATCTAAGTATTTCATATAATTTATTAAGCAAATTCGCACTGATCTGAAATATGGAATAATCAAAACTTTTAAATGTCGAAGGACGTTAAATTTTTAAACAATATTTACAAAAATGTTTAAAATTGTGTAAATACGTAAAAAGTCTATTCAATGACAGTTCAAGTTAAACTAAGTCAATATTGTAATCTAAAACATTTGTAACTCAACCGCCAGATAGTCTCAATTTATGATAACAATTTAAAATTGTTTTGGTTTTTGTGGTTTGGCAAACCAGCGCACATATCGCTTAACAACTGTAGCTTACCCATGAACCCTTGAACACATTAGTGCTACTTGCGTATTGCTAACAATGCAGTACCTACTGCGTTAGTAGAGCTAGTTACTAGCTGCATTCCGTAGTGCCCGGTTCCTTCTCTAGAATTTCGAATCCTCCTATGTATGTAAAGGTATCATAAGAGTGATGTTCAGTAGTGAACTACAATAGGGCAAATTATAATGTTGAGGAGTACATCTCCATATTCAGTAATATTTAAGCTATTATTGCCTAAATCACTACAGTGACATAAAAGTCTCGAGAATTATAAATTGAAAAGTTAATAATAACAGTATACAGTAGACAAATACCTAGACATAGAAATTAATTACCACACATTACGTAATTTATGTCGAAGCACTAGTCTATGTGTTCTGATATATGGCATCAAACGTCAAACATATACAGACTATGACAATGACTAAACAAGCTAATGTAAACTAGAATAAGGCCTTGTTTACACTTTGATTATTGCAAGTAAGATATAGGAGCACATTGTTGACTCATGATTGCGAAAATGCCCTTACACTGTATCCGCAGCCAAGGAATAGAAGCAATGTAATTTACGTAATACATGCACTAATCAAATTTACAGACAAGACCTAACGCATGAATGAAGTCATCTATTACGTAGTGATCGCTATTTTATGAAAATTGAGTGAAGTTGTAATTAAGATTGAGTGTCATTGTAATTTCGTTATTGGGTTAAATTTAATTCGTAAAATGACATTACATGACATTTGGATGAATACACGTATTAAAAACCTTGTATATTGATTTTTCAATGAAAACCGTTTGGAACTTTGAAGGTGCAATCTGTTGATAAATGTGGCCTTCAATCATATTAGATTGCCATTTTTGTACAACGCGAATTTTGATTAATACGAGTACGGTAACCTTACATCATGAATTAAAGTTATCTCTACTTATTAGGTGTCGTATATGATTGTGGACGAGATGCACCATGAGCACCCTGAGCTTATCAGAGATCAGTATTGGGACGAGGTGTTCCCAGCAGAGCTGCCGTACACGCTAGCTACTGAGAACCAGCGAGAGGCGCATCCTGAGCCGTCGACCTCACGCGTTGCGGTGCCACTACGTCAGCGGAGCATGGTGCTGTCTGCGCCTTCTAACGTCAAGATCGACGAGATGGCCCCGTCCAACACCGTGAGTTACAAGTTCGACCCACCAGAGGTTAGACCCGTCCGTTTTTAAGCATGCTGCACGCCCGGACTGTATGGAGCTTAGCAGTGTGTCGGTTCAGGGTTATCGATGCCATTATTGATGTATATCTATTTACCCACTACTCCTTATATGTAAATTTTATTTCAGTTATTGTGTCTAATTCGGAACGGTTTTCAGGGTCTTGTTTTATCATTTTAACACTTTTGTATTTGTCTTAGTTTAGAACACCCCGATGACTAATTTAATATACGGTTAAAGGACTACGATTAAATACATACATATAGTAACCATACGTGATTATTGAGTTTTGTTTTACATAGCTTCGGTCAATGGATGATATTTTACTCATAAGCTTTTCCGTAGTACTAAACTAACATTGACGTAATATTACGTGATCGTTATGAAATCCCTTAAACTTATACTAGTATTATATTTAACAAAAACATATAGTATTTACTAATACATTCATTAATATAAGCTTAACTTAATTCTAAAATTATATAGAATTATTTAATCATGAATTCCAGGATGGCTGATGTAATAATTCGCATATTATTCATATTATTTAGTTTTGTATTATCCAACAAAGTACCTGTTATTGCATGTTTAAACCTGTTTTTTTTTCAGTTTAGATATGAATTTTAATAGAAAACATGTAAAAGGTTACCAAACCTTTACAAATACCAAATGTTCTACTTTCGCTTTGTGAGACCTGTGGCTCTTTCAAGGCGTATAAACGATGTCATTAAGTACAAGAAATATAAATACATATTTTATAAATCAATTAGTATATTTAGGTAAACTTGAAGACATGTTTCGCTATAACAAAACTATACATCGTTATTTTTTTAAGAAACCCTAATACGTCCCCAGTCCAGCTACACAAATTAGAGGACAGTAAATAATAGACCCAATAATAGATGTACCTACCTAACTCACCAAAATATAGTCTAATGCCGAGTATAGTGCGTCAATGCCTATACAAAAATAAAGAGGCATAACTGTTTTAGTGTCATACTTTATCTAATACTATTACGATATAAAAGTCAGAGTGCAATAATATTAAACTTACGGTCATTACACAATATGCATTTTAAGTGTTACTAATATCAATATTACCTTAAACCGTGGAATTTAGGTATTGATTTCTAAATGAAGTGACAATATGCTGTAGTATTGCATATTTATGGAACATATATTTTTATTGACAATCTTATTCTGATTATATTATTGTGTCGTAAACAGGTTACGAGTATTTTACGCTTGTCTATATGCCTTTAATGTTTTTAAAAGAACTTAACGTTCATCTCACGCACTTATTGGTTACCTACTTTTTACTACCGACAATTTTGTTTGGTCCATTGTGTTAAAAAAATTATTGTTTCTTTACTGCTGTACATAAAAATGATGTTTTTTTATCCCGCTACAAGCCATAGCGTGAAACCTTATTTACTGTTATCGACAATTGATCTTATCTTTGGTGAGTGTCTTGTAAAATGATTGAATATTATGTATGGTCTTCTGTGATGACGTCCATGTTACAAACTACTTTTGTCAAGTACTTACATTGTACCTACTCTTATGACATATACCTATACGTTTTTATTTTTAGCTTCGCTACTTCTCTGTCTGACAAGTACATCATAGGGTGCTTCTAAAATTTACGATTTATCAGCTGTTCCTTTTGTAAGAGATTTAAAATTAAAATGTGTACTTGGCTTCTAGTCCATACAAAAATATTTATTTGATGAAAGTGGTTGCTTCATACATGTTTTTAAGAAAATCATTACATTATCTATTTTGTCTGTTGTATAAATTGTTGTTGTAAAATTCTGATTTAGATGTCCTTGTAGGGTTTTTACGGTCCAGTTCATATTCCTTAAATTTATTATAGAAGTCCATTACCACTGTAGCTGTTTCCTTATTTCGCGGAACGACGTGTAATTGATTTATCAAATAATCCATCAATCGAACAGATTAAGATACGCTACATATATTTATGAACTGGTTCCACATTAATCCTGTTAAAGAAGGAACTTTATTAAGTTCGTTAAATAAAGAGAAACATACCTCTCTCTGTTAATCTTTTCTTCCAGCGGTGTTTGCAAAAAAGAGATAATAGTATGATTAAAATAATTAGTTTAGTCAATTTTTATTCCCATATTTTTAAAATTATGATTTATTTATACAGCAACTACAGATGAATGACGATGCTGTTTCGGGCATTCATTTCATCGTTAACCGCGGAAGTAAGCGTGGAAAGCGCGATGACAGAAATTCCATGGGTTCTACGAACTCTATGGCGTCACTGCAGCAGACACCAATGACAAGAACCAATTCCGTTACATCAATGTTAAAGAGACTCTTCTCCAAAGACGAATCAAAAAACACGAATCCTGGCTCACAGACAGATGGTGGTAAGTTATAGGCACACTTACTTTTTAAAATGGTGCGATCAAAATTAATACGGTTACGTGATCTTAGATGTAATATCGTATAGCAAAGTTTGTCCTCTTTGCAATGTAGTTTACTTTGACCAAAACTTGTAATAAATGTCTGTTTAGCCGTATTTTCTACCGTTCTTGGTCACGTGACGGTAAATTGTCGATTTTGATGATTTAGCATCATAACCCAAGAAACAGAGCAAACACGCATTAGCGTTACTAAGCAAAGCAACACCAATATGATTTTATAAGAGTTTACAAGTTATAAAAGCTCACTAAATTACGTTATAGGTGAAGATGCTAAATCAATATCTTTTTTAAGCTGCTTATTAATGTTGATACATTAGAATCTTAGGTGTTCGTGGTTATCTGTTTCTTAAGTCCTCAGATAAAAGACTTGATACGTATAATATGATGTTAAACAAGTGGAAGACTGCGACAATGTGAGAATTTTAATTCCCCGAAAGTAATTTGCAACTCAGATTCACTTACACGCACTCAAGACGGATGTCTCGAGAATTAGCTACAGCTCAGAAAGTACAATAGGTATACCGCTTATCTATTCCGCATTGTAGAATGGAAATAAGACTAGAATAATAAGCGCATTATAGGGTGTTTACGATGTTTTTGCATTCATAGTGACATTATATAACAATAGGCTACTGCAGATTTATTGAGATACAACATGTCGCTATCTAAGGCGTGATACAGCATCACCTGACAGAAACTGCTATCTTACGTAAATAAATGCAGCTTGTCACAATATGTACTACATCGATTTCACACTACACAACGCAATCATTTTAATTTATAGTTTTTTTTAAGTCATGAAAAACTATACAATAGAACTAATATTGAGTTTATAATAAAATCCTATAATAAAACTTGAATATGTGTTGACCAGACCTGTTGATTAAGGCCCTATTGTTAATTAAGGATGGTCCTGTTTCCTCCAATCCAGAGAAGTGCACGAGAAACACGTTGCGATACCCTCTTACACATATTGTACCTACAAGAAAAAAAAACAGATACATTTAAATAAATAGATAGACATTTTCACACAGGTTTACGGGTTCACCGCAAAGAAGACCGTGTGTCGTATCACCTCAGTTTGAAAGCACCTCTCTAACTGCCTGGAATACAGCTCTCATCTCTATGCACCTCAGTACCAGCTTCTCCCTCTGGACCGCATCCAATGAAGAGCGACTCGAATCGTCGATAGCCCAAAGATCTCCGATCGGCTAAATCGGAGATCTTTTGGCTATTTTGATTGGCATTACGTAGAGATGTTTCTTCACTCTGCATTCTCTATCGTGTATAGCATAGAGAGTGCTCCAAGGAATTGTTCGGACTAGTACCGGCAGCAACTTTACACAATACAAATTCAAAATTTTCATCCCCATCACCTGGATAATTGGCGCTCTTCCACTGTGCGCTTTTCAAGACACCATTTGCCTCGTACATTTAATCTGTGGAACAAGTTATCGTCTTCGGTATTTCCGGACCGATACGACCTTCAAACTTTTAAGAAAAGACCTTACTCTTTCCTAAAAAGGCCGGCAACGCGTTTGTGACTCCCGAGTTGCAGGCGTTCATGGGCGTCGGTAGCCACTTACCATCAGGTGAACCGTCTGCTCGTCTGCCCCTCTTACATAAAAAAAAATCTGAAAAAGACAGCCGCATTGAATATTATATCATAATTGATATATAGGTGAGACTAGACTTCCTCTTTTGCGTGGTTCCAATTGTTCTAAACACAAAAATATTTTCTTAATAATTTTAAGAGAATGTTTTCAAGATAGTTAATACTAGCGATATTTAAATACTTATCATTATTTTATTTTATAGAAATCAAATAAACACTATTAACAACAAATGGATAAGAACAAATAAGATAGCTTTTATATCACGTAATTGATATAATACCAATGATAAATTATATTTCTGCAGAAGAATAATTTACTTAATTAATTCAATACTTTAATTTTTATGTGATAGGTACCCTGATTAACAACAACTGTGATACAGTCATAGATGATCTAGTTATCTACCTACCACGATTAATACGCGTCAGTGTCAAATTGCTTAAGCTGATTACCCATCTCATAATAGTACCTTTTTTTTTTGTTGACGGGTGGAAAATCCCTTCGGAAGTCCGGCTCCTTGGGGATATAGGAGCCAGGAGTATGTGGTGTTTCCACTAAAAACCACCCGACGGCCGGACTCAGGCGCCCTACTCCGAGGAGGACCCGGGCCATGTTATTTCAGGTCCCCCCCAGATCGACGCCGCGCCTGAAAAAGCTCTATCCCGGGGAAGCTGCGGGCTTCCCCAGCCTAATCTCATAACAGTACCTATAAAGATATAATATTAATTAACAAAAGTCTGCTCTGGTTTGATATTTGATAATAAAATGTTTCATACATTACAGGATCGCGTTTTACAATATCCGCGAGTAATCCGACCTTGAATAAACCATCCACGGCTGGCGGGAGTATGAAAATTGCCAATGAGATCATTGAGGAAGTGGATGAACAGGCCACGATCACAAGCATGGGCAAACGACCAGAAAATAGGTTAGTAGAAAATCAAAAGGTTAACTTATTATTAAACAAAATGAAGTATTTCAAAATATATTTAGTTATTCTAGGCGATTTTGATTTTTTAATTATTTTTAATATAGGTATTATATTGAGCACAACCTAATTAAATAAAATTGGGTTGTACTAAGATAATAAAGTAATTTAAATTCATAATTAAGTATTTCAGAGCCCCATTATTCACGCATGCATCCGCACCTACTTCCTTGTTTCTTAGTATATTTAATGTTTTATTCATCATCCATTAACTGGAAAATTAATGCATCTTTTCTTGCACAGTTTTCTACCGGTCAATTTATTTGTTCATCTGTGTATAGGCTATTGTGGAGTACTAATGATAAAAAATGTACCTAATATACCTTACAGAAATGAGCAGAGACAGTTTATTATTGTTTATTTAATTTATCTTTCATAACGACTGAAACGACTTCAGATAATAAAAAAGTGTCGCGTCCCAAATTTTTGTATGAATTTTTTCCGTCTAGCCCCCTTTCACAACGCGCGATAAGGTACTTCGTTCCAATAATATTCCGGTTGACTTCCATTCACTGAACGCAAATAGCAAACAATTATCATCACTTACATAAATGCATCATATCATGTTTATGAAATTTAATTACTATTTAAACATTAGCAAATTACGGTTTCTTAATAACACTATAATTTTAATTTAAAAAGCTTGGTCTACTGTACTTCTTAAAACTGAGATCAATAATCTGAATAAATAGAAAAAGAAATATAGCTTTGAGCTCAGAAGGAGCTAGACACATTAAATGTTGTAAATACTAGTACAAATTAATATATGAATCTAAGGCTATTTTGAAGAATGTTTGTCGTCAAGTTTACCTAGAAATTTGCGGTTTACTTTGACGATTTACCACTAGAGGTACCTAGAGGTATACATATAAGGTAAACAAGTCCGATTTATAATGATCTTTTTCATATAACAAAAACCAAAGAGGTAGTATAGACGGTGAAGGCCATGACTAGTTGCAATTACGCTATTATTTTTATACAACAAAGATCGCATGCATACACAACGCGCTTGCCTAGAATACTCGTACACAGAACGCCAGATCTTCTTTTGTGCAGGAAACCTTATCCTACTTCTAGTTTGACGACCACATTCACAATATTTTCTCTTAAACCGTCGATCTCACTCTGTCTAATTCGTTGAGTTGTCCCCGGCCTGCGATTTCATTCAATACTTTGAAATACCAAGTTCTAAGAAACGTGTACGTGTACGGCTTTGCACGTGTAATTTCAAGAAGGCACTTTGTACTCTCAGCTTATTAGGTCATCATCAGCCTATCGCAGTCCACTGCTGGATATAAGCCTCTCCCATTGCTCGCCACTTAGATCGATTTTGGGCTTCTCGCATTCAGCTTATTAGGTAAAAATATGAAATACAGAAGCGTCTATATATTTATAAGTAACTTATGTGTTAACGGTATACTGTGATTTTTAATGAGAAAACTACTTCTGAGTTACAATTGTTACAGAAATAAATAGATTAACTACACTATGTAGGTACAGCTACAAGATCCTGTATTTAAAATGAAAGTTTTAGTGTTAGCTGTCATATTATTACGAAACATGTTATGTATATTGATAGGTTTGCTATTTATGATGGTTTATTCCACTATGTTTACCTGGGTGATATTACCAGGTGAATGAAGTAGATTTTTTGGTTTCCTCATTTCACCTTGGAAAATTTTCACCTAGGTGTTATCACCCAATCGTTAAATATTGAACTGATTCCCCAGGTGAACGAAGGCGACATTTTTAATAATAATAATATATTGGAGCGCTACATAATTTATACGCCATAAATAGTAACACAGAGGGAGATCATAGACTATTTTAAAAGTGCCGCGATGACGAATAAGTCTTGTAACCTGTGTGCTGTGTTTACTAATAAATTGATTCCTATTCATAGGTATAACTACAACAAAAGAAATATTTTCAATACTTAACCTCTATACCGCTATTTCTTACTTACGTCATTATAAATTTTATGACCAATAAATTTATACTAAACGCTATTATGCCTGTCTTCGCCGGTCACTTGATATGATGGCATCTTGGGTACTTGGTCTGACTATATATTAGATAAATGTACTTAACATACATAGATTATAAGTATACGTTTTATAAATAAATATGAGTGTCTGATATACTCGTATGAAATATTGGCCCACAATTATTCTGCTACTTTTTTTTTCTTAAACGCCAAAATGACCCGTTTAGTAGACAAATGCTAACAGCCGCTACAGACACTTTCATATACTGATTTAGTTTCGCTACAAAATCAAAAGAACCTTAAATAGAAGAAATCTGTATATAGTTACACTATCGACGTAGAAAATATAATTTTCTCACTGTCAGAGCGGCTTCTTAAAATGTCCTTGTTTTTTCCTGTGCGGAACTTCCCTCGGATACCACCCACTAATGGCGTGGTTATGTCGTACTTGAACCGACCAAAAACCCCACGCCGTCACCAGGTGCTAGTAGCCGGGGAACCAGGCATACCTTAGAAATGAACGCCCTGGTACCCCGACGTACCTCGGCCCATTTACGGGTTATAGATGACCCTCTCCTGTGTGGGAACCCCTATGTTCCCTTCCTGCCCCCGAAAGGCATGCGCGCTCAGAAGCGCGTCGCTCCGTCACCCATGTATGGAGGACGGAGGTCGTTCTGCAACCTCAGGCGTCTGAGTCGTCTGCGGTACCTGGCCTGATTCTCTTCGCCGGGCATTCTGCCAGCGTGTGGAGCGCCGTGTCCACGATCCGGCTATCGCAATGGCACCCAGGCGTTGGCTCCTTGCGATCAGGCACAGGTGATCTCCGGAGCATCCTTTCCCGGTGATCACCTGCGTCACCCGGTATGAGAGGGTGCCGTGATGCCTCTAGAGCCAATCCTCCATAACGGGTCTTACCGCCGCGATAACGGCGTGCCCGTCTTAGAATGATTTTGTTATACCTACATGTTAGGGAGGGCCCTAACATGTATAACAAAAAGTTTAAATCGTTTGCTATGTATATTAATTCGAGTTATACACTTATTTATTTACTGAGTTGTATTTTGTTTTTACTAAAGACTGGCACCTTTGTCTAGTTATTAAGGTTTTCTTATTTTGTAGGCCTACAGCAATGAGTTTGTTCCAAAAGCCTCCAGTGCCGAGTGAACCCGTCAACGTTCCGTCCAGAAACTCCAACGTAAACAGCAACAACTCACGTAGGTACCTTTGACGTTTTACTCATTGCGTATACATTTGTATACTTCACTGTCTACAAATAACAACTTACAGGAAATTTGTTCATAATACTGTTATCAATATAATGCTTTAATTAATAAAGTTGTATTGTTACTTATTTATAATAGTAAATAATTAATTTAAATAAGTCATTTTAGATTTTCAGTACTGGCACAGTAGTGTAAATGTAAAATTGTGAAAGAAATTATATATACTTAAGCGATGTTTAGATATAGGAACTTCATATTTTTAAATCTTATAGTATTTTTACCAACGGAAAGGACAAGAGAAAATTTACAAGATCGCGAAAGAACGCTACCAGTGCTCTGCTCCTAGCATAATTACTAAAAAGCAGTGGGCTAACAACAACCCTTTGTATGTTGCGTCCTAGAGTATAATATCCAACACCGTATAGCAGTTGCGTGGCTCAAATGGCGGGAGGGACCAGGTGTAACATGTGATAAGAGAATGACCTGTAAAGCTGAAAGGGCTTTTTATAAAAAAAATAACAAGGCCAGTTTTAATATATGGTAGTGAAACTTGGGTACCCACGCAGCGGAGTGTACATGCGGATGCAGCGGATGTGCACCGTGACCAGGATGGATAAGATCCGAAATGAGTACATACGAGGAAGCCTGGGAGTCCGCGACATTGTGGAGAAGCTGCTAGAGAGTAAGATGAAGTGGTATGGGCATGTCAAGAGGAAACCATCTGATTACGTTGAAAACCAGGCACTAGAACTATCCGTATACGGAGAACGCTCTAGAATAAGACCCAAGACCACATGGACAGACGTGTTGCGGAGGGTCATGAAGGCATGCAATGTTTCAGAAGATGACGTCAGGGACAGGGCGAAGTGGAAGAAGTATACGAAGAGACCACACCGCACCACCATTTGGGACGAATAGCCGGCAAGAGAGAGAGTATTTTATCCAACGTATTGTATTTTGAGCGATTTATTACACGTCAACATGCGATATGTTGTGCAATTATTCATTCTTCGAACTATCAATTAACATGAATATATCCAATAATTAGGGTCCGCAACCGTACAACGGCAAAAAAAGATAGTGTATTTTTTTTTAATCATCCAAAGATGAGATTAATTATTAGATTAACCCTTTTACTATAGTAAAGTCGTAGCCTATCAAGAGGTCAAACAGATCGCACAAGATGGCAATTGCTCCAGCGACATGGGCCAGGCCCTTAAATTGAGAGAGAAAATCTTTACGATAGGATAGTAGAGATACAATAGGAGTAGATTATAGAAGACTAATGTAAAATGCAAATTAAACAAAACGTTACTTAATGCTGGACGAACTTTGTTCATATTTTATTCGGTGTAATTAACCGACTCCAAAAAGGAGCAGGTTCTGAATTCGGTAGTTTTTTTTATTGACTAGTGTAACTTACTCGTAAACCATCATTGACTTTCCTTACTATGAAAGTGTAACTGAGTGTACAAGTGCAATTCGATGTAATGTAGTAGATAATGTGAAAATGCTTAAAAATGTCCATTATTTGTCTGCCTAACATTCATGGTGACTCGAATAAAATGAAACAGCTGATTAATTTTTATAATATATATTTTAAGACACAAGGCTGTCCTCGTCAGCTCCAACACCGTGGGGGGCGAAACCCCGTGAAGCAGGAGACTTGAGTCCTACTGCACAGTCGCTCACTACGCAAGACTCGTTCAATTTGCCCAACGCGCGGTCGAGACTAGACAGTGATGTCGGACCGTCCTTGAGTGCTGCTGGGAGCCAAACTTTGTGTAAGTATAGTAAATATTTACTGATGACATCAATCTTGCTATTTTTATCTCTGTTAGTATTTGACGAAAACTGACTTTGTAAAAGAATATACAACAAGCATCATTTATATTCTATAATAATATGCAACAAAAAAAAAAGATGCAATAATATGTGTGAAGTGAACGAAGTTTTTTTTATCAGAACGTGTACACAACATCAAATAAATAATCTGCTGATTGTACTACTAAGAGAACTAAAGCGCCTACCTATTACAATGTAATTTAAATATGGGAAATGAATTAGCATAAGGTAGACTTTGCATATTAATGTTCTATGCAAGATGCGTGTTTTAATAATTCATCATCATACTCGTAATAAATCTATGGACATTGATTGGCGACGTACGTAGTGTACACAACGTAAGACATCCTAAAACTCGATAAATGGATATCTCAATGACAGGATACTTGGTAAGCAAGCATCCACATCACATCGACTCATTAATCATTATATGCTGTCAAAGTAACTGGTAGGTATTAGATTTAGGCTTTATACACCTTTTAATGTCTCGTTTACTACAACTAGTTTATTTCATAAATGCATTAGTTAATTTTGCAAACCCGGCAAACTGAAACTGCTATCTAGGGCCTTTAATGTTAAAGCTTAAAAAGTTATTGTTTATTGCAGTAGACGAGGTGGACGGTGATGGTGCTGACACCGATATGGATGACTTTGACCGTTTGCGTAGCACACGAGAGCAACATCGTCGAGAAAAGTACCTACAGAAACTTATGGCCCGCTCTGTGTCCGCACAACAGGTAACATATAATATATTATAATTACCGCAAATGTTATTGAGTGAAAAATAATAATTTTATTCTATCCTGATAAAACATAAACTCAAACTCAAAATAACTTTATTTCATAAAGAATTATAATTGTTTGAAATCGTCTCTTGCGTACACTCAGTCACTCAGTCAACAGAGATTATTGGTATTATGTGTGCTGATCTATGATCAGCACACATAATACCAAAAATCTCTGTTTTGACAAATATATAGCAAAATCAATACATACGTATCGAAAATCTATTAAGTAAAAATGCCTGGGCTGCTAGATCTAAAACGAAGGCCGTCTTAGGCAATGCCGGGGCCCCCGGGCACAAGAATTTGGGGCCCTGTTGGACAGTAAAACGAGATAAATAGATAGGTACATCTAGATAAACAGATATAAATACAGGTATTAATTAAATAAGCAAGCTTGAATGGATGGTTTTAATCGGTTAAGATTACGACAATGTTTTTTTCTAGATGTCTATTACGCAAAATCTTCTGTCATAGGCGGATTAAGTATTAAGAGCGCCCTAGGCAAGCATCTCATCGGCGAAACCCGCATCTCTAATATTTATAACTTAATATATATAACTATAATAACTTCCTCAAAGGTTTAATAATAGCTACTAGTCGACGTTACAAAATGTGTGATAATGAAAGCTCCAAATTTTAGTTCACATTTCTTTACTACAACTTCTTTTCCGTGTCGGAAACCCCAAGGGCTGTCACCCACCGGTTTTTGTGATGGTAAAGGCGTGCTCGGCGCTTGGTTGCCCAAGCCTTTCCTCTATCCCTCCACGAGGACCCGGCGGGTCCCCCTAACCATGAGGGCCCTGGGCACGGGCTCCGCGTGCTCTTATGGTAAAGACGGTACTGTTTAAAACGTCTTTTTACTCACGTCTAGATCTTACGTGTGGGCATTAATTCCTGTAACATAATTGTAAATAAAGGAAAGCGTTTTTGTTTTAACTGGGAGTAAAGATTTGCGTAATTAATTTAGAATTGACAAATACCTACACTTTCTTAGTAAAGGTTTAGAGACATGCGTCATCGTCCAGCTAACCTTACTTTAACCCAGTCGACGTCAAGTACATGAATTTATTATAATATAACTTAAATGTTTTAAAACATTTTTTTTTTCTTTTACAGCGAACAGGGAGCATGGAATTGGTTGATAATGACCTTTTATTAGAAGATCTACTAACACAGTCATCATCGCTGAAAAAAGAAGACAAATCAAAGAGTGAATCCAAAGAGAGCACTTGACATAAACTAAGCAAAAGCTTTATTTTCCCATGGGATGGCCTTGAGTTCTGAACATCTCTCAGAACAGTTCAGTATTATCAAATTGTGATACTTTTTTGGTGCATCGAATTCATAATAGAAATCATGAAATCCAGAATTGTAAATAGATAAATGATTTTCACCATTAAGTAGTTTTAATTTAACAATAACACGCCTGTATGTCTGCTTTGAGGGTCACTTACCGCTCTAATACGAAACTATTCTTTCGCCAGATGCCAACGTTTCAGCGACTCGCTAAGTAATAACGTCTGAGAATAATTTTTTCATACTGCAACACTGAGGGAAAGATAAACAGGCCCAGCTCTGTCCTGAAAGTAACTGCATTAGCTGATATAAACTACAAGTACCTGGATGCCTTGCTTGTTTTTTTTTTAACCTATCTAGATCGATTAATCGCCCCCGAAACCCCAAGTGTGGAATATTTCGAGCGTAGTTCACACGCAAGAACTAAATAAGCTTCAAGCATCAATGAACCTGCCACAGCTGAAACTTAAGCAAGAGGTCGCCACTCGGTGGAATTCCACTAACGACATGCTGTTGCGCTTCTTAAAATGCAAATCAGCCATAATTGCGACAGTGGCTTTCTAAAGAAGCAATTTGTGCCTTAACGATAATGACAGGAAATTTGTAGAAGAAATTTTGCCAATATTTTCATTGTTTGCAGAGATGACCCATGAAATCAGTCACATTATCAAAAGTTATACCAATGTTCCGTATTATATTTATCAACATATCGAATAGATTACGGGAAACTGATCACACAACTTTGCCAGTAATAAGCACTGTCCTGCAAACACGGAATTCACAGTTCAATAAACGTTTTGGGACTATTGAGAATAACGTTATATACTGTGAGGCAACTATACTTGACCCACGTTTCAGAAATAAAAGATTCAGGGGTCAAGAAAAATTTGAAAAAGCTTTAGGTTGCCTAAAGAGTAAAGTGACACTGTCGCAACCGTTAGTCCTCGAACGAGCACCTATATATTAGCACCACAACATCCTGTTCCAACAACGCCAACTTCCAAAAAGTTTTGGGACGACTTCGGCAGTGAAATCGTCGTATTAACTCCTCAAAATCCAACTGCGGCGGGGATAGTTGAAGTAGACAAATATTTAAACAAAATATTTTTAAAACGAAAAAGAGATCCTCTGACGTGGTGGCATGAGCGACAATTGGTATATCCACTCCTTTACCAATTTATGCTAAAACGCCTCAATTTAATCACCATTTCCGTTCCTTGTGAATCAATTGAATTGGATCACTGAGCTAGTGAGCTAAATGAGTGATATATATCTTTAGAGCGAAATATGTATCTATCTTTTCAGCTCAGTGATACATTTTGCGCATCACTGCTTCTCTGACATATTCGTGAAATAACAAGCAGCAAAACTAAGGCACCAAAAGGTGCCTACCGTATGACATTATTCTTTCGCTTCCGTCTCGTCTTACTCTGAATACGTGGAACTTACTTGAACGTTTAATATATTACTCGTACTTGTATTTAAAGTTCAATCAATCTCAAAAAGATACTGCCGTCAAGAGAAACATGCGAAGTGTGAAAGTATTTAAACAATTAAAGTGGTACAGCTTTGTGTAAAATTTGTTTCAAAATAATGAAATCAATCAATTTGTTTCAATAATGGGAACGGGGAGTGTTTTTTTTGCGAACCATAGCAACACAAACAACACTCCGTTCAGGTTTTTTTATAAATGTATTAAAAGATACTCGATACCTTTAGGTATCGATAGTTTTGAAATTTTGCGTGTCTCTACTTAGACTATACTTACCTTAAAAATTATTCTCATTATATCTCTTAAACTAAGACCAGACTAAATCTGTAACTTGGCGAAAAATTCCGACTAAATTTGGGAGAAAACAGATCTTCGCTAGACAAACAGACTTTTTGTGATATGAAATCCAAGCTCCAAGCTGGGGAGATTATACTCAGCAGGGCCACCTATAACTTTTAAACAAGTGACCGACAAATTCTGATATTTGGCTATAAATTAGCGACTAAATGTACGGGAGCACCTGAACGGGAGGCAACAAACTCTGTAAACGCATTTTGTACTGCCTCTCAGGAATTGAATTTTTTACCCACTAAAAAGTTGTCTAAATTTTGGAAAAAGTAATAGTCGGTAGGTGCCCGTCCAGCTGATTTTTACAAGAAGGGCATCAATAAACTGCCAATGCGTTGGCAAAGATGCGTCGATTGCATGGGTGATTACTTCGAATAACCTATATAAAAAAGTTTGAAAAAATAAGTACTTTCACTTATTGCATACAAAACGGCAATTTCATAGGTACAGACCTATTATATGGCTTTATGTCAACATAAAATTGTATTGTCTCGGTGTCGGGAGGCGCCTGTAAAACTAACCTAATAAAACCAGAGAGAGCTTAAAGGGCAGTTCGCAGTACGTATGGATTGAGGAGCCATTTTAAAATTTAAACGAATTTTAAACGGAAACTGCCCCCTCATTTAGTAGCTGAGAAAATAATTTTGTAGGACAAATCCTGAAATTTGTAGTAAGATATCCAAAGCTACGTCAATGTAAAAGTGGCTCCTCAATCTAAACATTTGAATTGAGGAGCCACCTGGAACACGGAAAGTATTTAATGAATATTTTTGAAAACTTTGTATCATTTAGTAGTAATATGTGTATAGTGCCTACTAAAAATCTGAATCCAGTACTATTTATATTCAAGAATACCTATACAACACTTTTAATGTGGTTCCTCAATCTATATTTATGAGTGTGAATTGCCATGAAAGTAAAAAGTTAAAATTTATATTCTATTCCAAAAACATTTAGTAGCAAGTGGGTTTGAATTTGTAGTAACAGGATAAAGTAGTAAAACTGAGTGAATTTTGTAAATAAAGGCATTTTATTTGGCTCCTCAATCCTGACGTTCTGCTTAATAAATAATGGATTGTACCTACCTGATTACCTCCTTTCTAAGGAGAGGCATATGTCCAGCAGTGGACTAGTATAGGCTGTTGATGATGATGATGACCTACCTGATATCACAACAGAAATAAAAACTAAAGACACTAACATTTAGTATAAATGTCTACTAAATAAATATGTACAGATCAACGTTGTATATATTACTATACTGTCCGTGTAGTGACGGATTAAGAATACGGAATGTCACTACCCCAATTCATCCCGTGGGTGTCGTAAGAGGCGACTAAGGGCGCAAAACAACGCAGGACACCAGCACTGCAAAAAGAAGGAAAACTTGATACAATCCCTTTACCAACCCGTCTGGCCAGCGTGGTATAGTAGGCCAAAACCTCCTTTCTAAGGAGAGGCCTATGTCCGGCAGTGGGCTGTTAAAGGCTGTTGATGATGTTGTATATATTCGGTATCTGAAAAATAAATTACATTTTGATATTTCTTATAAATTCGCCATTGTGACCATGTTAAATAAAAACAGGAGGACAAGTTTTTAAAATTTAATGTTTAACAAATCGACAATTTCGAAATACAAATAATCAGGTTGAACATAAGTGATACAATGAATTAATATTGGTTGTTCCGTGCTTTAACGAATTTTACAGTCAGAATCATAGTCATCATAGCAAAACATCTCATCCTTCGTTGGGTAGTGACACTTATAGTGTCCCATGCCAGCGTCACTAATTGCAGGGATATATTCTGTAACACCTATTAATATGTATAATCTACCTGAAATCATTATAGATTCTGGTATCTCGCTTACTCGAAACTTCGTACAAAGATTTATTTCAAATGAAATTGTATTTGATAGCGTATATTTGCACACTGTTTGGAGGTCACAAAATGTACAAACATTTTTTTCTTCTGCAATACAAATTGCATCTTCTAAACTTTGGATCCCGAAAACAGAAATTATATTCAGGTTTAAAGGTAAAAATACGATCTGTCTAGATATTGGGCTAAATTGGCATGAATTATTAGTACACTTTTTACTGAAAATTGCACTAAAACAATATTTTAAAGCTATATCTTCAAAAATGAAGAACACATTACAAGCAAATTCACAGAGGCTTTCTTTTGTTTCAAAATACAGCACACCGATTTCGGACTGCATTCTGTATATATCACAGTCATTAGCAACAGGATCTGCTAAAAGTTTAATGTATTGAGGAATTAAATCATCAGAGTATCTGTTCAATGTTTCTTGAAAACTTCTACTTTAAATATATCCCATGCTTAAGAAATGCATGACTGAATCAAAGCAACATGTATTTTTCAAACTCACATTAATAGAACTTTTGCTGACAGGTACAGAATCGCATAGATTGCCATTTTTTATAAATTTTAATTTACGTTTAATACACAACATACCTAACGTGTTGATTTAGATAAGGTATAATACTCTATTGTTCAAAATAAATGAGTAAATTACCCAATGTTTTTTTTGTAATATGTAAAAGATAAAAGTGGTTACTGTGGGTTATCTTTAGGTCGCTAGGAGGGAACTGAGTCCCGCCTGCCACCACTGCGACTGCAGTGAGGATTCGGCCCATCACACGCTGGCGGTCTGCCCCGCATGGGCGACGCAGCGCCGGGCCCTCACTGCAGTCATCGGAGTGGATCTCTCGCTACCGGCCGTAGTACGCTCCATGGCCGGTAGCGACAGTTGTTTTACCGCGGTCGCAACCTTCTGCGAGGAAGTAATCTCGCAGAAGGAGGTGGCGGAGAAGGCCCGGGAGGACGACCTCCACTCGGACCCGATCCGCCGCCGGCGAACCGGGCGGGGGAGGCGCGCTCACCTGCGCCTCATGCCGCCCTGAGTGTGGCCGCGGGTGGACGGGGTGGGTTTCCCCTCCACCCGCATTAGTTTGGCTAGCATAGTTTACCGCGAGTTTACCGAAGGTGGTGCCCGCGCCGTTGCGGGCAGGCGCTAGGAGGGGTCCGGATGTCTTAATAACAGCTGTTCCCGGATCCCTCCTATTACAGGCGCAGAGTGGCACACCGTGTGGTTTTAGTCGGTCCGAGTCCGACACACCACCCCGCCGCAAACCTCGGTGGGGAGACGGTCCAAGCGGATTTCCACACGTAAAAAAAAAAAAAAAGGATTATCCTTAGGAGATAGACATATAACATCTTGACCTTTTTTGTAGATCTTTTTAAGATATACAATTCCATAATACTTTATTTTGATCTATCTCTTAAGGTTTAGCCAGCGTTTGCAATGTAAGCTCACAAAAACATGTTTTTCACGAATTCTCGGATTTCCTCTTCTGTTGTATGCATATAAACCCGCCTCTTGAATTACTCTCGCTATAGGTGAAAACCGCATTAAAATCTTTTGCGTAGTTTGAAAGATCTAAACGTACAAGAAAAAAGTGACTTCATTTTATACTATGTAAAGATAGAAAACCATGTTTATTATCTGACTGTACAAAATAGCATTTTTAGGTGTTGTCGAATTATTAGTGAAAAAAATATTAAAATTAAAAGTGTTGATTCGGACAAGTACCTAAAAAATATTTGTTTCCGAAACGTCAGTAAGCTAATATGTGGAAACAATTCAATTTAACCGTTAATGAATATCAATTTTCTAAAAAAAATATGATTGAGAGTAGATAGGTAACGAAATTAATTTAGAATGACTCCATACAATAATTAGATAAAATGAAATAGATGTTTTTACGAAAAAAAAAATACCTTTTATATAAGTTATTCATGGACACCCTACAAAAATTTTTGTTAGGAAATTAAAGAATAGCTAATAACTTCGTAGATACTGTACTTTTTTATGACAGGATTATACGAACATTTAGTATAAATTTATACTAAATATTGATGTAGTATGTTCCAAATTTCCTCACACGTAGATCCTAAGTCAAATCTATTTACCGAAGCATCTTAACTGAGGAGCCAGTTAAAATGTGCCATATCTCCTAATTCACTCATTTTTAATTACTGATTTTTACACTACAAATTTAACATACTTACTACTAAATGATGAAAAAATTGCGCATGAATTGAAAAACTGCTTCTTTTAAAAAATGACAGTCGTATGTATGGTCTGAGGAGCCACATTTATAATGTATGGTAACTTTTTTAGTTTTAACATTACCGAGCTCAGATTTTGTCTACTAACTAATGTCAAATACTACAAAATCATACTAAATTATCATAAATATACATCCGCTACGTTCCTAGTTCTGACGTGGCTCCTCAATCCAAACATTTAGATCGAGGAGCCACCTTTATGTTCATATAACTTGAAAAGTATTATATTACAAAATCGAGGATCGCGGCTACAATTTTTTTTAAATTACTCAATAATTAATTTCATTACGATTTGAAGAGTGGCTCCTCAATCCTTTGCGACTGAATCATAAGGCTTGCCCTGCGATGGGAAAATTATGGTCAACTGCATTTGCAGGCAACTTCTTTAGGTTCATGGGAAGGTCTCTATATAACAAAGTGCATTACTACTTGCATCCTTATAAATATATGTAAATAAAGTTATCTTCTCTTTTACACATACCTCGCTAATAAGAGTATTCTAGCCTGAAAAGGTAATAATTCCATAGTAGGGATGGAATAGAATCATAATCACGTAGAAAATCTTATGATTTAGAAACCATATCATCACGCCTGCGACGGATTTACAAAACCACTGCTATAATATTACGCTAGCGCAAGACTCGCCAAAGGACTGATCTAAAAAAAGGGTTCTTTAATAAAAATAATTTTGATTGATTTTAATGACAGTTTTCGTTGTCCATGACGAAATCACAACCATATGTGAAATCCCTGCCCAAACCCGATCATTTCATGAAATGAATATGACTTAAAAGTATCAATAATTTCCGTCTTCCCCATAGTTATCCATTGATACACATTTTTAATGCGACGACATCGTATGTCGTCTCACTATTCAGCACATCTGTGTAAGACGGCAAGATTAATAAGGTAGTAAAAGAAAAGGAAATTGGAGTGAAGGAATTTATTACAATATATTATTACAAGCAGCAAGTAGCAGTAAGCTTTTACAGCTTGAGCTTAGTCCTCCTCCAGTGACGCCTCTTGGCGTTGTATCTGAAAGAAATGAAAAATGTTTCATAAATAAACTAGTTGTACAATGCCATGCTTGCGTGGCACATTAAAATTGCATTGGTGAGAAATGAGGAACAAAATTGACGCGAAAAATATCCTTAGTGGTTTGTATATTGTGTCAACATTTGAGTTTAATTGATGCAGAACTTTTGAGTTTTAAAGCATACACAAACCAACTTAACATTTTCTTATACCTATATAGATTATAAAGTAGAGCATGCACCAAATGGAACAAGGAAATAACGTTCATTATCATCATTATCAGCCTTTAGTAGTCCACTGCTGGACATAGGCCTCTCCTTAGAAGAGGTTTTGGCCTACTATACAACACTGGCCAGACAAGTTGGTATAGGGTTTGTTTCAAGGTTTCCTTCTCTTTGCCGTCATCCTGCATAGGTTGCTCTCTTATTCGGCTCTTATGACACCCATGGGATGAATAGGGATGGTGACACACAATTTGTTTAGATTTTTTTATAACAATATAATATCATTGTTAGGACAAAAATTAACATCTATAGATACCAACAGCATTTATCTACTACATACACCTATACCAAACTAATTCTCATCCCACTGCTCACATAAAATCACCTTGATCTATCCAAAGTAGGAAAGTGCATTGTTATCCTGTTTCAATGATTTAAAATTTAGTCTGCAGAAAGTAAATTTAAAAATTACTACTTATAATTTTGTTTAGAGGGCTTAGATTTCCTAACAGTAACCAGTTTGAAGTGTAGGTAGGTGACCCTAATCTGCTCAAGATTAATACTTTGATTACTTAAGGATTACCCAAGAATTACGCTTCCTGATCCATTCTTAAATATCCTTTTCTATACTCTTCCTTCAAGTGCACTCAATTCCTTAAATAACTACCTTTTCCTTTCTTTCATTTCAATAGTCTCAGGTTCTTATTTAATTTTGGCACAATAGTGAGACAATAATACTTTTGACTTAACAGTGGAAAGTTTTTATTATTTACCCTATGATTTCCTAATAGTTTTGCTGATGCAGATAGGAAACATGAGTTAAAACATCTATATGGCTTTAATCACTGCAGCTAAAACATATTCTACACAAATGTATCTACTACAACAAGAACTGTAGATGCTAAACCCTGGACATAAATATGGGCAATTGGAATTAAGGTTATCAATCAAACAAATCTAAACCGAATTACAAGTGATCATTACGAACTTCTATGCGAAAGATTAAATTTAGAGTAAAGTACCTAAATATTGCCCTTTTCGCTCTTATACAGAAAGATTTTCCGCAAATACAGTTTTGTTAAGTTAAAAGTACTTAATAAATCATGAAATGAAATAAATATGCACTACAACTTTGAATTGTATCATCAGTCTAACAGCGAATTAAAATAATTTAATAATTGATGTATATTTAACATGCAATATTACTGGAAACTAAATAATGAAACAAATATTACCTGATAGTATTTCCCGTGCGCATTCTAACCCATTGAGGGATAGGTCTGTTTTGTTTTAGCTTTTTCGCAAGTTTGCGCTTGATAATAAATGTTTTGTGGGCCGACTGAAAACCAAGGGAAATGATTAGTTTATATTTAATTGCAGTTTATTAACAGATTAATTTAATAATTGCAGATTTTATTCTAAAGTTCTACACACCATTTTGCCGAGCACAGATGTCAAAACAAAGTGAACGAATTCAACGAGTGTAGTATTGCAGTTTATTTCTAAGTTTTTTGAAGGACCAAAAAGAATTTCTAGTGTGTTTGCATAACAGTCTTTTGGTCAGAGTTTAGATTGTGGTAAAATTCTTTCTTTCGGCAGGATGATCAAATCTGGTGACCAGAATGTAAAAGGTCTTAAACAAATTGTAAATAGAATGAACCAATCAATAAGCCAAGGCAGACCAGACCAAAACTTCAGGCATTTCAATGGGAAGTAATACCTAGTATTAATTACCGTTTACATGCATTAAGTCAGGTAGTACCTCAGAATACGCTAACTTTCACCCAATATATTTTACTAGTTTGAAAAAAATACATGATTAACCAAATGCAGAAATATTTTTCTTTAATTTATTGCGTAACAAACAATTCAGTATTATTCGCGGTCGGTTTACTACTGATGTCAGTGTTAAATTGTTAGATTTTACGTGTTTACAACGAATAGAATGAGCCGTGTGATACCTATAAAGTTTCTGTGATTTTTCAAATTCTTTTGATTGTGTCCAGCATTAGTGGATCAAGTGTGAGTTTATTTCACATTAACTCACTCTGGAGAGCAAGCGCGTTTGCCGTTGCGATTGGTCCTTGCTGAACTCTACACCAATCACAGCGCCGAACGCGGTCACTGTGTCGATCGAGTAGAAGTGAAATAAACTCACACTAGGTCGGCAGATCCTAATCAGAAAACTACACTATTATGAAATCCGAGGTGACACTCTTAGATCTAGAATTTATGACTTACTACCTGAGTGATAGGATCTAGAACATAGATGTAAGAAAACCGGTTTAAAACGTTTTAAATAAAATGTTGCAGTTTTAAACCCCAAATTAATCGTTTTATACGGTTGAAAACTCGCCTACAGAAATAAAAGAACTGTTTTTTACACTTTATGTGGGTAATTTTTGGTCACCTGACGTCATGTTTCGTGTTAATTAGTTTAACGAGAGTCAACGAGAGTTTATGTTTGGTTCTAACCGAATCGAATTGATTACTTATATCGTTTGAAAACAATGAATAAAATATTTATTCACCAACACATAGTTTTTAACTTATCAATAGAGTTTTTATAACTTAGGTAGGTACGGTTAGGTAGGTAACTCGAGCGGACCAACTAGAATTAAACCCACTAAGTATATCAATAACAGTATATCGGTATTAGTTTCTAGGTACTCCGTCATATCCCTACCTCGGTAAAGTAAAAAAAAATGTAGTTTAAGAAAAATATAGTCCTCAACACCAAACCGTTTTAAATCGGAAAAAAAATGGTTTATTTCGGTTTTAGACGGTTTTTTTTTCACTTTAAACGGATTGGCTTAATTAATTTTAATCCAGCCTTACATCTATAATCTAGAAAATGGTAATTGAGTAAGGCAGTAAACAGGGTTGTAAATTAGGACCATTTCTAATTCTAGTACAAACCGTGTGGTAGGATTAAGAATACAGAGTGTCACCACTCCTATTCATCCCATGGGTGTCGTAAGAGGCGACTAAGGGAGCGAAATACGCAGGACAACAGCACTGCAGAGAGAAGCAAAACTTGACACAAACCCTATACCAACCCGTCTGGCCAGCGTGGTGTAGTAGGCCAAAACCTCCTTTCTAAGGAGAGGCCTATGTCCAGCAGTGGACTGTTAAAGGCTGTTGATGACAATAAGGTTTTTTTTTTAAAAAGCTTACAAGTCTGCTCGGCAGTTACATTAATTATTATTATTTAATGTTAACGAGAACTGTAATAATAATTATTGCTGGTAATAATTATTATTGCTCGTTCTCGTTACCGAACGATGTGTCAAAGTTACGTTATAATCGTTATAATCAAGGTATGGTTTTAACGTAACTTTTCATAATTCTTCTCAGTCAGTTTCCTGTTGAAAGTCTCAGTAGTAGAAGCACAAAAAAAGAATTAAACGACGAATTAAAATATTAATGAATACCAATGAAGAAGAGTAATGATTATCAACTTTTTCTTTCTAAGTTATTCTAATAATATCAAAAGATATATTAACCACGTGTTTTTGTTAAAATTAGTACAATATTACTTGCTTTGAGCGGAGTGGCCATCATACTATAAATAGTAAATATTTCGCTTTGGGTCACCCGATTATAATGTTATATTTCTTCCCTTTTGTACTCTACATTGTGTTGTCATAATGCTGTCAATGTCATGAGATTATGTTTGACAGAAAGTTGAAGGTTCAGAACGTCGCAATGCATAGAAAAAACCGAAATGTAAACTTCGCAGTTCGTATTGTTATATAAAAATATCAGTTATAATATATAATATTTTTCGTTTAGATTTAAGGACAACACGTTAGGAAGTATATACCAATAAAAAATGAATTACTGTAATTTAAATAAGTTAGTGACTATACTTGGCACTCAAAGGGTTCTAGGTTTTAGAGCTGTTTCAACCAAACCAGTGAAGACAATAATAACAGCAGAAGGAAAAGAAATTCCTAAAAGGAAGAGTTTTGAAAATAGGATTACTTTAATAAGTCCGGACAATTCAATTAGCATTACGGATCTTAAGAATGCTCAAAGTTTGTCTACCAGAAGAGAATTAAAACTTGTTAAAATACAAGATGAAGACTCTAAAACCCGGCGACCAATTTACAAGTTTGTATTTTTTTATTTTTTTCATTATTTTATGCACTTTTGTACATCGGCGGACTTAATGCCCAGGGCATTCTCTTCCAGTCAACCTTTGGGTGGTGTAGAAATCTTGTAAGGTAGTTGCACAGAGGGACGTCTTAACATATTAAGTAATTAATGAAATATATGTAACGGTTCGCTACATACACAAACTTATACATACTCATATACGACACAACAAATCGTAAATATTATATTAAAATATATATATATTTAATTATATGTATAGATACATAGACATATTATATTTGCGTGCTATGAAGACCGGAATATGAGGTATATTATTAATTAGATAGTTCTGCCATTTCTTTAAAGAAGGAGATCATGTTTATGAAAACCATTCCATCTTTATGAAAATTATCAAAGAGAACAAAATATTTTTTGTATTACACCCAGACAACTCAGATGGTATCCTAGACCAGCCAGGACTAGATGGTATCTTCCCTGGCCTACTGAGATGGTGTGATGTGATACTACTGGATCACCTTGTCAAAATTTACAAAGGCTGCCTGGTGCACCATTACATCCCCTTGTAATGGAGAGAACTACTTTAAAGTAGTCTTCATCCCCAAACTTGGTAAATACACACAACCCTAATCTCACCAACCTATCAGTCTCACATCCTTCTTGTTAAAGGGTCTCAAGAGGCTAATAGATAGGGAAATTAGGAGCACTGCGTTAGTCAGTTACCTCTTACACTACCACCAACACGCCTACTCGATGGGAAAATCAACTGAATTTGCTCTACATCGAGTTGTATCACATATAGAAGGCAATCTAAAACACAAAAGGTCAACACTTTCCACCTTCATCTATATCGAGGGTGTCTTTGACAAAACCTATTTCACCAACATTAGCCAAGCTCTGTCTAGACATGGTGTTGATTCCACAATCTCAGAGTGGATCAACAGCATGCTAAGATATAGAGTTATTCAATTTACTGGGAGCGAAGTGACTAGAGGGGTGATAGCTAGAGGATGAACTCAAAGCGGTGTAATCTCTCCCCTTCTATGGAACATAGTTGTGGATGAACTCATCACAAAACTCAATGACTGAAGATTCTCCACAATAAGCTATGCAGACAATCTGACTTTCCTTATCAGTGGTCCCTTTGAGAGAATTACATGTGATCAAATGGGACTTGCACTGGAGATCGTTGAACAGTAGTGTGTAACACACAACTTGACAGTGAACCCGTCGAAAACAGAGATGTTTATGTTCACAAAACAAACATAGTCTAGGAAATCTCAGACTTCCCAAGCTATTTGGAACGCAACTAGCTCTTACCGAAGAGGTCAAATACTTAGGAATAATACTGGATAGTAAACTTCTGTGGAATAAGCGCCTCAATGAAAAAACAGATAAAGCCTGCATTGTCTTCTGCTAATGCAAACGGCTACTCGGCAAAAGCTGGGGACTATCACCAAAGATTACACTATGGCTCTACAGTCTCTCTATTGTCTGATGGCAGAAAACAGAGCTAAGCACCGTCATAAACAAATTGCAGCAATTCCAGTGACTGCCATGCTCTGCGGTCACTGGCTGTATGCGCACAACGCCAACTGTCGCAGGTGGCCCTTTGTCTGCCCCCACTGGATTTGTTCATACAGCAGGAGGCCGGCATGGCGATCATCAGACTTAGACACCTGGGTCTGTGGCATAAAGGTGAGGGATCGCACTCCAAACTATGGAATCAATTAGTAGAATACGAACCACTAATAGCAGCCAAATGCGATAGAATCCCAAAACACCATAAGATACCAGATTCAGGTACACGAAAATGACCGAGATCAATCAGCCATTAACGAAGGTCAGGAACTGGAGCCGGAGTTTTCTCGCAAGACCTAAATATGAATATATCACTAGCGCTAGGTCAGGTCAACACAGTTCCATATTCCAATGCGAATGTGTGGCAATAACTTACGCCGCCACAACGGCCATGTCCAGGGGCATTAAGGACTAAATCATTTGAATACTGTCAGACAGCATGACCGTCCTAAAGGCACTGGAGGGCAACATAATGACCTCTGGTATTGTCTTCGAATGCCATCAAGCATTGGAGCAGCTTGCCAAAATAAAAGGGGGATCCAATGGATTAAAGGATTAAATTTTACACAGGAACGACGCCGCAGATGAGTGTGCAAGGAATCTCAGTAACCCTGGCCACCAGCCCAACCATACTGCTGCCACTGCCTTTTAACCAACTTTGATCCTAGGTTAGACAGCCTACTCGTGAAGCACAAAACCGAAGGTGGAAAAACTTACCAGGCTGCAGACAGTCTAAACTGGTGTTGACTGAAGTTTTACCACAACCCACTTGCAGACTCATCAGTCTTAGTAGACTAGATATCCGAATAGTTGTAGGAACCATAACAGGACACCTAGCCCTGAACCAACAACTATTCACCATTAATGCGACGGACAGTCCTCTTTGCAGAGGTTGTCTGAATGCAGAAGAAACGGCCGCCCACGTAATCCTTGAATGCGAAGGTGTCGCCACACAACAGGCAAGTATCATTCCTGATACAAAATCGCTCCTAGAGGCCTGTGAACGCCCCAGGAGGCTCCTGCGCTTCTGGAAGGAGCTTGGTTAGCTCACCTAGCCCATCTGTCCTCGACGCATAAAGGACCATCTTGAGTCTTAAAAGCGGAAACCTGGGCCCACAACCAATACCAATACATACCCAGACAAGAAAAAAATGATCATGCTCATCACACAATTATTTGTCCCATTTAAATTATGAAATATTATTTATGCAATTGCTCTAAACGATAAGGTTACCCTTTGTACATTAAATTTGATTTATGTTTAATAACTTTATAAAGGCTGTAAAACCCTGGTGTACAAATAAAGTATTATCTATCTAATTTATAAAATAATTAATTTTAAAATGTTTAGTGTTAAACATTAGGCCATATATAAATTATGCCTTAAATAATACAAAATATAATAAATGACAAAACTAAACCTAAACAGCAACCCACCCCACCATTCCAGCAACCTTTTGGTTGCTTCTGGTGTAAATGGCAATGGCCTGAATCCCTGTATGAGGAATGACCCTGAGCGGGAGTTGCTGTAAGGTGTAGATAAAATATAGTGTAAGCCACTTTCAGCTCTTTTTCAATGTATCTTAGGGTGTGAATATATTTAACATAAATTATTCTGTTCCAGGCTAATGACAAATACTGAGTATCATGCAGAAGAGCTGGCAAAAAGGAAAGAGAAACAAACATCCCGGCAGAGCAATAATAAGGGTGAAAAACTGCTAACACTATCATCAAGAATTAGTGACCACGACCTCATGACAGGCGTAAAGAAGATGATAAAACTTGTTGAGAAGCAGTATGAAGTGAAAGTTATTTTAGCTGGTGAGGATGCTAAATCCTCAGAAACACTGGTAAACATAGTTGTTTTAAATTTAATTCGTTTTTCACTATCTGTTTTACCTTTCACATAGGCCTCATCCAAGGTCATCGCGGCGGTAAGACCCGTTATGGAGGATTGGCTGGAGAGGCGTCACGGGACCCTCTCATACCGATTGACGCAGGTGATCACTGGGAAGGGATGTTTCGGGGATCACCTGTGTCTGATCCGCAAGGAGCCAACGCCTGAGTGCCACCACTGCGATGGCCAGACCGTGGACACGGAGTGCCCGGCGTGGGTTGAGCAGAGGCGAGACCTCGTGGCGGCCATCGGAGTGGAAGTTCTCTCGCTCGATAGCCTGATTGCGGCTATCGTGCGGAGCGAGAGTGCGTGGAACGCTGCCGTCTCCTTCTGCGAGCAAGTTATGCTCGCGAAGGAGACGGCGGAGCGGGACCGGGAGAGGTTTAGGACTCTCCCGACATGCCACCGACAGGTGGTATCCGAGGAGATTTCCGCACGGAAAAAAAAAAAGGCCTCATCCAAGGATTTGTAGTCTAATCAATTTAATATATATCACTTGATTTGATAGCTTTCCATCCACTTTTACTAGATCAGTGTCCCATCTCTTATATTTCTCAAGTTTATTGTTGGATATTAAAAAGTTAGATATACCATTATATTAATTTGAATTTAATACTTACCACCTAATTCCTTACTAATTAATTAAAAGAATTCAGATTTAAAAAAAAACTGCTATACTTAAATGTAAGAGACGACTGAGGAATAAATTCTAAATTATACTATCATATATTTTAAAGGAATCTCCATGTTTATTTGTGAAATTAGTTTTTTTTTATTGTGCATCTTTTTGTTTACAGGAAAAAATCTACTCAGTAATTGAAAACCATGTTAAGTCAATGGGTAGAATAGTTCAGAAGCGAATAAAAGGCAACAATATAAGGTTTCAGGTGCTTCCAGTAAGAGAAAAAAGTTCGCAAAGAGATTCTAATGCAGATAAATCAAACAACAATAACAAAGGGCCGCTATGACTAGCAGTCTGTGTACTAGTAATATTAGTTACCAAGTATGTGCTTTTGAAAAAATATTATTTTGATAAAATGGACTCTGAGGCTAAGTCACATCCTAAGGACTTGCGTGATTGTAATGATCTAGATTTAACCGAATTGTATGAAACAACATCATATGACTAACAAGATAGCATTTAATATTGTATTTGTTATTAAATAAATGTGAATAAACAAATTAAGGAAGTTGAAGGTAATGAAAAGATAGTCTTAAAATTATTTCTTCGTCTTACTCAGATTTTGATTTGTGGCAAACAAATTAAAATGTACTTAAAATGGTTTAAATATATAGCTCAAAATTACACACATGTACAGGGTTACTGGGTTAGTCGACCTGGATATTTTAAGGGGTTGTGGTTGCCATCATTTCTGATAGATTTTGCTATGAATTATCATATCCCAAACCTAACCTTTTCAAGATATTGGACTTGTGTTGTATTGGACAAGCATCTTAATTTTTACGAGCCCATGCGAGCCATTTACATAGAAAATCTTAAAAGTCCAATGTCTTGAAATTGAAAATGGTTGGGTTTGGGATATGGTGTTTCATAATGAAATCTATCAGAAACGATGGCAACTACAACATCTTAAAGTATCTAGGTCGACCAGTAACCCAGTAACCCTGTATATGCATGTGTGTAATTTCTCCTGTATAATGTCTAATCTAGGGTATCCGTGGGAGGAAATTCGCCGCCTATACTGTGCGGTGTACGATCCATGACCCTCTACGGAGCTCCCATATGGACTAAGCGCCTATTGGCCTCCTGCCGCTGCCGAACTCAGCTCAATCAAGCGCAGCGGGTAGCGGCTATTCGTATCCCGCACCGTCGGAGGTGCATCGTGACAGTCCTGGCACTTTTGGTGCCTTTGGATATCCTGGCGGGTATGGACACTAAGGTCTACGACGAGACACGTGCTATCCGCCGGGGTGGTAGCGGGGAGGTTCAGGACGGGCTCGACTTGCGGCGAATCACTCACCCACATGCACTGATGGTGGTGGAATGTGCGCTGTTGGTGCCGTTCTGCCTAACCTTGAAAACCTAAACGAGAGGTCCTGGTAAATCGAATCGGACGAGATCTGTCCCCTTGCCGTATCTAAACGGTCGGGCCACAAAACAGGTAGTAACTGGGCCAAAAGGCGGGGAAAGCCTGCAGCATCTCCTGGAATAAGATCTAGTTAGGCGCCGCGTTAATACGGGAGGGACCTGAATGGCTGACATGGTTCAAGTCCTCCCGGAGTTGAGCGTCTGAGACCGGACGTCGGGCGGGTTTTTAGAGGAAACACCACATATTTTCCATTTTTCCAGAATTTCCACCCCGTTAACAACAAAAAAATTCGCCCGCCTCTGCTCATAAGCTATTAATACCTGAAAAGTCTCGTTTTCTGTCAATCTAACGGATGCGGTCTTTAAAGGTAGTAACAGTGACTTCGCCGTCACACTTAAGATCATTTTAAGCACTTATCTTAACACATTTTAAGCGTGTGATCAATGTAATCAAATTAATTAGTCATCTGAGGTAAAGTCTTTAGGAATTGCATTTAAAGTCTAGTCTAGTCTGATCTAATAGTAGTCTGTTTAAGGATAAAAACTGCCCCATGTTTAAAATCTTTTTTGTACAGAATATGGACAATGAAAGACTTAATAAATAATGAAAATTTTAATACAGCATTCTTCTAGTCAGTCAGTTCCGTCACATTAGCAGTATGATCCAGCAATAGACAATCTAATAATTAGACTGTTAAGCGTATAATAAATATACGTTATCTGTTTGATTGCAGTCTAGGAAATCTTGTCTGCCAATAGTCATCCATCCTGTAGAACTACTTAATAATTAAATGCATACACATTCTAAAATAGAAAGACACACTCTACTAATATGCTGACATAACTAAAAAAGATAAATTAATGATTTATTTTTATCAGTTGGAGTTATCACAGATGTTTTAGAGATCGTTAATTCTTATATGGTAGGAGAATTATTGGTAGTATATAGGTACAAATCTTAGACAAAAATAAATTAATGATTGTGTCTATTATGACAATTGTAATGAATATTGCATCTAATAAATATTTTACTTTACTAGTATTTATTTTATTAAAACATATCTATATCCCTTCCTCTTTTGCTTTCAATAACATTTAAATTTGATTAATACTCGTACTTGAACATATTGTTTTCAAATAATATAAATCTAATCTTTGGAAAAATTCAAAGTGGGTCAATAGAAATATCCACATATATAGCTTCACTGGAATTGGTGTATAACATGATCTTTTATAAGTATTTCTGTATAACGTATTCCTAAAATTGTGTGTTCATACATTGGATTGGCAGAATGTCTAAAGTACAGCCTAAAACCTGTCGCTGAAAGTCTCTTATTCTAATAATCATTGCAATAGGTGAGAATACTTAAGAAAGATACGTATATAAATGGCCATAACATAATGAACACTAAAAAATTGTACCCAGCACTTGGTCTCATACAATAGACTGTTTTTATTCAGACGACGTCAAGACGTAGGTACGACCAGTCTTTTTACGTGTAGACGACGTATGCGTAGTTGTTGCGACTGGCGGAGGGGTCAGTGTTGAGAGTCCGCCCCCATGTGATGAGTGGTGATATGGTGCCCACTACGGGCGCAGCGCGATGCACTGCATTTTTTACGAGGCCCTGTAACAATGAATATTAATATTATTGGTATTTACATATTTTAGTTTTCTTTGTTATCAAACTACAACAGGGCAGTCTGCGGCTTGACTAATGGTGACCCTGAATAGGATTTAGACGTAATAAAGCGTTTGGCCTTCTTGAAAAGATTAATAGTTATAGATAAATAGATAGATTTTATTATACCTAGCAAAACGCAGTGAATAGATTTTTACGAGGCTGTATCAGTCTTTATAATGTTTGTACACATAAAGACTAGCGATGTGCCGAGTAGGGCTTGACTCGAGTCAGACTCGATTCCTGCTTTAGACTCGCTTATTCGAATACCAATTTATTTTGATTCGAGTACGCCGGACTCGATTCCGGTACTCGAGTCAGGAAGAATCGAATTTGTACTCGCTGACTTGATTCTGTTTAGCGATTCCATGTGACTCGAATCTAGCAAACGAGTTAGGTTGACTCGCTCGTACTCGATATCTGTTTACATAAGCAATGATGTGACGCCTTTTTTTTTTGTTGTTGGGGATGAAAATCCCTTCGGATCTCCTGCTCCTCGGGGACTATGATCCAGGAGTATGTGGTGATTCCACTAAAAACCTCCCCGACGGCCGGTCTCAGGTGTCCTACTCTGGGGAGGACTCGCACCATGTTATTTCAGGTCCTCCCCGAATTGACACCATGCCTAATCAGGCCCTATCCTAGGGGAGAAGAGTTCTGGACCCGAATTTCTAGACTCAAGTTCTAGATCGAATTTCCAGACTAGAGTTCATGACTCGAATTTCTAGACTCGAGTCTTAAACTCGAGTCCTGGACTAGAGTTAACATTCGAATACCAAACATAGAACTCGAGTACTGGGCTCGAATCGCGGAATCGAGTCATGATTCGAATACCGTATAAACCGACTCGAGTCGATTCGATCCACCAAAACAGCGACTCGGCACATCACTAATAAAGACTGAGATGCTATCGATTTTTAATAAGTATAACAAAACAATTGCTTCCAAACCTGCTTGCTTGCTAATTTTATAGCTCCAGGTAAGCTTCTAACATAATGAAAATCGATTGTTAGTTTTTAAACTAATACCAAAAATGTATACATAAAATAATAAATTATAAACGTTTTTAGTAACAAAAAAGTTAGGATTTTATCATAGTACCGTAACCACCATACCAACAAGCAAAAGATTAGCGCATTCTATTTGTTAGGTAATAAGGTAACAACTTTATTAGTTGTATACCAGTGCCCAAGATACATCAATAGTCGGTTTGCTTAATATGCCTAAACCAAATACTACTATAAAGAAATACTTACTATTACACGTTAACTAGTTACATCAATTTAGTTGTAAATAGAATAGAGTACCAAAATAGTACAAAGCCGCTAATTCCTAAGTTGACAATCCATTTAAGTTGCCAACGAAAAGCTTTTTTAAGCTAAATTGTGCAGAAACCATTTTGTATTAAAAATTAAATTGAATAGGTTTTATGCGCATTTGGATGTAAGATTATCTAGACTATCTAGATCTGGTATATGACGATACGTGGATAGAAGAAAATATAAACAATATAGAAAATATGCAGGTTGATAAACCTTTATCTACTGGTTCTACCATACGGATTCGACGATGGCGAGCGTGCATTACACGAGCTGTTGACGTGTTACTTTTATTCTTAATCCTGATACTGTTTTAGAAAATGGCCATGGGTCGTTAACATACAAAAGCATTCGTGAATCACGAAAGTTGCAGAAAATACCTAAGAATAGGATGTGTGATATACCTATTATTGATTAAGCTAATACCTACACCCTGTTAAAAGTAAACGTATATAAGTTCATGCAGTTAACTAGTATTTTATGTAATAACTACTGCTATATATCGGTTAGTATTTGTCACCAATAGTCAAGTATATGTTACATCACCTTCTGATAATGAGGCATGTCCACTTAGATATTGATGGACTGATACATGCATTTTCCGTTACGTAATAATTTATTAGACTTGTTACTGAATTATTAGAGAACATTCATGAAGCATTAGTATGAGGGTTAGTTAGTCATCGCCTTCGTATTCTCTTAAAAAATGAAAGTTCTTTACTGTGTCTATTTTAAGATAAGATTTGCATGAATCTTATATTATCATATGTATATAGCATGAGCATTTGTATATTTCTTTTATATATTTTCTTGAGATCAGATGTTTGCAGCTCATAGTTTACACATACACATTTTTCATCTTTAAAATTAGCTTCGCTAAAGAGAATAAGTTGACGACGATGTACAGACACACCATGTTACCCATGAGAGAGGATCGCCGACGACCCGAGCGGCGCTTGCGCCGGCACCAACATCTGCGGTCCCGGCGCGCGCGCCCTTCCCCGTGACTGTGAGGCTGCGCGCCCCGCCGCCACGCCGCATGCCCTGCCGCATGCCCCGCGCTGCCTACCGCAGGTAGTGCCACTGCCTCTGCTGGACCTGCGTCTTTCGACTCCGACGCTCCTTGCTCTGCTGACCGGTCTGCAATTATGTGAGCTTCCATATCTTCTAGTGGTGATTGTGAACTGTCAATCATTAGTGGAATCATTAGCCTCCTATTAGAAGAGCAATATGTAACTAGGAATAGCCTGGGCCTGAATAGGACGGACCTGTTGGTCTAGGAGTTAGTGACCCTGACTGCTAAACCGGAGGTCGTGGGTTCGATTCCCACCCAGGACAAATATTGTGTGATGAGCACAGTCATTTGTTCTGTGTCTGGATGTGATTTGTCTATAATGTATCTATTTAAATATATATTAGTATGTTTATCAGCAGTCTGGTTACCATAGTACAGGCTCTGACTTGTTTGGGATCAGACGGCCGTGTGTGAGGTGTGTGAGATATATTATCATATTATTATTATTATAGATTATATCTATCTCCATTTTTTCTATGTAATTCATTCCATATAGTTAATTCCAGATAGTTTATTCCATAACATCCCTACGGTACAATTCACCTAGCACGAATATATTATTATGTATAGAGTTATCTTAGTTTGGAAAAAAGGATGGCTAAATAAAACACATATCGTAAACTTAAAATGCAGTCTTAAATTTTGAACGAAGGATCATGGAAACCTTTGAATGCTAAACCTAGGATTTTTTTTCTAGACGTGCCTGTAGGTACATCTTACATTATTAATAGGGCTGTTTCCAGTTTTCCTTCTTATGTTACATGTTTCGCTTTAATTAATTATCTACTTGTGTACTACTAATACTAATGTTTTGCTACTTACAAGGCACTAATAGAGCAGTATTCGTTGAGCTGGTTTAAAGTACATCCAACGATACAGCACTCATCAGCTATGCCTACTTGTCTTCTTCTCCGTGCTACTCCACCAGGCTGTTCAACAACTGAAATAACAACATTTTTAATTAGGTAACTCATTTATTCTTCAGCGTTTCTATAGAATAGTGTATAACATCAAATTTTATGAATCGCTATTACCACAAACATATAAATGAAGCAAATATACGCCAACGACAGAAAACTCCAAGCACTCTAATCTTTGTAAAAATCAGGCAAACAAATGTTTATTTTCTTTAGCATCAGATATAAATACTTATGACTTCCTTGACACAATTACTTCCTTGTGGAAAAAAACTTAGGTACTTTTGTACGTCTGTTATCACGTTTATCAAATGTTTTTTTACATTTATTATGGCTGACATATACTTGTGATGTGAAGTGGATTGAGAATTAGCCATAGCATTACATTTTCTAGTCAGTTTTTTCAGTTAAGCTGATCCGCTGGGACCGGGGAAATTCTTTGTTTTGTAGACAGGCTACAAGCCAGCCTGTCTACAAAATTACTGTCTGCAAATGTATGAATAATACGACAATTCTCATGGTAAGTGAAGAAACGATTCGTTTTTATGACATAATTTTATAAAAATAACAGAAAAGTTTAGTGATTTCCGTCTATTCCTGTCCACTTAGCCATAAATACTAACAAAAAAATATACCTAATACTAACATAAGTTAACCTGTTAGTAGTGGAGAATTTTTCAGTTTCAGGGTGTTTACTATGTTCAGTAATGTAGCCTTATGACTAATGCATTTGGTATTGCTAGAACGAAGGTAAATGTAGTAAATACTGGCCTAGTGTGTGTAAACCATGCCGTGGCGTTCTGGACTTGAATAACGTTAAATGAACAGCATGTATGTAGGGGCAGTTGGCGTTAAATAAGCGGCCAGCCATAAGGGTAGTAAAATGACGGTGATTGACGGTGAATTTCACATTAGCTGTGGTTCAAACATAACCAAAATAATATAATTTTTAAATACTACTTAAAAGTTCAAAAACTATCTTCTCTTGACGATGCAATGATCAGAAGATGCCAGAAGTCAAGTATTTCCATAAGGATGTTAAGTGATACTGGTAAACATTTTAAATCGTCAATCGGCAAACTGGTAAATATTTATTAGCAGTTGCCAAAATAAGAATTTATAACTAGGTATTCTACTTATTAAAATAATGTTTTTAAAGAAACTGACGATTTTAGGAGTGTTGTCATTACACATGTTCTCACATTTGAGGCGGAGAACCTAACTGCGAGCGCATGACGCAATAAGGAATAATCTGCCTGAATGTTTTTGTCTTTTGTTTCTAACTGAGGTTAAATCAATATATACCTTTGATATAAATATGTTTCATAACGACCGTGGACTATTGTAACGTAATAACGGTATGTTTTTTGAAACAATCACTTCTCTTTATTAATATTTCATACTTTACGAATAAATGGAGATTCCCATCAAAACGAAAATAATCTAGTTTTTAGAGTGTATATTCCTACAAAATACTTAAAGGACAATGGCAGGTCCCCATACATAATTTTATTTGAACTGAAATGTTAGCGTTTAAATATCAAAAAATCCTTAACACTTGAGAATTTATTCTTGACCATTCTCATATCAAAATTACTTGCGAAAGAAGTCTAGGAAAAAAGATATTGGATTTTGAATGTTTCGAGGTTAAGTACTAACATATTGTTAATGTTTTGTTTGAAACTAGATGGCGTTGTGTGTCAGATAGCCGAAAATATTATTTTCATTATTATTACAGTATATGAAATAAAAAAAATAAAAGCATAACATCTATTCGAGTTTAACACTAAATTAAACAAAAATAAAATAACAAACGTGGTGAGTCCGGAACTTGACAGGATCTAAACCACAGATTAAGAGATATGTACTAAACGACGACGTATCGACATTTTGAAAATATCGATGTATGTCTATTTATGTGTCTATCAATGACAATGTATTTTTCTCATCACACTGTGTAGTGGAAAATAACGTAACTATATTCTATTTCTTTAGTGTGTTTAAAATCGTTTAAAGAGAGTCAAATATATTTTAAATCATTTCTAATTATGTTTATTCAGTCACTCTACCGTACGAGTGAAGACGTGGGCAGAAGCAAATTCATAATCATAATAGTGAACCTTCGATAAATATTTCAGCCAAAGCTATAAGAATCGATTATCGATAAATTGTTCCATAATATAATATTGCCACCAAGCATCCCTAGTCAGTTATACGTGATGGCGAATCTGACATTACGTACTTAGGTCAATTAAAATCTTCAAAAATATCTTATCTCTTATAAGACTTATACAACACATGGTGGTGTAATGATAAATCATAGAAAAAATTTTGATTAAGTTTACTGTGACTCGATTTTTTAAACGCTTAAGTTTTAGGTAAATATGTTTCTGCCATTGTTCTTTATTAATGATATACATCCTATATATACGCAACTTTTTAACTCAGTCCTATTTGTAGTATTCCCATAACATATACTAAGGAGAGCGTGAGAACATTGTTTTTTTTTAGGAAAGCTTCAAGAAAATATATGCAGTGATAGAACTATAATGTGTATGGAAATAACTTTAATGTATAAAATTATATGAAATTTATATTTTAGTTAAAGGTTAATTTTTAGAAGTCGTTGGTACTTGGTATAAAAATTTTAGAACTTAATGAGAACAAACTTGTAGTTCAGCAAAGCAGCGATTATTACTATAAATTTAAGGCTAGGCTACCCCACATAATAATGTATACATAGATGCGTCTACACAAAAATAATTTTCCATTCTTAGCATCATGTCACCTTTCATTGCGAAAAAGAAAAGTTGTTCCCAAAGAATAACTGATCGACAAAATTGTAAATCCGAATCAAAATTTAGTACATACGTTAAATTATAGTATTTATAATGCAGTTAATTTGCTACCATATGTGTTTTTTCAATTTTATGTAATGTAATCTCATCTTTATTCTGTGATATAAAAATATCTTAAGCGATGAACGTACTGCAAGTATAAATGTAGTAAACAAAAATAAAATAATATAGTACCTGCGTTCAGTAACATTTTATAGAATCGTCATTTGGATAGTATAGAAGTATGCTAATTGAACGAATGTTCTATAGTTAATACGATTATGCTAAAATATGTGTTTGAATAACTTCCTAAAGCGAAAAACATTATAATCGATCTTCTCACTTACTTTTCGCATTAAGGATAGTAGTGTGATAGATAGGTGACATTAAATGTTAAAATATTGTAAAAAGCTACTTAAAACTCAAAAGTAAAGGTCATTTATATGTAGATATACATATTATAGGTACTTATTACTTTGTTTTACTCAATTAACGAAAATAACTGTTTCCCACGATTACAAGTCCACACGAGTCAAAGAGTGATAAAGACGATAAACAAATAATATTTACACATAGGCCGTGTCATTGTACACTTGTAATTAAGTATACCACCAAGTGGGTTCGTCGAAAGGAGGAATAAGGCGGCAATGTTGTCACCGAAACATGTTTACACTCCCAATATATAGATTAAACAATGTAACCGTTAGAAACCTATCAAGTTAAATACATGTAATTTAAATATTTGTCACATTTTAGTAAGTACCTAAGAATCAGATTTGAGGACTCCTGTGTTGCAGACGGCAGTGGGCCTTCCTAGTGTATAACCTAATCTTTCTTTTCCTGCGAGCACAGATATGTTAATAGTTAGTACTTAAGTTAGCAGTATATATAAACAGCTACCTACTGTCATACTTATTTACGCATAAGTCGAACAGTGTTGAACGGTATAGGCTACTTTGGCAATGTCAGTGCTAGCTTCATTTATAGAGCAGTTTTACATTAAAAATACAGTTACAAATACATGACTTCCATGTCCAAAAAATAAAATTTCTTATTACTGCACATATAACTGACTATCTACTACCGTATTTTTTGCAATGCTGGTTGAAATTGACGCGTTGCAGTGATTCAAAATTATTAAATAACTATTGTGAGTGTAACAGTACTTTGTTGCTTTATCAAAATGCTATATACACTCTTAATATGTTATTAAATTTTATAACTCTACACAAAACACAGAGGTGGGTGCTTCTTTACATAGTATAAAAAAAGTCGCTTTTTTGTGTTGTACGCTTAGATCTTTTTAACTAAGCAACTGATTTTAATGCAGTTTTCACCAATAGAGAGAATGATTCAAGGGGAAGGTTTATGTATATAATACAAGCATATTATAGTGGAGAACATCCGAGAATTTCAAAGATTTGTCTTAAAAAACATGCAAACGCTGGCTAATCTTTATGAGATAGACCAAAATAATGTACGGAACAGTAAATCTTAAAAAGATCTACAAAAATGGTATATGTCTACCTCCTAAGGGTACCACAGTAACCACAGTAACCATTTTTAAATTTTTGAATGTTACAAAAAATAATAAGTTATTTACGAAGTTATTTTAAACAATACGTTATTATTCCTTATCCAATTAAAGACGTTAAATCCGTTGTGCATTTAATGTAGATTAAAATTGCTCGATACATCATATCATTAAAATGAATATTTAAGATGATATTAAAGGTTTAAAATGCGGGGGCCCAACGACTGTCGAGCCATACGTCTATCCTGGGTGTCAGCGGTGGGCAGGATAGGAGCCGGGAGCGGACTTACTCGGGTACATGGGTTACTCCACACTGACACCACATTAGTAGTATCTACGTTGCACCCGTGCGAAGATATATTTAACATTAAGTTTAATGTTGCACCATTGCTCCCAAACGCATGGACCGACTATTGGTTTGAAACATGAAAAAACTGTATGGAGTGTGTTCATAACTATAATTCTAAAAAAAAATGTTCATTTGCTGGAAGATCACATACCCTTTTCTAGGCATTAAATAAATTCGAGTCGGAATTGATTAATTGATTATCTTCATGAGGACAAACTTCAATGGTATGATCGAAGGGTCAAAAGGTTAAGAATGTTAAATTGTTAGGCATTAAAAAGTAATTATGTTTCTATCAAATTTTGTCCGACCTTTAGTGGTGTGTTGTTAAATAATACCAATGATAAAGATAACATTGATGTTGCGTTCCGGATATCAAATATAGGCTTAGTTCACACTGTTATACTCTTCGGAGTGCTTGTTTTTAATATTTTACTTATAGAATACGCTGATTGTTACAAAACTCGAATTAGGTTTTTGTTTTGAGGAGTTTAAAGATAGTACAGTTTGTTTTATCCCAAAATAAGGAAAATCTATTATATCCAGTTTTAACTGTTTTGTATTCCTAACAATATATTGGTACAGTTTCGTCATGTCTGTCTGTCGGACCCTTGATCTGTGCGCAGCTTAACTCAGAAAGTGATAGTGCTATAAAGCTGTAACATTGCCTAGGTAAATAGGAATCGTTGACTTTGCCATTTAAAAAAATCATGATCGTAGTTTGTGTAACAAATTTAAAGGGCAAAGTATTACGACTAAGATTGTTACAGTAGTAACTTATGTTGGAATTTGTTAAATTTCGTACGAAATTAAAAATCTGACAACAACTTAGACGAAGTTGTTACGTGTTTGAAAAGACACACACTTTATTAAAATCTACAGGCCTTTAATTAACTAAATTAATTGTTATCATACCATAAATATTAATATGAATATAGTTTATATTAATAAAGAGCACAAGTATTATATATGGAATATGTAGTGACTATATTTTCCTATTTATTGCTTTATCTATTTCAATAAACCTAGGGACAACCTGTGTGAAGAGTATTTATTAAATAAATACCTGTAGGTACATCCCAGGAAGGACTGTTGTAAGCGTGGCAGACTTTGCTCATAAATTCACTGAGTTGACGACCGCAGATTTTTACGGCGGCAGATGTGGCTGCGTCAGTCGTGCTTTCCAACAGCACCGCTGCTGCTAGCACGGCGAATTGAACAGCCTTGTTAACTAACATATTGATCTCCCTGAAAATGTAAATATAATGTTTTATTATATTTTATATTATTACTTTAACATCTCGCACTTATCCGTCCACTCAAACACCGAACACTTAATGTGCGTAACTCGAGTAGGATTTCTGTTTTTATACGTGAAGGGAAGACGTAACTTGATACAAGCACCGCCCAGTTGATACCAGATACGCATCCCTCGATGGACTTTTCATTTCCGAAGTGCATTACTAAATAGTCAGTGAAATGCACATTTACCAATTGGTATGAGGAAGTAAATGATTAAGGTGTGATATAAGTATTGTAATATGAATTAAATACCTGCCTCGTTGTGTGGATGCATGGTAAAGTTCAAGCGTTACTGATATTGGCGTGTAATGTTATCATCTGTATGTAATTAATTTAATTCACGATGTTGATTAATGGTGGAGCTAAGTATTGTAAACAATGAATATTATCATCGGTGCCGTGATAAAAGTTAATGTCCTTGGACCATATCACGTGGGAACACTGTTACACGATGTTGTATTTGTCAATCGGTTTAGCCGAGAAGAAGAGAAGCTCAATTGTGGAAGTACTCGTACTACCTTCACCTAAATGAAACCACGAGCTTTATTTATGAATTGGAAACAATGCAATTGCCATGACGGTAGTTGTATCCCCGAGATAAAAAGGCGAATCCGGATGGCAAAAGATGCTATGACTCGTTTAAACAACATCTGAAAGAAAAGCGGAATTGGTCTCAAAACCAGAATAGAGTAGTACGAGCCCTGGTATTCCCTATCTTCCTGTATGGAGTTGATATGTGGACAATTCTGAGCAGTGGAAGACAAAGGGTTGATGCATTCGATATGTGGTGCTGGAGACTAAGAATTCCTTGGACCGCGAAACCCACTAATGTATCAATCCGGACTCAACTCCGAATTAAAACTGGCTTGTCCGCCATATGCCAACAACGCATCCTTTTTTCGGTCACACTGCACGGAAGCGGTGAAAGACTGATTGTGGTTGGGAACATCGAATGCAAAAGATCACGCAGTTGTTCACCGACCAGGTGGACCGACTAAATTAAATTCTCACTCAATCAGACTCAATTTATACAAGGTCTTGAGAGACGCGCTGTACAGAAACCGATGGAGAGACATCATCCGTCCCAGGTGTGTCCCAGATGCTGACCACGATCTTCAGTCGTAAGAGACCTACCAGAGAGAGAGAGAGAGAGAAAAAAACTACCGTTTTTACTGCTTCGCTGGTGCAGTAGAAGCGTGGCGTAGCGTAGCGTGTATGCGGCTGCTGTGCTGATGTCTCGGGTTCGATTCCTGGGTCGGACCAAATCGTCATAGTCGTAAAATAGTGTCGGATCTGACATTTATTGAACTTTACAGAACATAAATTTTTTAATTCTAAATCTGTAATTATGTAAATTGGCATACAAGTGAAAAATAGGGTTTGTTTTAAAATGCAATAAAAATAACAACTTTGTTTCAGAGTTTCTGTGTTTTCTTTGTATAATATGTATGTATTTAGAAAACAAAGTAATAAGTATTCTATCAGTCAATTACGTGCCGTCCCAATTAGTTTGTCCACGTGACCACCTGTGATAAAAAAGAAGGGTGGAGAGGAGGGAGCAGATGGGTGCAAAGTTTAAATGTGATTCATCAAATAGGTGTTAAGGTCATATTGGTAAAAAGGTGAACTATGAAGTTACAAATTTATTTTATTTTACCATTAAAATCTTGTACCCTATACTCAACTTAAAGTAATTTAGGCTACTGGCACAGCCTATGCTTCTATTAGTGTAATTCTATTGGTAGCTCTTAATATTACATGAAATATTAGTGATATAATCTTATGTTAAACATAATAAATATTTATGATGACAGAATTCGTAACTACTGTTCGTGTGGTGACTAATTAAAATTACGTAGTGTCACCACCCCTATTACTTCCATGGGTGTCGTAAGAGCCGACTAATGGATCAAACTACGCAGGATAAGTTACTCCTCTCTTTGCAGTTCTGCAGGAAAACTTGAAACAAACACTACACCAAAGCCAAAACCTCCTTTATAGGGGAAGCCTATGTCTAGCTGTACAGTATTAAAGACTATTGATGACGATGAAAACGTAACTAACTACTATTGTCTTATTACAATTATTGTCTAGGAAGACAGAACCAACACATTGTGCCTATAGTTAGTGTGCTTTATATGTGACATTTGAAAAAATGTTATTTTATCCATGAAGTGACATGGTTTGGTTTACACATTCAATGTATTTGGTTTTGTATTGTATTGTACAAATGTTTTAGGATATTGAAGAAATACGATACTTAGTTACACTAGTGTTATCGTGAAAATACTGACACCTTCATATCCAAACATTATTTGATAAGTAGATATGGTTATCGAATGTTATGCATGTAGTATTAAAATAAAAATGACTAATGGTGATGATTTCATTTCACCTTACTCGTTCATAAAAATGCAAATCAGCTACTTCCTTTGATAAATTGTCGTGTTGAGAGTATTCCAGGATGGGTGCCATATTATATCGTTTTGTTCACATCATACTGTAATGAATATTTGTTCATAGAACGCATCGAGGACAAGTTCTATTTATAGACAGGTCAGAGGTTGGTACAGATACACTAACGTATTAGCAACGTGAGAGTGCGAGCTATGGTATCCCACCTACCCATTATAGTAAGTGCAGTACGACTACACGACTATATACAGGTACATAAATTTACAAAGGTTTACATTGCTCGTAGTACACATACATCTCATGAAGGTCAATTGACTGTGCGACACCCTGTTAACGTTCAAGAGCTAAATATCTCTTAAATCTACCAATTATTTACAGATCTTTATCTGATTAAGATTAAAATTACTGCATGGCTGTACTGCATTGCTCCAACGATCATAATATTTTAATTAAGAACTGTTCGAAACAGCCGCCGCTTGATAAAACTTTGTCGTTCTATCCTTGTTGAAATGTACTTGGTCTACGTGTGCTATTAAGGATAACATTATTAGTTGAGAACAGTAGGTTCGGAATTTCGGAGTAGAGCGTGGTCAGTCGTACGCTAAGCGTGTTGCTTGGAACGCGGTGCGGGCGCGACTCAGTGACCGACGGAGTACCATCAACCATCTGCATGATGCGCCTCGTGCTCGCACACTCTATTGAATAATTACATAAATCTCTGATTGTATCTGTAGCCTTGCTCCGTCTTTAATGTTGTTCTATAGGATACTATTGTGTCAGACAATCTGTTTGCATGGCATTTGTTCAAACTGATTCACCAGGATGTATTACTTAATTGTTATTCGAGCGTGCTTGAGCGGTACACCTTTAGCAATAAATTTTAGAATTGTACGTAAATAGTTGTTGTTGTTAGAATTTCTAATAAAAACTTAAATATCATTTCTCTAAGATACTTATCTCGCAATCACGTTTTCTTAACCGGATATTTTCTTACTTATAAGACATGCGTAAGTGGGTAAACGAAGTTTATAGCCTACCGCTGCGTCTATCTGCTACTTTATATTGCTTAGCATGAAGCATATCTATGGAGTGTAGACTTTCACATTTCTATTTATTCCAGGTTATGTAGGACCGATAAATGTAAAAGGAACTGTTCTCTGAGAACCTACGAGTTTTCAAATTACTCGAATGGTGATAGTCTCTGAGTCACGTCAACGTCAGAGTCGTGTTAAATATTGTTCCGTAGTCTACTGAAATCATTATTATTTTTAATATAAGAGATTTTGTTACAGGTGTGCTGAATATTGGTTTTAGTATTTTTCATGTTTGATTCATGTCAATTCAAAATTTGTTCTAATTTTTTAAATTTACATCTAACACAAACAAACTTTGTTCGAATCGAATGATGAATATTTAAATTAGTAACGAAAATATTACACTTAAAACTTAAATAAAGAGTTAAAAATCGAAAACAGGTTCTTAAACCACAAGTACTGAGAAAAGTTTTCAAATCTTATTTTTATAATGACCTTTAGTTACATACCTATATAAGGAAAATGAAAAAATCTTCCTTCCTATAGGTATTTACGTTTTGCTTTACAATCGCACCTTCTCGTGACGCTCGTGAGGTGGTCTCTTAGCAACGAGACACGGTAGACATTTGTCGCAGACGATAGGTAGGTAACAAAAGATAATTTAAGAGTTTGCGGGGTCAAGTGTATAGTCGCCTTGCCCAATTGGTCAGGCGGACCGGTCACTGGCTTTGCACCGGATACCTTTCGATAACCTATAATTATTACATAACTGAGGCAGGTAGCCCGTAAGTAATTACAAAACTAACATTGAAGAACAATATTACGTAATTAAAATTAGCCTCGTAGCCTTCGCTAACTGTTTATAATTATTTTCTGGACTGAGAATATAATTAAATGCGAATAACAAAATCTGATAATCTTATATGTATTATGTATGTATTTACCGTGAGTGAATATGTAATACTTGTAATATCACGGTTTTTTAAATGTCTTTTCGCATTTTCTTAAATGAAATTTATTTAATTAAATTTTTTTTTTTAAAAGACAACTCCCGCACTAGGAATAAATCCTGTGTCGCGGGAGACTTTACAAACATACATGAAACGGACACAAAGAACACCCAGACTCAGAACAACAATTTGTGGATCACACAAAGTGTCGTCCCATGTGGGGATCGGACCCATAACACTCAGCGTAGTAGTGAGCGGCGTGGCGACCGCTTAAACCACTACGCCATCCGTGCAGTCGATTTTCATTTGTGCGAATTCAATGTGTGCGAATCGTCGCAAAAAAAATCTAGAGGTGTCGATTCGCAAACTAATAAATTCAGCTTGTGCGAATCGACCACTAAGCCATTTTGTTGTACGCGAATGACACAATTTTATGTTATATGCAATGTGCAGTACCTACTACACTGAGCGGAGTTAGGTGGTCTCGTAGACTTCTGCTATTGCAAATAACGACTACAATAAGCGTTTGTAGTACGCACCAGTCACACACAGTGGTAATGGTAGTAGTTTAAGCAAGAGAGATATAATACCTATGTACACACGCACATATATCAAGCACCCTAGTGACCGTCTCGACCTCAATTTAGACATTGACCTGTCACAGTTCAAACACCTAGGTGGGCTAATCAATCGGTCGGTAGTCATCTTTATTTGGGTCTAATCACCTGTGCATGTGGCTCTATACTGCGTAAGTAATCAATCTATCCTTGAAAGAGTACGTGTCTTTTTACTTAGGCATTTCACAAATTTCTATAGGTACCTTCTAAAGGGTTACAGCGTAAAAACCAAGTTATGTGTCTGAGCGGCGTGCTTCGTTTTGAAGTGTGGGCGACAGCACAGCAGTAAAAACTCTGGCGGTAAACGTGAAACTGGCTGGATTCGTCCACTTCTCAGAATTACTATCGCCAATGGTTTCTAATTGTAAGTACTTTATGACTGGTGAAGCGAGGCGTATTTAATAAGTATGTAATTAAAACTGAGTTGACTTATCATCTGCTCCGATAAACTTGAGCGTACACCATTGATCTACAAGCTCGATCCGCCGCCTGCCATTAAATTAACTAGTTATTGAAATAAATACTCAAGTACACCTATTTGAAATGTATATTTATTACGGAGATAACCTCTGTATGTGTACTCGTAGTAGTAAAATTCCGTAGGATATTGCCAAATATTCTTATGTACTCGTATGTACTTATTTTATACACATGTATGTAAATGTATTTGTAATGAGATACCATGAGTTAAATGGATAAAACTGTACATGTAAGTAGTTATATAGGCACGCATAACATTTAGTATAATATCCTACGTTTATTACTTTTTACAAAGTAGTAGGTATATAATTTTACTGTGAATTTTATTGACGTTAAGACGATAACAAGCCCTATCCTTCCTTTTATTTTTTTCATGTGAGAAAGTGTGGTAGTGGTGTTGTCCAAACTATAGATGTAAGGCCGGTTTTATAACCAATCCATTTAAAACGAAAACAAAAAACCGTTTAAAACCGAAATAAACCGGTTTTTTACGATTTAAAACGGTTGGTTTTGATGATTTTGTTATTCTTAATAACTACATTTTCTTGATTTTACCGAGGTAGTTATATGACGGAATACCTATAAACTGTGTAAAGATTTTTTATATGTGTGATATACTAATATGTATATACTTAGCGGGTTTAGTTCTAGTTGGTCCGTCCGACCAAGCGTACGTATTACCTACCTAAGTTATAAAAACTCTATTGATAAGTTAAAAACTGTGTTGGTAAATAAACATTTTTTTCATGGTTTTCAAACGATATAACTAATCAATTTGATTCGGTTAAAAAACAAAATCACACTGGCACTCTCGTTGACGTCGTCACTCGCGACGGCCTTGAAGACATAACCGGTTTAAAACCAAACTCACACTCTTGCACTCTCGTTGACGTCGTCACTCGCGACGGCCTTGAAGACATAACCGGTTTAAAACCAAACTCACACTCTCACACTCTCGTTGACGTCGTCACTCGCGACGGCCTTGAAGACATAACGTTGTCTCTTTCATGCGCAAGTAAAACGGACGGCATTGTGTTAATGATGTCTTCTAATCTAGTGTGTGTAATATAATATAATGTAATAAATAAGTATAGGTAGGTATAGCTACATACTTAAGTTTTCGTGTATTAGGTAATGTAGGTATTTTCTATTGATTTTCTATGAACTAATTATAACGAAGCATAAAACACAGTTCTTTTATTTTTGTAGGCGAGTTTTCAACCATTTAAACGATTTATTTGGGGTTTAAAACGGCAACATTTAATTTAAAACGTTTTAAATCGGTTGTTTTACTAATGAACAATGAACAATGAATGCAAAATTCGATCATGCAGAACATATGATATACAACCTTCAAAGAAGTTTCTTACGAGAAATAACAGTGTTTACTAGACAACAGAAAACTTAAACTTGTTTGTCTTATTAATTTATTTGTTATTTTATTGGTTACCTACAACTCAGTTTACAGCTATAGCAAGATCTGCTATTATGTTAATGTATTAAATTGCTATGACAAACAAGTACTAATTTTAGTCGTGTTAATGATGTTTTAGAGAACATTTTTATTCAGTAATCGTCATGTTGTTAGATTACTTTTAAGTTAGGTGCTTAAAACATTCTAACAATAAAACATTTGAAATATAGAGAATACCATTTTTAATTAATTAATAATTAATTTTACGACCAATTGTTGTTAAAAAGTACAAATGCCTGCGGTGGATTTCAAAAAAAGGAAAACTATTTCCATATTTGATGATAAATTATAGACATTTCAATATTATTGTGTCTTAATATCCCTGTATTTTAATAAACCTGTAGGACCTTAAACTAAACTTCTAAGTAGAAAATTAAACCTAGTTCCTTAGATTTTTTGCATAATATTTACAATTGGGACATGGGTCGTCCCATGTTCCAATTGTAAGCTGTGTGTCCACAAATTGTTGTTCTGAGTCTGAATGTTCTTTGTGTCCGTTTCATGTACCCATATGTAAGTCCCCCGCGACACAGGATATATTCCTGATGCGGGAGTTGTCTTTGTAAAAAGAAAAAGAAAGAAATAATGATGAAGTATAAAAGTATTGCAGGCTGATTGGACTATGACGAGAAGATAACTTGTGGCCTAATTAGGCAGTGGACTCATTTAAGCAATGTCGATCTACTTAAATATAATTTAGTCAACTAAGTTAAGAGAAGTTTAGTGATAAGTAGCCAAATAAATAGGCACCAGGTATCTTATCCATTATCCTTAGGTTTAACATCCCATTATCCAGTACAAAAGCGAGATTAAGTATTGAGAGAATATTAAATTAGAGTTTTTGATCGGAATATTATGCATTAACAATATGTAATAATTTGAAATCATAGATTAAAATGGCAATTAAGTAGGTAAGTTTCTCCTTTAACTTTTTCTACTTATAATACGGATACCTTTAGACATTAAATAAGCGTTAATTACTTTTTTAAACTTATAATAATAATAACTTCACACATTTCACACACGGCCGTCTGATCCCAAACTAGGCAGAGCCTGTGCTATAGTAACCAGACTGCTGATAAACATACTTATATATTTTTAAATACATACATATTACAGATAAATTACACCCAGACACAGAACAAATGACCGTGCTCATCACACAATATTTGTCCTGGGTGGGAATCGAACCCTTATGAAATGGTCACAAGGTAGTAAAAAATACGACTATGACTTCAGTTGTGTTGTACGTGATATTAGATTAAATCCTACAGTGTACTTATTTATATTAATAGAAACAAGAAAATAAATTTCTAATACTAGATAAGGAAAGCTTCTTTGTTCTTCAGATGAAAATAAACATAAAGACGCATAAAACCAAATTCTGTGTATCTTGTTCCCTGAGTCTTTTTGAAAAAGATCAGAGCTAACAACTAACTTATTTTTAAATAATATTGGTACATATATTTCAATATGTATATATATTTTTAAATGAATAGTTTCAAAATAGCCGAGTGGATAGAAGAAACGGACCTAAGTATTTTAATACTTAATGCATTGAGGATGACACCAGTGATTTTTTTAATAAAGACTTAGCTCGAAGTACATTAGGTAGAGATTCCTAGAAGTGTATTTGTCATAACTTTATTATGTAACATAATGTAAAGTGTATTTAAAATATTTTTTCCTGCATATAGAAGTCAAGGAAACTGTCTGTAAGCAGGATAGTCAGAATGTGAATTCTATTATAGGATGGAAATGAAAACAGATATTCGTTAACAGCAAATTATTTGCGGATTTGTATTATGTAAAATTCTCATCTCCTAAGATCAATTTTATGGCGCCTGAGAATGTTCATTTAAATACTTTGAATTATAAAATTTAGCTTCACTGACACACAATAAACCTTCATATTAAGTTGTACTGTTAATAAAGTTTAAGAACATATCTAGATAGTTATAAGTCCTAACTATTAGTTTTTAATGACACACATTCACTAGGAACACTGTATAAAAATTCAAGTCTCTAAATTTTAATAAGTCACTTACTTAGCTTGTAGGTCAGGAACGTCCTTTCCTCTGTCTGTTATTGTTTGTGATGTTGTGTAACTGTGGGTCGAGGCAACTGGCGCCGGCGATCGCATCAAGCCGCGAGCGGTGCGCGTGCGAGTAGTCCGCGAGTCGCGTCGCGTGGGGCACAGGGCTATGTGCGTCTTCCACCGGCGCCGGAGCTGATCGCGCTGGCGAGTTGCCGCGTGCGCCGCGCGCGCTTATTATACGCAGACGATGGGCGGCGCGCAAGCACCCGCCGCCACGCCCCGCGCTCCGCCCGTCTAACTCACCCCTGACTCCGCTTTAAAAACATTTATGACCTTTCTTTGCACTGGTGACTTCAAGTCATTGACCAACGATGTCTGATACTCGTCTTCCAGGCTAAATTTATGTTCAGTTTAGAAATGGTGTAGTTTTTTCTCAAACATAACTGACTGCACGGATGGCGTAGTGGTTTAAGCGGACGCCACGCCGCTTACTACTACGCTGAGTGTTGTGGGTCCGATCCCCACATGGGACGACACTGTGTGATCCACAAATTGTTATTCTGAGTATGGGTGTTCTTGGTGTCCGTTTCATGTATATGTAAGTCCCCCGTGACACGGGATATATTTTTAATGCAAGAGTTGTCTTTGTAAAAAAGAAAAAGAAAGAAATAATGATGAAGTATTGCAGGCTGATTGGACCATGATGAGAAGATAACCTGTGGCCTGATTAGCCAGTGGGCTCATTTAAGCAATGTCGATGTACTTAAATGTAATTTAGTCAACTAAGTTAAGAGAAGTGTAGTGAAAAATAGCACAATAAATAATCACAGGGTATCTTATCCATTAACGCGAATATCGACATCAGGAACACACTTAGGTTTAACATCCTTTTGGATTGCCATACGTTTCGACCAGTTTGCACTGGCTGTAATAATATGCTTTTGTCCGTTCCGATATCCATCACGTTAAGTGACCAATAAACTCACAAAAGATACAATAGCTAAATCCTTACAATTAATCAAGGATTATAACCATCATATTTGACCTATACCTTACAGAAGGACCCAGAAGACAAGTTGGATCAGTTTTGACATCCATAGTCATGGGATTACACTTTGAAAACACATTGTAACCTAATCTTATCCAGCACTGGTCAGAAATGGACCTCGCAAGCAATCCCAAACACAATGACATTACTTCTTATTATTTGTTGAATAATTAATTACGGTCCTCTTTATACTGCTTACACCTTTTACTAATTTTTGGTAACTGACACTCGGTCATTAGTCGTACTATCAGTGTTCAGTATTTATACTGTGTACTCATCAACAGTGTACCTACTGTTTACAATAGGAATGGTGATATAAACTTCGCATTTATTCAGAATACGCTGTGCTTAAGTAAACAACAGTTGTATCGGGTAATATTATGTCAGTAAGTATTTCTGGCGCAACGCTTAATGATACCTCGATACAGGTAACTTAAAGATAAGTAATAAACCTGACTTTGAGTCCGCGGACTATGAGTAAACAACCTTGAATTTATTTTGATAGTTCGTCATTCTCGGGAATCGATTTTTATATTAAGTCTGTAATTTTAAAACATATTTTTAAGTACGTAAAAGGCACAAGGTAAACAGTTTCGAACTTTTCTCTATAGCTCTAATCATAATAATTATGTATTTTACTCCTGCTTCTTTAACGTTAAGAAGGTTCTGATTGCATTGCTATTAAATTGTATAGCCAAGGTTTTATTTACATGTAGCTATACGATAAATAATAAAATCTGTTGATTTGTAATAAATAAAATTATTGAATACAATTTCACGGAAAGCCCTCACAGTAATTGTCATTAGAATTTTACTAAAGTAAAATTCTAATGAAGGATGGAAATTGTTTTAGTTTTTCGGCGCTCCATGACAGTTGGCGCCTAAAGCAGGTCGTTCTATGTGCCTTAAGAGCTTAAAAGTAGTATAATGTAAGTAACTTACTTTCATATTTTATAAATAGTTTATCAAATGTACGTAGGACGGTAGTTTTAGAAAGTTTAGGGGTATCGAGAAGTTAAAGTCCGGTTCTTTGTAAACCTATACAGATTGAAATGAATTAAACATGTACTTAAATGTATACTTAAAGTGTACCTAACACTTTAAGTTTGTAATTAAGAATGTTTTTGTACTAACAAACTGATACAATATTTAATTCTAAATATTAACCAACTATAGTCAAATACAAAAATAGTATAGACAGGATAATTACCAGTACCTACACCTTTGTACTCAATTCTTGACAATGATTCGTAGTGCTCAATAAAGAGAAGCTATTTATACACAAGGTGACAACTTTATTGACAGATCGACTGCTAATGAGAATTAATTGCAGTGAAATTGTGTTGCGTCACTCATGCGACATGGAAGGGTATTGTCTCAATAAATTTATTTACTAATTAGGTGGTGTTATTTTTGTGTAATTCAGATAATATAAAAAGCTAACACGCCTCAGTTTACATCTAGGATGAGTGTGGTATAATCTAGCGTCCTAACCTACAAGCATTTGCTTCGTTTGTAAGTGCCCCTGAAGTCGACAGCAACGTCAAATGTTGGTAGATAAATATCACAGACTGGATCTTAAACTTTTCTTGTGTTTGGTAGATTTAGTAGGTCTAACAGCTGATAGAAATTGAGACGCAATTTAAAATTTAGACCAAACTAATGAGAAGTGTGAGATAATACAGATCTCCACACGAGATCTCGGGCTTACTGCTATGTATTAAAACGATGATTTTAAAATGTTTGTAGTATTGTCATGTTAGATCTATGTCTAGGACATTTAAATATTACTTACATTAAAATATTAAAATATCTATCTGAACTTCATTGGTTTATAACTGAAAAATAGATTAAGATAAAAAAGCATGTTGTCCTATTTTAATAATATTAACACACAGATTTAACATGGGGGAACACTGGTGATTTAGTTAACACAATATTTGTTAGTGTTAATAAATGCACACTTAGGGAAAATCTGATAAGTATGCTAATGTTGTTTACAGACATATAATCTGTTTGTTATCGTTCCTGTCTGTTCCGTTATTTAATTAGTGAAGACGCGGTTGAAAGCTGTCAAGTATTGGCGCCCTAGGGCTCGCCTTCATGTTTGGGGGTCTCGTCACTATCGACTCGTTTTCATTATCTTGTTGCTATTTATAATGTATGAAGAAATATTGTTATTTATAAAATCGTCTCCTGATAACCGGAAATAGATGAAGAATAATCTAGACTTTCGATGGCTTTTACCTAGGTGGATTATTAAAAAATAACAGAAAAATGTTAGTATAGCCTACTTTAAATGTTTACATAAGTTATTGAAAGGTTAGTCTCGTAAAGTGTTATTTACTGTAGTCATTAGACAAATACGTGCTCTTAGGACCTGAGATACAGTTCAAAGGCATTTATCTGCTTTTTATAAATCAAACTATACCTAGTTTGATTTATAAAAAGCAGATAAGTGCCTTTGAACTGTTTACCTACCGGTAAAAAATTTTTGAAGCCGTATGTTAATCATTATCTTACGGCAGGTGGTCTTGGGTTTGCGATCACTGGTCCTTTTTTTTTACTAACCATTTGAGATTCACATCACATCAACAGCCTTAATAGTCCACTGCTGGACGTAGGCCTCTCCCTAGAAAGGTTTTGGCCTACTATACCACGCTGGCCAGACAGGTTAGTACAGGGTTTGTGTCAAGTTTGCCTGCTGTTTGAGATTTAAGCAAATCAAATTCAGAAGCAATAATTTTAACTTCTAAATCTGTTTCGATCTTTTCCTTCGCGTGCCTTGAGCCTTTAGTGTGTTGTATTATATTCTCATATTTCGTCATACATGGCAAGTTATCGATTTGTAGTATCAACTCTGTTATTTCTTAAAGCACAAAGTTAGGCCAGAATAAAAGGTTTTGTAGTAGCAGTCGGTCCTAAATCAAATTGCAATGCGAAAACGAAGTTTATTTATGGACATTGGGGATTACAAGGCAGCGATTGGTAAGGTTGTTTTTTTTTTGCTAAGGCAATGAATGATGTCTGAGCTCTAAGGAATCAAAGTAACTTAATTTGAAATTCGACGTTGTGGCAGTGCTGTACGTAAGGCTTTTCCCTTAGAGAATAGCACTGCTCTGGTCATTGCTAAAGAAACGCTACCAATATGACACATACGAGTATGTGACAGAAATCAGTCAATTTCAAAAGTTAAGTTTGATGTGTAGAAGCTTGAACTACATTGTTTGGCATAGGGAATGAGTTTCGAAAGAGGGAGAGCATTGTTTCAGCACCAATTAACAGGCTCGACCGTAGTGATACCATGGCCTAACAGAAAACTGGTGTTAAGCAATTCTTTCATTGCTTTTCACCGAGTGACTGAAGTTACCGGGGCTGGACCTCCTATTCCCCTGATTCTGTGTTCTATTTTGTCACATGTTCCGACTCTATTTAACTTAAACCTTCAGCGAGAGAGATACGACATTTATTATCACGTTGACCCAATTTTAAGCAAATGGGTCCAACAGTATTTGTTCCTAAGCTAACAACTAAATATTCAATCTGAACTGCATGATGATTGATTGTTTAAATCTGCAATGTGACAAGGCTAGATCGTCTAGTACATAATGTCATCAGTACAAAATTTAAATAAGTGATCTTATAAATCCTATAATAACCTCGACTTAATTTATACAGCATTTAATCAGAATACTAATCTGATCTATGTATATATTTTTAAATTAGTGTCTCTAGATCCTATACCTCACAAAAAACTTCAGCGTCTATGGGTTAGTGGTTAGTAACAACCCATAGACGCTCCTCGTATAACACATTAAGTAACAACTTGTTACTTAATGTGTTATGGAAGGATAAGATTTTTTGCGTTGATGAATCAGTCAGTAAGGGCAAGTGATTTCTTATGTATAGATAAACGGAACACTTTAAGTAGCACTTACACCGTTTTAAATATGTCATCGTTTCAACGGATGCAAGTTTCTACTTTGTGTTTGATATATTTTTGTGCGTTTGCAGCTTCGCCATCTTTTAGGCATTTATATATAATTGGTTTTCATAACAAACATAGCTTAAAAGATACAAAAAGGACCCTACAAACTGTATACATGTTTAACCTAAATGATATATTTATGTAGATAAAATCCATTACATTAATGTGTTTTAATTGACTGACTGAATGTGGTATGTATCAAAAGATATACTTAGTCAATTTTATCGATGTTGACAACAACACATAATTATGACTATAGATAAAAACAATATTTCTAAATAGGTGTAACCTTGTAACATGGTATGGTCCTACTGTTTATTGTATTCATATGACAAATATCTAAGAGAAGACCAACCGATGACTGGTTTCAAAGTTATCCGAAGGTCTGTAAACAAAGCACGGAAATAAAAAAATATTGTCTTGTAACACATTAAATGCACTTAGTTAAATAGTATGTCTATTTTATTTAATTACATTGGCATTTTTTTATGTGTAGGCGTTCGATGAACGTATGTGCAGCGTAGAGGCCGCGACAAATGTGACGCGTGTATTGCATTGTGCGCTAAAGCTTAGTATTTTGCGCAAAAATCATCATCATCAGCCTATCGCAGTCCACTGCTGGACATAGGCTTCTCCCATTGCACGCCACTTAGATCGATTTTGGACTTCTCGCATCCAGTTCCTGCCAGCCATCTTGCGCAAATCGTCACTCCACATGGCCTGTGGGCGTCCAAAAATCATAGAATCGGCTATTTTTTTTTGTTATCGCAATGTTTTTTTAAACAAAGAAAACGGTAGACTTTCTTAGTAAATTTTGTGTAGCGTAGGCGGTGTGTTAGCGCAACATAAAAACTGCAGAAAAAAAATATGAAAAGGCTTTTTTTCTTTCTAAATGAGTAGCGCGGTCTGCGTTGCTCATACTTTTATCGAACGCCTTCGGCAAACGCTTGTGTAAAGACAGTCTCACTAAAGAGATTCAATTGATTCTGATGAACTTAATTATTTGAAATCTAAAAATCAGATTATTTTTATCGTGAAGTGTTAAGTATTCATAATCTTTTAATTTGGTCTATTGAAACGAAACGACCCTCCATCAGTGGAACTATCATGTCAGCTGCTAGGTCGACAGCAATTACAGATTTCATGATTTTTATGTACCTACCTCAGTACAAGGCAGTTTTTATTCTAAACTAGCTCTCAAAAGGAATAATCATCATCATCAACAGCCTTTAGTAGTCCAATGGCTGGACATAGGTCTCTCCTTAGACTACTAAACCTTTCCAAGGAGAGGCTGATGTAAAGCAGTTTACTATTAAAGGTTGTTGATTATGATGATACCATGTTGGCCAGAGGGGTTAGTATAGAGTTTGTTTATATCCATGGGCCCCGTCGTGGTCCACCTCCCGGGGCCTCAATCGTGGTCAACTCGGTCCTCGTACCGGTTCGGGCCCAGATGAAATATCTGGGCCTGATCCTCGACGGGAGGTGGCTCTTCGACTAGCACTTCCGACAGCTTGCTCCAAAGCTGGTCGACGCTGCGTCTGCCCTTGGGCGACTTCCACCCAATCTGGGTGGACCCAGCGTCGCAACGAGACGGCTGTACACGGGGGTTGTCTGGTCAATGGCACTGTATGGTGCAACGGTGTGGGCGGCGGCTCTGACCGCTCAGAATAGGGCACGCCTCTGGCGCCCTCAGAGGATATTGGTGGTTAGAGCCATACGCGGTTACCGCACCGTTTCGACGGAAGCGGCGTGCGCGTTGGCCGGTACTCCCCCGTGGGACTTGGAGGCGGAAGTGCTCGCCGAAGTATATCGGCGGACGGCTGGTTTCCGGGCGGATAGTGGCAGTCGGCCCCCGCCCGAAGAGATAAGCGAGTGGCGTGAGGCCGCTCGCCGAGCCACGATGAGCCAAGTCGTGCGGTATTCCGCCGGGGTCTGTTCTCGGACCACTCCGTGGAACATAGGAGGTTGGGAGGCCCTTCGAGGTTGCTTTCCCCCCGGGCTGGGCGTTATTTGTTACGCCGATGACACGCTGGTTATAGACCAGCGTGTCATCGGCGTACCAGAGGAGTCTCTCTGGTGGTCCGATGCATTAAAGCTCTGAGACGGGTGGCCTGGAAAAGACGGAGGCCCTCTTGTTCCATGGCCCCCTCGTCGTGGTCCAGCCCCCGGCGTCTTCATCCAAATTACAAATCTTTGAAATCCTTGAATATCATCTACTATAATATGCATATATTATACATATTAACCTTTCTCCTGTATCACTATCTCTTTTGATAAAACGGCATTAAGATCCGTTGCGTAGTTTAAAAGATCAAAGCGTACTAGAACGGCAAGCGACTTTATTTTATACCATCTATAAATTTATCAAGGCTTCAAAGGTACGTAAAATAACACTGTATTTAAGATACTGTAAAACTAGCAGGTTTTATAGTACGTACCGTTAGTTCATTTCCGGTTAAGTAGTCGATAACTAAAACTAATTAAGAATACAGAGTGTCACCACCCCTATTTATTTAATGGGTGTCGTAAGAGCCGACTAACAGAGCAAAACTACGCAGAACATCAGCACTGCAAAGAGAAGGAAAACTTAACACAAACCCTAAGTCTTCAATCAATCCGATCGAGTACCTTTCACATGGTGAAGGAGGACTTGATCTTCTTCTACTGGTCAAGATCGCTAAAACTGGTGGCCAAGTTCGGTAACTCTTAACCCGTTGCAAGTATATCGTTTTTTTTTTGGAGGTTCTTAGAAAGTTAGCAACATAAGTGAAACAAACAAAATTAAATAAATCCATTTTATGATGAATCGTTTTAAAAATTATAAAAAGTTCCACTTTAAAGCTCCTGGCTCCAACATCAAATCAGTAGGAAGGTGTCAAATAAGAGTTAAGTTTTATTCTGATACCGACGCTAAGAAATAGGTTGGATATCAGTTGTAACTTACTTCGCAATATTTGTAATAAGTTAAAAATAAAAAATGAGCTTCACTTTTAACTTGCTATGTAAACAAATTTTGGAAGTCAGTTTAACTTATTCTAAATTGTCGTGATAAAAAAAGAGTATTCAGTTTACAGCTTTACATTATTTATAGCTCACCCCCTGATGTTGGGGTAGATAAAAAACTACAAATAGGAAAAAAGGGCCAAACGACTGACACTTTAATAGAGTGGCAGCCATGAATAGGCGATAATGGTTGATATATTTTATCGCCGCTTAAATTATTCCCTTTCTAAAATACTATAACTTTACAGGTGATTGGGTTATACATTTCTATAACATCGATATTTTGTCGAAGCGTGCTTAAAATACTATCGAGATTACAATGGCAATGTCTGGTTTGCTGTGCTAAAAAAGTTTGCCGTTTTATAACGAGAAGTAGCGATTGATTTTCTTTTTAACGATGGATTCTTATTCTTACTTTTACTTATTGATTTGTCAATATGTCTTCTGATCTGTTAATATCTCTTCTGAAATACAATTATTATATTTGCAAGATTTGAATGTGTTTGCATGAATACTTGATAGACGTGACGTCCCATGTCCCGTCTCACGCCAATAGCCAGCCCAACGTCCAGGACACTAAAGATCCATCACCTACTTTTATGATCGCGTGACAAAGTTTAAATCTCTCTGAAAGCCCTAAAGTAATCAATAAACGAAGTCTTCTACGGACTAAAGCGGTTTTGTTCGGTTTTTTCTACTATTCCTTCATATTGTCATCGATGTTAAGAATCCCTAGGAGGTCCTACTGTTGACAAGTAGCAATCCGGAAAGTCCAATATTGTGTCATTGTTGGGCCGAAAGGAAGTACCTGGCTGAAGTCAAACACCTGATTACCCTTCTCAATACTTTCTTTCTTTTTTTCATTTTTAAAAAGACAACGCCCGCATTAGGAATAAATCCTGTGTCGCGGGGGACTTTACAAACATACATGAAACGGACACAAAGAACACCCAGACTCAGAACAACAATTTGTGGATCACACAAAGTGTCGTCCCATGTGGGATTTGAACCCACAACACTCGGCGTAGTAGGAAGCGGCGTGGCGACCGCTTAAACCACTACGCCATCCGTGCAGTCATGTATATATATACTGTAATTATGTAATACGATATACATGACGTATACCTATAGATGAAATTTTAACAAATAGGTTAAATAGGCATACGGCACAACTGATGATATGGTCAGCTTAGTCTTACGATGCTTTCAAGATCGTCACAAAAATATTACCTTTCTTAGACCTTCATCTATATAACAATTCTACATAAGGAAGAGGATGCAACGGGGCTTTATACAATTTCGAATAGGTACGCGAGTGGTTTGAGACCGCTCACCGTGCCACGATAGTTCGTTGGTCGTCCTGGCTAGAAGTTCCACGTGCTGGCTTTGCCACCGGGGAAGTGTTCCAGCTCCAGTTGGCAGGGCAACAGCATGGGACCCTTTCCTTCCGACTGACGCAGGTCCGTGCCGGGCACGACTGCTTCGGGAAGTACCTGCATGCGGTCGCTAAGAGGGAATTGAGTCCCGCTTGTCACCATTGCGATTCCAGTGAAGACGGCATCTAACAGAAGGAGGTGGCAGAGAGGGCCCACGTGTATAACCTCCACTCGGACCTAATTCGTTGCCGACGAACCGGGCGGCGAAGGCCCGTTTACCACGAAGGCGGTTTCCACAAGTAAAAAAAGAGCTTTATACAATTTGAATATTCACGAGAGATTTGAGAAGGTACAAGATGCTGTACGTTACCGCAAAACACTTATTTCTAATGCTGTCTTCAATATTTTTAGGCCCGTATCTTAAAAAGTGTCTCAGTCGTGAGTCTAACCCTAAAACTTATTTGAAAAAGAGATATTATTATTGAACGTCACTTAAAACAAGATTCATTGATCTGTATTCGCGTGAGTGATAGCTTATTTTAGAACAATGTTTAAGTTGAAATGTTCACTCGAACATAGATTTTAACAGATGTGATCTTTGTTTACGTGAAACACGCTGAAACTAGTCTCAAGCAGTGATTTCTGGGCATTTTATGGGAAATGAACGTGTTTTAAAATGATTTGTTTCTGAATCATTACAAAAGACTTGCTTTACTTCATTTATGAAAGAATTACTTGACAAACATATTTTATGCACTACAATTTACCTTACTTGATATTCAATTCACATTCAATCACTTATTTAAATTAAAATCACCACAACCTTTTGATGACTAATGATTGATTGATTTATGACTAAAGTATAATATTATTCTAGTAGTATAATCTTTAAAATAAAAACAGCGTTTGATAATTTAAGATGACAAATATTGATAAAAAATTTGAATGTTACAGCTAGTCATTTTTATTCTAATATATTTAATTTACTTTAATATAAAGCTTGTTAATATGCTTACTTTACTACACTAGCCAATTGTATATTTTATACAAATTCACAGAAATTATTATTATAAAAGATTTTCTTAAATATTATTGGCTGCGTGATACGGAATTATAATGTCGATCATGCGGCAACGTATTTGAGAACAAATCGTAAGTTGACTTCAATGCTTGAGATTAGTTTCTACTGAGTAAAACTTAAAACGCGTTCTATAATAAAATCAATGCTTAGTTTTGATCTGAACTTAATACTAATATCATATAATCAGAGTAAAGCCGATACTTAAAACGTCTTTTAAAATACTACTACTACTCTCAAGCTGGCCATATACTTACATTGTTAACTCGTTACAGAGAAACTAGATAGGTATATATATATTATAAGTGTGGAACTTATTGATCTTAGAGATCTAAAAGTTCCACACTTATAGTTATACAATGCTTTACGGACAGATAGAACATTTAGTGACATAAATCATTGCTGCCCTTTGAAGTAGTCTTCTCATATTAAAGTCTCTACGTAGTTTCATAAACAGGTTTCTCGTAAAACCTAACAATCCCGGTTACAACTGACCAAAGCAGTAAAACTATATACTAACACTCTATTTTAGCACTCCTTTGAAGAGTCTCGCAAAATACAAATGTACAAATTGCCATTAAGAACAATGTTTCTCTGTTTTTGCATATCAGACGGTCTGGTCATAAAATTCTATTAGCTTTTTTAGAGAGTACTTACTTATTACATGAAAAGGAATTCAATTGGAATAGGTATAGACTTTAAGTTATTTGTAGTGTTTGGTAGTATGTACATTATATCAACACTGTAGACATAATGTTGTGCTTCGCCGTCGTAAACTTTTAGTGTGCATTTAAGTGTAAAAAATAATTTTATACTAAAAAGAAAGTTAACAACACAAAACATTTTAGGCATATTGCGAATTAGAATTGCATAATCTATTTAGTTTAATCAACTGTTTGTGAACAGAAACAAATATATCTATATTTAACAATAAATAATAATAACAACATGTAGGAACACAGCCGCAATACGAGTATATCTTGCGAAGAGGCTTGCATTGTGCAAACCGAACGTTCGTGAGAATAAAAGTTTTAGGCTGAATATTGATATCAGTTTATCCAGATGCTAAATAAATTACATTTTTGTAATTCGTGTAGGAATGCTTACCTTGTCAACTTTGCCCCTAATAGTCTCAACCATATCGTAACGTAGTGTAACACGAAAACAAGGTAATATTAATAGCGGCTATACAAAAAGTCGGCTTGACGTTAGAATTAGAGACTCCTATATATAAATCCGAAATAAGAGACATTTTTTATACCAGGTCAGCCGTTCTAGTTGATTTTACCACATCCCTTAGGAGGGAGTCAATGCTTTCTGTGTACAAAACATACAATAAAAGCAAACGCGATAAAAAGGAACCACAACTAAACTCGGAGTCATTTAAACTTCCGGGTGCGCCTTGTACACTATACATATCGGAGTATCTAACTAAAATCAAGACCTCTTTTACATGGCGCGCTTAAGCGTTAAAACTTTAGTCTTAACACTTTTCATGGCATGGACCTCAAATGGGAAGGTATATTTTAAAAAAGAAGCTGACTCAGCACCAGCTCACATTGAAGAAGAAAGTGATCTCCTACATCATAACTTGTGACTAGTCCTCGTTCAGTATTTTTGTTGTTACTTAGTTTGCCTATCATGTTTCCTTGTTTTTAATTTTTTTATTTACATTTTTATATAAGTCTTAGTGTGTACCTATCTTTAAAGTAAACTTGCGTTATTACACACATTAACACAATCACTCATAATATTCATCACCCACAACTAACACAAAATCTCAACCACGTTATCCAAGCGAGTAACTCTAACCGGCAGTAGTAACATCATTCCTTTACCTAACAAACCTCCATGGTTAAACCACTGAAAGTCCCAGATCACAACTTATTAATTTCCCATTTTCTTAAGTTACGTATGAAACGTGACTATGGTTAGTATATTAGTAAATGCAAAACTTCGAAACATTAAGCTCCGATCTGGACTCAATTCAACTAGCAACAGCTGTCAAGTGCGACATAGAAAGTGCCAAAAGTTACAGTACTTCTAATAAATTTAAAATCAATATACTGGCTCAAAATATTCGTAGTATTAACTGCAACATGATAAACTTCGTTACTTTTCTGCAAAGATCTGCTATATTCTGGGACGTATTGGTAATCACAGAATGTTGGCTTCCGTGTGCAAAGTCTATCCCTACCCTCGATAATTACAACCATAAAGCGACCAAATCACTTTTTGGTGAAACAAGTTTTGAATATTTGAATATTTTTTTATGGAAAGTGACTATCGCCGCCCATGAATGTCTGCAACTCAGGAGTCACAAACGCGTTTCCGGCCTTTTAGGAAGGAGTACGCTCTTTTCTTGAAGGTCGTATCGGTCCGGAAATACCGGAGACGATAACCCGTTCCACAGATTGGTTGTGCGGGGCAAAAAGTGTCTCGAAAAGCGCACAGTAGTGGAGCGCCAACTATCCAGGTAATGAGGATGAAAATTTTGCCGTGTGGAACGATGGCGGAAATTTGCGGCTGGTATTAGTCTGATCAATTCCTCGTAGCACTCTCCATGATGTATGCGATAGAGAATGCAGAGTGAAGCCACATCTCTACGTAACGCCAAAGGATCGAGCCGATCGGAGATGTTTGGGCTATCAACGATTCGAGTCACTCTTCTGAGGTGCCCCTGCATAGAGATAAGAACGGTATTCCATATGCGGCCGGACTTGCGCCTTATAGAGCTGAAGGCGGTGGGCCTGAGTGAAATACTGCCTCGCTCTGTTCATTACACCGAGCTTCTTCGAGGCCAATTTGACCTTACCTTCTAAGTGACCCCGAAACTGAACTTCGCTCGACATGTCGATGCCTAGGATTCCGATGCTGGCTGAGGCAGTTAGGGAGGTGCTCTCAAACTGAGGCAATACGACAAATGGTATCTTTTTGCGGTGAACGCACATACCTGTGTCCACCAGATTTAGTCGGCCCCAATCTGAAACCTCCGCTAAAGAAGTTTTAATTTCAGACACAAGTTTGTTTCGACTTTCGATGACGTTTTCCCGAGAAATGTTGGGGCAGCCGGTATAAAGGGCATCTCCTGTGCTATCATCTGCATAGAAATGGATGCCACTAGTTTGCCCACAGCCTTGTGGCACACTAGTATTTACGAATTTCAAGTCGGAGCAGGGTGTCCCGAATTTTTTTTATTCTTATTTTAGCTACTTAAGACCTCTCAAAAGTTGCGCTGTTAGACGTAGATTAGCGTAAAAATAATTCAAAAAATATTTAAAAATATCCTTAGGGCTCTACCAGCATTTTTATTTACTGAAAATTCGCAAAAACAACCTTGTAGTCAATGTCGTATATTCTATGTTTTATGAATCAATCCTGTTTTGTCTTGTAATTTTATCAATAAGAAAAGCCTCGGCTATGATTTGCAAGTATCGACAGGTTGTTTTAGCGATCAATCGGTTTGGATCGGACTTGCAAAATTCCTACAAAATTCATGTTTCGTACGTGCGCTACTTCTACAACAAGACAGTTCGTCTCATTTCTATTTCGATTTTACTCTTGTAAGGAGTTGTTCTATTCTTCTTTGAAAGAAAAACGTAATTTGCGTTACTTAATCATAAAAATGTGTTCAAGGCGAAGTGAGACTACTTGTACTATATTGGGACCTTATAAAGAACTTGACGATCGCCAATTACCTGTTATAAAAGACGTTATTAAGTGCATTTTATTTACTAAAAGTGAATTAAAACTACAGAAAAACGGAAAAGATCCATCGAACACAGAAGTCTTTTCAATAGTTACTGGAAAACTTAACACAATTTGGACCAAAGCTTCAATTCCCATCGTTTCTAACGTACGGGTTACTCAACTGCTAACCGCATATTTTAACAAATATTTATCACTAATAAGATATCCTAAAAGTAGGAGAAACGATAGCTATGACAACAAAGTTAAGTGCTTTTTGGAATCGTCAAATAAGCTTTTTGACATCGCTGCTTGTAAGTGCACTTCGTTTGAAAATTGTTCCTGCACTAAACCCAAGAAAGTTCCCATTTCTGAAAGAGATTTTTTACTGGACCAAACAAATCATAGGACAATGGCAATAAGCGGCGTAGACGCAAAAGAAACTGCAAGGCTTTTAAAGAAACATCAAAGACAAGAAAATTTGAAGCGGACAGAGCAAGCATGTTTTCCGAGTACTTCACAAACCGATACTGTACCGGTACGCGTGTTGCCGCCTCGTTCACAGTCGCTTTCAATAGAACCTTCTACTAAAAGTGACTTAAAGGAGTCTCCATCTAATTCATTTAGTCGGAACACTCTGACGCTGCCAACGGTAGCTAAGGTATGTGATCGATACGGACTATCAACGCGTTCGGCAGCTGCAGTCGCTTCAGCAGTCTTAGTTGACGTAGGAATGATCTTCCGAAGATCTAAACCTTGTGATTGATAAAAATAAGATTCACAGAGCTGTTTCAAAGTCACGTACCCAAGCCAGCAAAGACATCGATAAAATTATTATAAAGAGTATCTACTTCGATGGGCGAAAAGATAAAACTCTCAAGATCAATAAAATAGACAGCCGGTACCACCGAAAAGAAGTCTTAGAAGAACACATTTCAGTTCTTACAGAGCCGGGATCTATTTACTTGGGACATACGACGCCGAGTCGAGGTACTGCGAAAGGGATTGTCACTTCTATTATAGAATTGTTAGAAAATCAAGGATGGAACTTAGAAGAAGTAAGTTGTGTGGGTTGCGATGGCACTCCTACAAATACAGGTTGGAAAGGAGGTGTCATTAAATACCTGGAAGACTATTTGAAGAGACCGTTACAATGGTGTGTTTGTATGCTTCACACAAATGAATTACCGCTTCGCCATTTGTTTATGTCTCTAGATGGTAGCACATCTGGGCCGAAAGAATACTCAGGACCTAAATGTTTGTGAAAGTAAACCACTAGTGTCTTTTTGTGCAGTGGCTGGCAATTTGCTCGAATTACCTGATGACATTGTGAAGGAACTAAGTACGGATCAAAAGTATCTGTATGAAATGTGTCATGCTGTGACGACTGGTTCTTGTTCCCCTGAGTTAGCGAGCCGCCAACCTGGAAAAATGGCGCATTCAAGATGGCTAACTACTGCCAATCGCATACTCAGACTTTATGTAAGTACTGTTTCGCCATCAAATAATTTAAAGCTGCTTGTCAATTATGTGGTCAAAGTTTATGCTCCAGTTTGGTTCCTCATTAAGAAAAACTCATCATTCAAAGATGGAGCCAATCATATTTTTCAAATGGTTACATACTCCCGATTTTTGCCTGATAAGCAAAGATCTATTGTGAATTCAGTGATCGAGAGAAACGCTTTTTTTGCTCACCCTGAAAACTTACTTGTTACCATGCTATTCGACGACAGAGAGCATATTCGAGAGCTTGCAGCTCGCAAAATATTAAAGGCAAGAGAAGCAGAAATAAGCAACACTCGCAGGGTATTTAAAGTACCAAAACTTAACTTCGATGCGCGATATTACATCGATTTGATATTTTGGCAAGAGTGTGAGATATCCGCTCCACCGATTTTGCGACAGATGTCCGACGACGAACTGAGAATTAAGGCTAAAGAACAAAGCTTCGATGTTATTGATTTCCCCTGTCATACACAATCAGTGGAAAGATGTGTAAAGCTAGTGACGGAGGCTTCTCTAAGTGTCACGGACGCTACAGCTCGGGATGGTTTAATCAGAAACAGATTAAAATCTCGCGCGGAAATGCCTAATTTTGGCCACAAGAACCAATTTCGTATTTGAAATAAGCACTAATTATAAGTATTTAAACTTTACTGAACATTACCTTATGTCTTTGTAGTACCTATAAATTTGATTAAAACCTTTAAAACATTATTTTTGTATCATTTATAGTTTATGTTCGAAACCTCTAAAAATGGCAAATTTGAAAAACTTCTAGGATCGGTAGAGGCCTAAAGATGACAAATATTTAATTAAATTTTGTTATATTGGTAATCTATTCACAAAAACGCAACTTTTGATACCTCTTGCGTAGCCGTCGCTTTAAAAAAAAAAATCCCATACATTGACGGGACGGTGCATGCTCCGTAGGGTACGGAGCATGCACCGTCGACAACGACCTTAAAGCTTCTGTCCGCAAGGAAGCTGGTGACCTAATTACACAATTTCTCGGAAAGCCCAAAGGAAGGGAGCTTCGAGAGAAGCGCCTTATGCCAGACCCGATCAAAGGCCTGCGCGGTGTCGTTATGTATTATAATAAGCTTCTCCATCCAACATTCGTAGAACCTATCGTTACTGAGGCCAATTACCTAGTGCTAAAATTAGACCGAGACACATGCACTTTCGGATTATATCGCCCACCAAGTCAAACTAACACAGTAAGCTTTGTCGACTCAATTAGTTCCTTACTGTATCAACTCAAAACTTTACTATTGTGGTGATATAAATATCAATATAGTTCCAAACAGTCACAGTCAGTATCTAAACATCTTAACTAGTCATGGTCTTCTCCCAGCTCATACATTACCTATGCATGGCCTAACGTGTTTAGACCACATGATGGTTAAGAACAAATTGGACACCATGTGCTTTATTTTCGAAACATCAATTACAAATCCTGAGAGTGTAGCTATTAGCTGTAGACCTAAATCTCGTTATAGTTACCTAAATAAAACGTATCACCTAGTTAACTTCGTAAAGCTCAATAAAACTATTGAAAACATGGACTTTCAGCCCATCCTTATTAGCCAAAACCCAAATAGTTGCACTGATCTTCTCGTGTCATACCTGCCCACAGCTATAAAAAATAATACAAGTATAGTCAAAGGCACAAATAGAAAATTAGTAACCAAACCATGGGTGACCGAAGGTCTAGTCCGTTGCATGAGAAACCAGGACAACCTACGAAAAAAGCTTTTGAAAAATCCCTACGATAAGATCATTAAGCTTACGTACAGACTTTACAGAAATTTATGCAATTCTTTAATAAAAAAATAAGAAAGAGAAATGAAAAGCAGGAGATTGAAAACGCAAAGAGCATAAAAAAAAACAGCTTTGGGATGTTATTAAAAAATAAGCGGGATTAAGTAAACTGATAGTTCATCATTTCTGCTTTCACCTAACAATCCTGAGAAGGATTTAAACAACGTAAATCACTTATTTTTAAACGTTGGCGAAAACCTGGGCAGAAGGATATCCACCTCTAAATCCTCTTTACCCAAACAAACCCACAATTATCATTCAGCAGCCGCTCTAAATTCATTTTCATCATTCAACAAACAGAAAGTTTTTACTCTTACGGCATCAAGGATAACTGTGCTGTGGGTATTGATCAAATCACTACTAAAACTTTAAAGAGGTATGCAAGCATCCTTACCTCTCCCATGACACATATCTGTAACTTGTCCATCTCTACAGGTATTTTTATTTTCGTTCAAAGCAGCGGTTATCAAACCTATCCATAAGGCAGGGGAAAGAGACTGTGTTAGTAACTACCGTCCAATCACCACACTACCAGCACTGTCTAAAGTGTTGGAACGCCTAATAAACCAGCGACTAATAAAATTTCTCGAAGGTAATAAAGTCCTTCCCCCCGCTCAATACGACTTCGAGGTCGATGTACTAATGATGCGGTTCATGAATTACTGAACTCAATCGTCACCGGCCTAAAGAAATGCCTTACGCTGTTCCTTGATCTTCAGAAGGCTTTTGACACTGTCTCAATTACGCACCTATTACAAATATTGGAAGGGCTTGGTATAAATGGAACTCCTCTAAAATTGATGGAAAGTTATCTTACTGGCAGAAAACACCGCTTAAAAATAAACGACAGACTTAGTGAGTTTACTGTCAAATATGGCTTTTTTTTTATTTAGACCCTACACCTTTTCCAGTGTACATCAACGACCTTTGCCAACTTTCTGTCAATAATGGTAGGATTTTTACATCTGCTGATGACAGCTGAGAGGAGGTTTTTTGCCATGGCTCAGCTGGGGTTTGATAACGTTGGTGAATGTCTGCAAAGCAATATCTGGACTCTAAACAGCTCCAAGACGAAATATATGGCCTTTGCACATAGAGCTAACCTGCTCCCACCATCATCTTAAATCCTAACCACCCACACTTATACCTATGAAAATTCTGACTGCTCTTATCCGTCTCTTAGAAGAGTTGAGAGTGTTAAATACCTTGGGGTGATTTGTGATCAACATCTCTCATTTAAACTATACATAGAGGCCCTTGTATCCAGATTTTGAAAACTTGTCTATATATTCAAAGCAATAAGGCACTCGGCAGGCCGTGAGACTATCAGGATATTTTTTTTCGCATTATGTCAATCGCTTATTGATTATTGCATAACTTCATGGGGAGGTGTGGTCAAGACTCACCTTATCGAGTTTGAAATAACGCAACGTGCAATTCTCAAGGTTGCTGCTAGTCACCCCTTACGTTATCCAACTGCAGACCTACATCAAGAATGGGACATACTTACTGTAAGACAAACCTTTATTTTGCAAACTCTCCGAGCTCCAGTTTGACGTTAATCTTCTCAAAGATAAGCGTCGAAAAGGTAAGGTAATGTCCTTGTTTTAATTTCAAATCTTCACTCTCTCAAAGATTTTAAAGTTTTTATTGCAAGTAGTACCTCATTAAAAAGGTTTAATAAAACAAAAATATAAATGCTTACTTAATATATTTGAACGATCTGAGCATTGGAGTGAAAATGAATCAACATACTTTATATGCACACAAGAAACAAATTAATACAAAAAGAGACCAAAAAAGGTGTCACAAAAGGCTATATTTAATCAGATTTGTCCATACTGATATTTTCACTGTCGTCACTGCTATCATCACCTACATTAATTATAAGTTCGTTTTCTGAAATATTATCTATGTTCACATCTCTTTCATAATCTTCCCTTATTTATTTAACAGTTCTATTCACAACCTTTTCCCAGTCTCCTTTAGTCACATGTTCACAAGCTTCTTATATTTTTTGCATTTTTTTGCGGTAAATGGGGGTTCTGTATTGTGTCTTGCAGGATATCCCTTAATTTGAGCCCATACCAACTCAATGGCATTATATTCACAATGGTAAGACGGTAACCGTATAACTCTGTGCCCATGTTCTAACGCTATTTCGTCAATGACGTATCGTATCTAAGTTGGTTTGTTTTCTTTTAAAAGACGTACTAATTCCGCTTTTAACGTATTTATGCTTGCATCTACGCCATTTTATTGAAGCCATGTGACGATGTCAGCTTTCTTTTGGGATTGGGCAGGTGGCTTGTCAATTTGCATCGAGTGCTATGTGGCGTTGTCCATAATTATAATAGATGGTTCAGGGAGGCTACACAACATTGAGGTAAACCATTCAGTAAACTTTTCTCCATTCATTTCTTCATGATAGTCTATAATGGTTTTTGACGCAAAAGTCATTAGAGAACCTTCGACAAACCCGTTGATGGTTCCGGCGTGACAAATTATAAGTCGCGTTCCTTTTCCAACAGGAACTGCGGTCGTAGATGCTGCAGTATCATCGGTTTAATAACGGCTTACAGTATGGTTAGCATTAAGCCATGTGTCATCCAAAAACACAACACTTTTCAATTTCTTTCACTTGCCGTAAAAACGATATTAAATCTTTCCATCAATATTTTGCGTTTGTTACATTGTTTGTATCGAAATCCAACGGTCTTCAAAATCTTCGTTAAAGAACTTCCCCACCGAAGAATAATCCAGCTTCCTTCAGTGATTGCACTAACTTTTTTCTTGTTGGATACTCCTTTCGTAAATAGTAACCGTACACATGTCTTCGGATGGCATCGCCATCAAAGCTATCTATGCCTACGACTGGTTTTGCTCGTTTTCTCTTTTTTGGTGTGTGAAGTTTATTATCTTCTTTGCCAGTCTCGCCATATTTTTCTTTAGTTATTCGTCTAACAGTTCGTCGTTGTCCAATATTAAGCGCATCAGTAACGCGTTCAACCACTGACGTTATAGGTAAAATTGCCCCTCCATTTTGAGATTCACGATCGAAATAGTTTTTTTTTTTATTATTATTTTTTTTTGGGATAACAACAGCTGCAATTCTTAACTAGGTAGTAAACTATGATTACATGAGTAGCCAATAAAAGTTATCCACGGTAGATACATAGAGTGGATGAATATGCTAACAACAATACATAATATTAAAACTGATTGGTAAACCTTGAAAAGATGGGTGAATAGATGTAAAATATGAAATATAATAAATAACTGAAATAAATAACACATACTAATATATATAAATATGGGAGAAAAATTTAATTGAATAAATACATTAAAAGATTTATATCATCTAGAAACCTATAAAACCAGCCATTCAGTGCAATGATGTTGACATTTTAGAAAGCCTATGATGATAGTAATTTAAGCGAAACTCGTTTTTTGAAATTATCCTTAGAACCGATGAATATGTCCACACTATTAAAGTGTTCATTATAAGAGTGGAGTAAACGTGATATTACACCATTTCTACCGTAATTAGTGGAGTGAAATGAAGTGCAAAATAGTGTAGTGTGTCTAGTGCGTTTCTTGGGTACATTAAACTTAATATTATTTAAAAGCATAGGACCATCGATCCGTCCTCGCAAAATGTCATAGAGTAACCCCATATCCATCAGAATACGCCTTTCCTCGAGAGTTAGTAGATTGTAAATACGACAATTTTCTCTGTAATCATGAAAGCTGTGACGAAATTTAAAATTAAGGTGATCTATAAACTTTTTCTGGATGCGCTCCAGACTGCCTTTGTGTATCGCATAACAGGGAGACCATATCTGACAACCGTATTCCAGTAAACTACGAGTTACGAAGGCGTATAACGAACTCACGTGTCTGACTGTTTAGAACAGTTCTCTGCGTACGTTCGGCCATATCGACAAAATCCACAACAAAAGGCATAAATAGAGTCCAAATTAACGAGCAAGGGTCAACAGTACTGCAGTATCAATATCCAAAATTTAAAGCCAGGTCAAAACTAAATCACAATCGCAGTGCACTCACAGTCTGTACTTTTCGAAGCAACGTCAAGTCGAAACTGCTTTGTTTTGCATAGAGCATTGACGCGAGTTTGTCGGAGGTAGTAGTTGTGTGGCCAGCGATCCTATGTGACGATCGTATTAATTTTTTTTTTTTTAAATTTTGATTTCGAAAAACAAACGTCGAGTTGTGTGGTAAATAAGTACACCAATAATTATAATCTTTTAAAAAAAAATGTTTGTTGTTATAAATTGTTTATAAATCAATGTAATAAATAAATTTTGTGTCCTAAAATAATACATTCGATAAATTTTATGACTAACTGCACGTCACTATTGACTATAAAGAACAGCAATTTGCTCCTTCAAATGTAATTACTAATTATCTAATTAATGCGAAACTTCATGAGTGGACAAACGTCAAAACGGCTATCATAGCGTGCCGATAGTGTAGTCACAATCACTTACGCACACACTCGTGCACATACATACACACACCCATACACACACCCTCATACACACACACACACACACACACAGAGAGAGAGAGAGAGAGAGAGAGAGAGACACACGCACAAGAAGAGAGAGACACACACATTTATTTTCATTTTAATTCTGCTTTTTTTTAAGTAAGGAATGTTTGCATCTTAGTTCTTTTTTTTGTATTGTAATATTCTTAGTTTAGTTAATTGTTAATTTTCTCACTCGGTGAATCTCCTATTCTTACCACGCGGAGGGGCCTGGTGACCTGTAACACAGGTTTCTTTTCTTAACCTACATCAAGCGTCAGTCTTTCACAAATGTGGATTTAAGAAGCTAACTCACTACTGTATTATTTTGTTAAGGCATCCATTTGTGAAAAGAGAATAAACATTTATTATTATTCTCTTTATTAAATTACATATACATATTGATTACATTTTTAAATATATTATAAAAAAATAAATGCATTTAAAAATATAAAAAATAGTAGACCACCGACATCGGGTACAGGGACCAAGACACCGGTGGTTAGGAGTCCAAATATAGGAACCTCCTGACTATACGAGCCGTGTCAAGGAGGACTGCCTTCTGCATCAGACCCTTGATCCAGCGATCCAACGTGAGCCTCTTAAGGTGTTGGTCGAGGCTCTTGGCTGTCAATCTGTGAACAGATACGACTATCGGAACAATGATCACTGAATCGACATTCCACATATCGACAATCTCGTGAGATAAATCCAAATATTTTATCTGTTTTCCTTCTTCAACTTTCACCGGATTCTCGTCATGAGAAAAGGCGGTATCAACAATCATTGCGCGGCGCTCCAATCGATCTACCCCTACAATATGAGATTTATTGGCAACAATAGTCCTGTCTGTGATAATAGCTCGATCCCATCGGGCACATACCTGTAGTATGGCACCTCCAGATTTACAAGTTGGTATTTAAGGGCAAGCTGTTGGTAGTAGCCAGGATCGTACCCTGGCAAACTGGTTGTGCCTGTGCAAAATATCCACCGTTAGCAAGACGAGAACATAATATAAATAATATGCCTGATTGATTCCCCAGGACGGTGGCGTGCCCGACAGATGTCAACCGTAGCATCTTTCAGGATATATTTCCGATAGTTATTCGTCATGATAACTTCGTCCATAATCGCACAAACAAAACCTTCAGTTTCTCTGAATAGATCATCATACCGTAGCCAAGTGGTACTTATTATTATTTAGAACAACCGGAGCGTGTTGATTCTTTTTTTTTTTTTTAAATACAGCACCCGCATTAGGAAAGTATCTGTGTCGCGGGAGACTTTACAAACATACATGAGACGGACACAAAGAACACCCAGACTCGAAACAACAATTTGTGGATCACACAAAGGGTCGTCACGTGTGGGGATCGAACCCACAACACTCGGCGTAGTAGGAAGCCTGGAGGCGACCGCTTGAACCACTACGCCATCCGTGTAGTCAAATTGCAGCTGATTGCGCTCGCTCCTAGAGCCAAGTGTACTTGTATCAAAACCGAGACTAGAAAAACGATTTCTTTACTAAACTCATCGAGCTGTGCTACCAATGTTATTTGCCGTGACTCGGATTCACGTGCTCTGACACTAATCTGATAAGTGCGATCGAATTGGGAGGGGACATTGAGCTCGTGCCATTCTCGTAGCAGTTTTCTGTTCTGATGTTACTAATATGCATATTAGAAGTGATCTTAACTGAACTTTGGCTAGGGTAGCTTGCGGCTAGGGTTCGATTTGCGAGTAAAGATTAGTAATATAGTATTATAAGATTAGTAATAGTATACCAGATTAGTAATACAGACTTGAAAATTTATTACTGCTCTGGTTTATAATACAGCGGTAGGTACACAAAAAATATTGAAGTAAGTATATCTACCAACATTTTAAACATTTGTGTAATATGTGTACAATAAAACATGCCTGTAGCCTGGTATTATAACAGTAACAAATTATTAAAGAGCCAATATTCGTATTTCAAATAGATGTGTATGCTTAAAGGATCTTCTGGAAGGGTCGAAGGACATTGTCCAGGAGACTTTCGAATGTTATTAGTTAGTTCGCAAAACACGCCCCCCAATCCCCTAATTCTGGTGGGACACCACAATGGCGGCAACGCACTTGTGACTTTTGAATTGCAGGTGTACATTGACGGCGGTTCTCACTTACCATCAGGTGGCCTATCTGCTCGCTTGCCCTCTGTACCTGCCATAAAAAAAGGTTATTAAATTGCGGTATAAAGTGCTAAAGGAGAAATATACGAACTTGAATACAATGTTGTCGAGTTGAAAAGGCGCTTATGTAAATGAATGTATGTGTAAACCGATGACCTTATAGCGCGCGTAAACGTTGGCGCCGCGTCGGACGCGTGAGGTATCAAAATGCACGTTAGCATGTGAACGTTTTGAATAAAATACGTGTTTTTGTTACCGCGTGTTTGATAACGTGCGTTTATCACCCGTCACCTGAACATAACATGTACATTTGCAATGTGAGTTGATGTATTCAATTTTTTTATATTTATATATATAATTTACAGAAAAAAATCCGAGTAATGACTAAATTCGGCATAAAAATAATCATACATAGCACTTACATCTTTGTTCTAATCCTAATAAAAAAAAACTTTCAGGCTAGATCACTCGTTTCGTTGCTCAGTCAAACATCAAATAGTTAGTGTCCGGCCGAAAGAGGATTTTCAGCCGAAATATAACCGAGCTTTTGGCCCTTGTTTTAGATTCAGCCGAAATCGAATCTCAAACGATTATTTTAAAATTTCGATTGTAAGTACACTGAAATCAAGTGTATTCTATTGCAATTTATCTGCTTATATCTACATACCACATAAAATCACTGTAATAAGGCACACACGCCATTAATTCTAAACAGGAGTAAATGCATTTAGGTAGGTAGATAAAAAAACATATAGGTACCAAGTACTAAAAATTCAGTCTTGACCTGTCCAAATTAACTAAATAAACCTTTAAAGTACTAATTTTGCCTAGCTCGAATTACGAAATTCGGCAAGAAACATAATAAAAAGAGATATTAGAAAATCATTCAATTCAATTATCACATGTTATTCACACATAAAATATTCTTGCGATGATTATAATTTATATTTTACTCCAACCGAATTGACTGTTGCGCATGTCAATTTATGGGGGAATATTTTCAAAATGGCAAAGTTAAAGAATCGTCTTGAACTAGGTACTCCACAAAACAACGACTCCGCTCGAACCCGTCTATAGGCCTGACGAACCTGACGGGGCCGAGATCGACGTGCTTGGATCTCCTGGGACGTGATAACTCTCTTCGTCCCTGGAGTGTCCGCGTTTCCTACTACCGCAGAGCTCCATCTCCATGGACTCCAATGCTTCCATCGTCGTACTAGAGTTACCTCCGTTCGACGGAATGGCGGACCTGGAACATAATCGTACAGATATTCTTTGGCGCCCAGTAGCCAAATTGACTTCTGGGATCCCTACCGAGATAGGCATCCCAAGCAAAACTTCCTCCTCGTTACACGAGAAGTCATCCGCTGTTCTTGTCTTTTCCTTGTTCTCCTTCGTCTTCTTTCCTTCCTTTTTGTGATTTGTTTTAGTTAATAATTCCATATTTAAATCCACGAGTGGGGGAGAAATAAAGTCGACCATGGCAGAGATCCCCCAATACCCGGGTAAGCGCAAATTTGTGCCCAACCGAGGGGTCCGCAAGTACTTTGGCTGGGAGTACGCTTGCGACTGAACTACCCATCAGCCATGTATCTCCTGGCCACGCACCAGAACACGAGATTCGGAGTAATTTTTTACAGAGGTTTTTTTTTTTCGCAGTCCGGGCGGTTAAGGCAAGATCCTCGCCCTCGACTGGAGTCGCGAGACATAACCACGACACTCCTTCCGGGATTACGATACATCGACGGCGGCATGAAGAAAAATTCTCCGTATGCCTGCTTGGTGGCAGTGTGAGTACACGCCGAGCCCGTCCTCATTTCTCCACCGCTAACAGTGGAGGAACTCCGACCCATGAAAGGGTCTCCTTTTCGACGTTTTTTTATCGAGGTTTTCCTCCTCGTTGCTCCGAAGAGCGAAGAGCCAACATAGGAATCTGCAGACACGCCCGCTCTATTGGACCAAGCCTTAACCGAAAGACCGAAAAAGAATGACCTCCTCTTCTTACTAGAATATCAGCCGTTGGCGATGACGCCCTCCACCAAATAGCGAAGGAAAAATCCATCGCCAATGTTGCCAGGGTGCACCACGTAGAGGTTTTCTAGCCAAGCATCCTAAACTTGAAACAAACCCTGTGACAACCCGTCTGGCCATCGTGACCAGACGGGTTGTCACAGGGTTAGAAGGCCAAAACCTTCTAAGGAGAGGTCTATGTCCAGTAGTGGTCTATTAAAGGCTCTTGATGATAATGATGATCCTATACTACGAGTATTAGGACCAGTAAAAAAAAACCAAAAGTTAATTAAATGACTTTTGAGATGTTATAACAATTCAGTTTTATTTATTAATTTATTCTGTTGATGATAGAAGCACAATATTATTTACTAAGAGGGTATGCGACGATCACGGGCGTGGCCTTATACACTTAATCTTTTGATGAGATAGGTAAGATACTCGTAGCTTCGTAATTTGGTTGATGTGTTTAATTTCGTCATGCAGTCACAATAACCACAACATAATGTTTAGTTCAGATAATAAATTACACGTGTTAACCCAAGATAGGATGTCAGACACATTTAATACTTGTGTATATAATTAACCCTTAAACTTTTGAGGTTTATGTTGAGCAACTCTTAGACGTTAGAGAGATTAGGTGGGAATGTTGCTAGGCGGTTCAACTATTTATACTAATTATGTTCATAATATTTGCTTTTAGTCTTAACTAGTAATAACAAAGTAATATTGAAGTGTTTAAACATTTAAATATGTATATGTGTAATATTTTTGCTCTGCGATACAATGTTAAGCTGTTATAGAAATTTAAACAATTAAGTACAAGAACAATATTGAAAATCACAAGAAAATTTAAATTAAAGACCTTTCACAAGTTATACATAGATATAAAACGGATATGAACTCTCTATAGCTTAGTCAGATTGTAGGGGAGTTGTTAATGTTTGTATTTATTATCCTAATATAACAAATGCGAAAGTAAGTTTGTTTGTTTGTTTGCGAGAGGCATGTTGGTAGCAATTAAAAAGTTGTATATGTTTTTACGAAGGGTGTTTCTTTTATTATGCTTTAATAACATTAGTTATCTGTTAGTACAACAGATCCATGAAATTGAGTTTATTTCATACCCAAATAGAAATTACTGTACAATGTATGCAAGTAGAGCTTGAAAGATATTTGTTATAAATTGTTTATATTCTAAAAAACCTTCTTGAACAGTAATTAAATAAGTAGTTTAATAACTACTGTTCATGAAGGTTTCTTCTACCTTTCAATTTTCCTGTTATTTTCATAATTTATTGAACTGAACATTTTCAGACCACAAAATCCACCACACTTTAGAATAATATGCATTGCCAAATTCCAGGAATTACATACTTACTTAAATAGATTGACACCTCTTCCCTAACTCTATCAGTATGTCTTACTCAGTGCTAAAATATATGAGAATGGCAGTACAAAAACTGATCCATTCATAAATCTATAATGTACTCACATTTCCTGGTACCGACATTACATTGTGAGTTATAAACTCGGCCTCATAAAAACGATGTTATGACTGGCTGACAGCTTAACCAGCACAGAAACATGCTGTTTAGACTCAAACAAAACAATAAAAGTAGCTTCTGTAGTGTTTCTTGTTGTGTTTACGTTTATGTTCGTTTGAAAACGTTTTATTATTGGTACATGTTACAACAATAACGTCATGTAGTGTCTCAGTGCACTTGGTGTCGCGAGTGTGGGCAGCACAGGAGGCAATAAAATATTTATCAGTCACATGTCGTCGTGACCCACGTTCTTAAGAATTATATCAACTGTTGTGTTATGCTCGATTATTTATCGTTTTGTATAATCTGGGATAGTATAATCATGTATCCCGTGGAAAATACTATTCACAGGCGGATCTAAATTTAATATTAAAATAATATAAACATACACAAGAGATGGTTTTAAGGTGGCTTACAAATTATTAAATAATATTAAAATAACTTTTTGTTTCGTTTACCTATAAAAAATACCTATAAAAATCCTTAATAAATGAGCAACTTATAGAAAATATTGCTGATGAAGAAATATAATGAAGAACAATAATTATTGTTTTACCTTATAACCTCTGCAAATGTATACCCATATCCGCAAATGAAGAAATGAATTATATGAATTATAATCCCCTATACTACCTTCAGTTTGCCATAACCCACTGTTAAAGTTTACCCACAATTGAAAGGAAAATAAACAAGTACAATAAAGGGATGTAGTAGTAGGTACAAAGATTCGTCAAGACGAGTCACACATGCAAACACGCAGGGGTTTATATAGATAGACTAGACTTGTATTGGACACATTTCAAATTTACATTTCAAAGTTCGGCAACTATAACGTTTTTGTATTTATCCATGCGGAAATCCTCTCGTTTACCACCCACCGGACGACCGGTGTGTCGCACTCGAAACGACTGAAAACCGCACGCCGGCTCGGGTACAAATAGCCGGGAAACCAGGTGTACCCTAGATAGGAAATTCCTGGTACCCTGACGGACTTCGGGCACCTGCGGGCAACTATTACCTTCTCTAAAGTAGCAGTTACCACTTACTCAGCTTCATTAATACTTATAACCATGCAAAGTTACAGTTTTCTAGAAAGGACGAAGAAGAAGAGGGACGAACGGACACAGAGACAGACATAGCGAAACTATAGGGTTCATTGTTAGAACTAAATAACCCCAAAATAAAAACAGCTGGTGATGCCTCGAATATATGCGACGACAACTAATTAGGTACGAGTACATTTACAGTGGTCTACCTATGTGTAGATTTTACTTCGGATTTCATATCATACAAGACAAGTTATAACATACAAGAATAAGTATAAGTGATTGCAATGAAATATACCCGAAAAAGGTTCTGATCAAACACGACCGTAGGCATATTTCGTTAGGTGTTGTATGCAATCTGTCCCTAAGAAAATTGGTCAAATGTGATATAAATAGATCGGCCCGAGACGTGTGGGTCGTTTGACTGGTACGTTATGAGACCATGCGCCATTAGGTATATATAGTTAGGAATTCCTTTTTTAAACCGTTACACCGCTTGCACTTCTTATTAAATAACATTGCATTAATCCTTTCAATCTCTGAAATGAGAACGTCGTTTTATGAGCGTGTGTAATGTATACAGAGCTAAATGTGGGCTAGTAAACAGTACAGTTATGTTTTAAGATCGATTGTTATTGTATTCCGAATAAGTATAACTTCCTGAAGTTATATGAAAATATAAACAATTCGTGTTTCGACAAATCAAAATACTATTATATTAAGAGTACTACCAACTCACACCATAATCTATACATTTAAAATCCCTCGCCCTGACTGACTGATTCATCATCGCAGAACCTAAACCGCTGAGGCTACAAACTTGAAATTTTGGCAGCTGATGTGAACTAAGAAAGGATTTTAACGGGATTCAAAGTTAGAAACACGAAATGAGAAATAATCACGCAAGCGAAGACGCTGGCAATAGCTAGTCTCTTGTAAAAAGGCTTTTTTACAACTATTTTTCAGTGTCATATTTAATTTGATTGCCTTGGTGGTGCAGTGGCAGCGTATGCGACCCAAGTCGGACCAAATGTTTGTATGATCTGCAAATATGTGTTTCGGAGTTCGGGAGTTTTCTATGTATAATATGTATGTATTTACAAAAAAAAAAGTATAAAAGTATTATATCAATCAATCTAGTTTTCATAGTACAAGCTCTGCTTAGTTTGAAGCAAGATGGCATTGTGTGTCAGATGTAATTAGAAATATAATTATTATTAATTATCGCCAATAAGTATTGCTGCGTTTCTTATTCACATGATTATTTATAGTCATTGTCTCTTCATAATTATGCTGCTTCAATTGAACTTGACGTTTTGAAGTCGGTCGAAATATTCTGTTAAAGATGTTAGAAATAACTTCAAAGTCTATTAAATTTGTTAAAACTTAGAAAAAAGAATTTATTATATTACATTATCATCATGAGTCATTTTTGCTGTTTATATAACTCACAAGACGAAAATTATATAATTATATATACTCGCGGCGTTACTTATTATTTTTTATTTATTCTATTTATTTTATCATACACCTGTGCCTCTATTTAAAAAAAACTATTACAAGTTCGTCCTGTTGTTTTTTTTCTTGAAACCAACTAACATTAACCCTTCTCATATTATATTATACTTTACTTCTAATTAAACTTTGGTCTCAGAACACTAACTGGAATAAGCCATTAAGTCCTTTAACCTTTACCCTAATTAATACGGTTGAGTAAGAGGGAAACTAGTTGTTAAAATTTAACTTAAGCTTAATGCTTAATAATAATCTTTATCACATAGCTAATATAAATTAATCAGAATAGTACAAAGTCGAACTGATATGATCCCGAAATTGGTATTGTCACTGCTGACCTAAAGCAAGGTGAGAGCTGTTGTAATAATATTTTTCAAGTAGATACTAGGTACATCAAATTATTTCTTAAGACCGAAGGACGAGGGGAAGGCGCGAGTTGACGAACTAAATAATATTCCTAAAACCGGTTTAGTTCAGGTAATTTGAACACCGATATTTAAACACAATAAAAAAGGTTTACTTTATTTGAGTTAACTGAATTTTGCGTGGTATGGTGGTACTTAAAGTTTAAATTATTAACGTTTCCTTTATTAGGAGTCTTTTGTAAAAATTGAAACATAATAACATGAAAAACACCTCTGTCCGTGTGGTGAAGCGACGGATTATGAATACGAAGAATGAGAATGTCACCACCCCTATTCAAACTGTGGGTGTCGTAAGAACCGACTAAGGGGGCAAACTACGCAGGACAACAGCACTGCAAAGTAAAGGAAAACTTGAAACAAACCCTATACCAACCCGTCTGGCCAGCGTGATATAGTAGGCCAAGACCTTGCTAAGGAGAGGTCTATGTCCAGCAGTGGACTATTAAGGCGCTCTTGCAGCGCGGTGTGTAGGTGTGCAAACATTACCTCACCCCCCGCTAACGTATCGTACGCAAAGACGCAGCATGTCAAAAAGCTGCGCGAGTCGGCTGCGCGCCACTCAAAGTTACGTCCAGATATTGTGCCACAGTGTAGCGTACTCGTAATGCAGTAGTTAGAAAAGAATATCATGTTTGACGTATATACTCGTAAATCTAATTGGCTTTAGCACTTTTAAACTTTTGTTACTCACCTGTGTGTTGGCTTTCTACTAAAATAGGTATAGACGAAATTAAAAAAATATTGGAATTAAATGACCGTTTAAACAGGCGAACTAAGGTTTATTAATTATTAGTTTATTTATTTATTATTTATTTATTACAACTATGGAGGATTTACAGCTATGATGATTACAATAAAAACAGTCAAGAAAACAGAAAGCCAATAACAAATCCTCACTTATATAAGTCAGAGATAAGTTACAGTGCATAAGACAATACAGAATAGGATCGGAGGTATTATATAAGTTACAGGCACAGATCACCTACAAATTACACAGAACGTAATAATATACACACAAAACAGACAGGACCCATAACAATAACTACTCAGACCCCCCACCATCACCCCTGAAGAATTTAAGGCTTAAACACCTCCTCGCTCCCGTTACACTAACATTAAAAATATCAATTCCAAATTGTTCACACACATTATTGAGGCTTCTAGTTGAACGAATAACAAAAGAATTTTTTCTATAGTTCGTCAGTGCAAATGGTACACTCAGCGGTGGGTTATAGCGAGTTCTTGACGGAATATTAATATTAAACTTAGATAAAAGTTCGCAGCAGTCAATTTTGTTACTGAAAATTTTTAATAATAGGGTACAATCAGCGATTTCACGACGCGTTGTAAGGGGTAGTAAATGGTACTTCTTGCAAAGGTCAAAGTAAATTTCCGAGTGATAAGGTACTTTCTGGTGAAAGCACAAATATTTTATGAACCTTCTCTGGATATTCTCAATTCGGTCTACATATTTTTGGTAGCAAGGATTCCAAACTTCACATGCATACTCTAAATGGCTTCTAACAAAGGTGCAATACAGAATTTTTAAAGTTTTTGCCTGTTTGAAGCTCCTAGACAGTCGCATTATGAATCCTAATGCTTTAGAAGCTCTGGCAACGATTGCATCTATGTGTTCTTCATAGATCAGCTTCGAGTCATGCGTGACACCCAGATCCCGGACGGAAGCACATCTAGGCAGCGAATCACCGTTTAACTTATAGGCTGTAGTTATAGCGGATCGCTTTCGCGAATATGTCACCACCGAGCATTTTGTAGCATTCAGATCTAGCTTGTTGTTTCGACAGTACTCCTCCAAACGAGTCAAATCAGCTTGAAGCGCGGTCATATCCTCAAGTGATGAGATCGCTGCGAAAATTTTCATATCGTCAGCAAAACATAGGAGTCTCGATGATCTAAAGCATAATGGAATGTCGTTCACGTATATCGTAAATAGAAGGGGTCCGAGCAAAGACCCCTGAGGACAGCCGCTGGAGATAGGCACCCAGCCAGAGATATAGTTATTGAGAACTACAGCTTGAGTTCTATTCTCCAAATACGAGGAAAACCACCGCAGCAAGTCTCCATGGATACCCATGCCATTTAATTTTAATAGGAGGATATCATGATCTATACGGTCAAAGGCCTTGCTGTAATCAGTATAGACCACATCAACCTGCTTACCTTTGTCCATAGTGTCAGTGATAAAATCATTTAGTAAGGCAAGATTAGTGACAGTAGATCTGCCCTTTAAGAAACCGTGCTGCGAAGGACTGAAAGAATTTTTTAGGGCTGAGTATACCTGGTCATAGACTACTTTTTCAAAAACTTTAGCCACTATACAGAGTTTAGAGACAGGTCTATAGTTAGTGACTTCTGTTTTTGCACCCTTTTTGTGGATAGGTGTTATGAAAGATGATTTCCACACCTTTGGGACAGAACAAGAGGACAAGGAATTCTTAAAAATTATAGAAATAGGTTGGGCAAGGGATGATGCACAGTGCACAAGAAGTTTTGGAGATATGTTATCCGGTCCTGGGGCCTTGGATGTATCCAGCTTTCGAATTAAGTCACCAACGTAGTCAACGTTTATTGTAATTTTACATAGGTCGGAAGTAGAGAGAGAATACCTGGATTTACGACTGTTATCGACTGTATTTGAAGACTTTTTAAGAAAGTTTGATTCAAAATAAGTAGAGAACGCGTCACATATTGATTCCCCTGTAAGCAAAGTTTGATTATTGTACGTTAAGGAGCTAGGGATCGAGTTGGATTTGTGACGGTTTTTGACAAATGTCCAGAAGTGTTTCAGATTAATCTTGATTGATGCCTCCGTAAGCTCCAAATAGGACGTATAACATTCAGACTCCATCATTTTAACTCGCGCTCGGAGGAGTTTAAACGCCAATTCATCTGACTTATTTCCATACGTCTTGAACTTTTTAAGGTACTTGTATTTATCTTTTATTATTCTTATTAACGTAGGACTGTACCATATCGGATAAGACTTATCATTAATGTATTTTTTTGGTATATATTTTTGTTGCAGATCAAGTATAATTTGATTGAAATGATCAACAGATTCGTCAACTGATCGCATTGAGAACTCCGTGTCCCAATCAATGGAGTCTATATTGCTGTTAATGGCGTTATAGTCTCCCTTGTCATATGAGTAACGGGTACGCGGCGCATACCGTAAAGTTGTGGTTTCTGCGAAATTTATATTAATTAATAGTGCAGGGTGGTAATCATCAATAGGCACTAAGGGGTCCAAGCACTCAGTTATGTTTATATAATTATTGCAAAAAGCCAGATCCAATGTCTTACCGTACTTATTGACAGTGGCGTTATATTGTTCAAAATTTAAAGCAAATAGTTCATCAATAAATGAGTATTCATCGTATGTACTAAGGTTGGTAGGAACAAGACACTGATCAGTTGAAGGCTGCCAGTTCATTCCACTCATATTAAAATCACCCACAATAAGAAATGTATCCGACATATTGTTGACCACGGTGCGATTCAATTCGAAAAGAAAGTTAGCAAGTTGTGATGAAAATGAATATCCAAGGTTCTGTTTGCACAAGTAAATTACACAGAGGTAAAGTTCAAAACAGACATGAGTGTCAGATCTTTTTAAGCGTATCCTTATCCATAGATCTTCCGCTGTAGAGTGAAAACTAGGTTGAGACATCGCTAGCATTTCCCTACGAACAGCAATCAGGACACCTCCACCTCTTGTCTGACCCGTGGTAACATATTCACGATCGCGACGCCACACAATATACCGATTGTCAAAGAGCTCCGAGTCTGTTATACCATCCAGCAGCCATGTCTCTGTGAGCATAATAACATCAAATGATGTACATAGCAGTTGACGATAGAATATATCAGTTTTCGTTCGAAGCCCACGCACGTTTTGGTAATAGATTGTCAAAGTTTTATTTACGTTACTAGTCATTAAGAATTAAAACAATAATAGAATATATATCAATATAGAATAAGGCAATAGGATATTTGAGTAAGATTGACTTAGTGAGATTAAATGTTAGTGGGAATTGGCAAGGAAGGCCATCGCCTTCCTTGCCAATGACATATGAGCCTGCGTTTAAGCAACTTGCTGACACACCGTGTGTGCTATTCGGTGAACCGTAGTATATCAGTGCACAAACTAGCAAAAGAGCGAGCGGTATACAAGTGAAAACAAACATAGCAAAATACTTAAGTGATAGGTAGAAAAGGTAATGGTGAGGTCCCAGGTCAGTCGATGAGGCCGAGATGACAGACATTTTATAGTAGATCGTTGAGCTATTGTAGACCAAACATACTATACTATTCAATTTAAACAAATATACAAGCAAAGAAAAGTAGTTATAAAAAACAATACAGCTAAATGTGCAAAACAAAAACAACTTATGCGATCTTGTTTAAATCAGAGTCCTTTCTTATGATTATAACTTTAGAAGTTTGATTTTTAAGCAAATGTATTTTACCGTGTTTAACCTACACATACTGATAGTTTTTCTCTTTAGCAGTGACTTTGACAGTGCTAAGTAGCCTCTTATGCTCAACGCTCAGATGGTCGTTCACGTACACACGCTGAGAGGTCCCATGAAATCCAATATCCGAGGTTGACAACTCCTTGTCGGCCCGGGCAGCCGATATAAAATCTTCTTTAACATATCTGTTTAAGAAGCTAACAATTATAAGTTTTTCATTGGAGTTATAAATAGGCACCCTAGAAATAAAATTGATCTGATTTTTCTGGCAGGTATACTTGATTTTGCGGCCGATAGCATCCAGGATTGTAAACAGATTCTCACCTTTTTTAGTGGGAACTCCCTTGATCTCGACATTGTTCAAGCGGGATCGTTGTTCAAGCGCTGTAAGCTGATAATTCGCCCTGTCAAGATTAATCTGCAGGTCGTTAGCTTTATTTTGAAGCTTTTCCAGTTCGGTCACTCTTGTCTCCAACTCAGACAATCTGGAACCATAATCCTCAAGCTTGCGAACTGAACATTCGCATGTTGCCTTAACCTGGGATAATTCATTTTTTATGATGTGGATATCCTCGACCAGTGACGGCAGTCCAATCAGTTGACGTTTCAGGTCCCTGATTGACTGACTGGTTCAGGTGAGGTGATAGCTGGTGATGATATTCTACAGGTAGGACATTTCCACTGCGCTCTTCGATCAACTCCCAGCTTTTTCCAACCACCCTCAGAGATTCTCGCACATCCGAAGTCCAGGTGTTTGTTGCAACACGCACATTGCACACCATCGCTAAAATTAATGTTACAAACTGCACAGGTCTTCATCGTATTGCAATATGTTCGTTATAGTAGGTATAAAGATTGGTCAAAAAGAAATCACAAAAAAGGAAAAACAAATTCAAAAAGTCGAATCCACCCAGCCCCGATCCGACGCCCTTTGGTAACCGCTATGTCCCCGACGCCTCAGCGCCACAGTGATGACAACCGTTAACTCGAATTAAAAGATTATACTGTTAAGCGAGTGGTGCTCTCTTGATAGACACTAATGAGTTCAAAGTCCGGTCTATTATGTTCTGGTTAACACCGCTGCGATCTTTTGAATTTTAACAGTTTATTTTCAACACTTTTTGACGATTAAACACTTCAAATCACAACCGATTGAAATTATTTATATGCAGATCGAACAGGTGCAGGTTGCTAGATGTTCCGGTATATATTTGCCGCTACAATGTTAACTTTTTCACCACTTTTACAATATTAGTTGTAAGATCAACAGATAACACTTCTGTCTTGCACACTTGCGAAAAGGGTAGCTATAGGATATTAGGTCATTACTTTCTACAAATATAATTTGTTTACTCAAAATCTCATAAACAATAGATGTTTTTGAAGAGAAAACTTCTTTAGCGGCGTTGTACACTTTTTTTGTAATGGGTAATAAATGTTAACCTCGCGTCAGGACACGTGACCTGATCGAAAATTCGTTCTTAAATTGGTTCTATCAATTTCATACATATATAATTATTAATATTTCGCTTTCTATTTCAAAGATAATTTCAAAAATTAGTGTACTGTATAATATTAGTGTAAGAAACACTCGGAATTTAAGCGTATGTTAAAGAGCCTGATGATGCTTCATTTTCTTTTCCTGAGGTTAAAAACATGTTTCGGATTGGCATGCCACGCGTGTGCCTTGGGTCAACCAATTCCGGCAGTAAGCAGGTCAAATAAAATTGAACCAACCTTGGTTCCATTTTTTCTTTTCAGAATTCGTCGTCTTTTTCAATATATTGTATAAACACTGGTTCATATTATGATACCCACAAATCAAAAAGACATTTTCAATGGCCTGTGACATGTAACTGACCTTGAATTTGATGAAACCAGTTATCGATTCTTTTTTTTTTTGTAGCGGAGCAGCTGAATTTTATTATTTTCTAGGGCTTGCTGCAATCCTTCTTTGGCAGCAACTAATGAGCATTTCACTTCAACCAACATATCATTCCCAATCAAGCCATCAGGTGTAGCTCTAATAAATGGGTATTGCTTATCAATAAAAGGTCCACATGCTTAAATTTTCAATTGGTTTTCTTGCTGAATTTGTTGTATGGCTTGCTTTTCATTTTCAATTCCATGAGCTACCGAGGTCACTTGCGACAAATTCATTGGTTGGTATAGGGTTTGTTTCAAGTTTTCCTTCTCTTTGCAGTGCTGTTGTCCTGCTTAGTTTGCTCCCTTAGTCGGCTCTTACGACACCTACGGGATGAATTGGGGTGGTGACAATTTGTATTTTTAATCCGTCACCACACGGACTACTCTCTTTTTTACTGGATGTTCCAAATTCAATTTACGTTTATGGGCCTTTTTTTTCGATGTACTTTAAAACTCTTCTTGAAGGACTTCTATTTAACATTTTTTTTGCTCAGCTGAAATGGCGGCATTCCTAATAAAAGATACGACTGCTGCTGCACATCTTCCTTGGTACCCGCATCTAGAGCAAAATTAATTCTTTTCCCACCGACAAATTTAGCTATAACATTATTAAATCTTTTGACCGTGTTGGTTTCAACATTTTCAATTAAACTTCTTGATTTCCCAGCCACAGTTGCAACAATGGCATTCAGTATAAATAAAAATGTACTTGTAAATGTCACCTTTTACTCCATCATGCTCACAGTTGTAATTCTATGATCTCCGTAAGCGTATTCAACTGAATATGTTATATCTTTAAGAAGTACCGAGACGGCATCGTTTTTCGGAACATCAGACTGGTGGTGATATTTTTTCGACCGAATAATTAATTTTCTCAGAGCCATTATTTATTGGTTCGTTAAAGTTTTTCTATACAACTAGAAAAAAATTGTCTCTTTGGCAAGGTTCCGCTTCTTTTTACAAAAAATTCGTAAAATATGATTGGGAAATTCTATTTATTCAACAGTCAAATTCTGTGTTTGGAGGGGTACCTTTAAAATTTTAACATATGTGGAAGATTCACCATCTGCTATAAGTCTTTGATATATTACTCCGTACATAGCAACAGATGTTTTAAAACCCTCCGCAATTATAATAATATCTGCTTCCATAGAGGTAGATGACCATCAAAGTTTTTGAAGCATTTATGTTCTGGAGGCGTTATGTTATTTTTACTAGCCCGGCTACAAACCAAACAGTATTTATTTTTTACACTCATGTACAAGACCGCACCCGTTTTTCTGCCAATAATAGCAGCAGCGCCTAAGAAAGTTTTCTTGTTCATTGAGAATAGTGTCATTGTTTAGTTTTCACACGACAAAACTAAAAAAACAGATATTCCATTTATATAAATACAAAAACTAACGTAGTACTATGATCGATAGAAATTGATTTTCTGTAGGGTCTCAACCACGCCTGTGAATATGCTTTGTCTCATCGAAGTGCTGCAAAATAACAATAAATAAACTTATATAACTGTTGAATTCCACATAATTTAAATGTGCCTGACTATACCAAAATTAGAGATTTCTAATAACATTTTCTGATTACCTTATTTCTATACTACCAATGAATACTGTTTATTTAATGTAGTCACATGCATACTGATTTTTTTAGACTGTGGCGCAGTGAAACTCATGTGTTTGTAAAATTTTACCATTTTTGTGTTTTATAAACATTGTAGACGGAAATAATTTACTAATAAAATAGAAGGAATAATTATATTAAAATTAACTTATAAGTATTCTGTTGAAGCTCTGTGAAAACGAATTTTACGTATTTGCGCGGGGGAATTTCACGGAGCAAAATGACGTGCGTCCGACCTCAAACAAGGCTCAGCGAGCTCTGACAGGCGAACTTCGCCGCCGTAAGCAAGCGCAAAAACATATTTTTTGGTTCCTTTTTTTATAAGTACAACTATGTGAAAATGTATCCTTACAAATCCCTAAAAAAAAAATAAGCTCTATTTTTTGGTATAATTTTTACGTGAATCCATCCATCCATTTTACAACAATTTCTATTTGAAATCGTGAGTTAGTGCTATGTTTGTGATTTTTTTTTATCGAGCCAAATTCCATAAATCATGTTTCCATCTTTACGGATCTCTAGATTATATGTTTAATTTTAAAAAAATATTTATTTTCATGCACAATAAATGCATATTAGGGTATTTATTTCTCTTCAAAAAAGTGCAAAATCGCTGCAACCTCGCCTTAAAGGCTGTTGACGTGTGATGATGATGTGTGATATGAATCTATACAAATAAATAAAATTGGAGTGTCTGTTCGTAATATTAAAATAACCGCTTTTTACTAAATGCATATGTATGTTTACACGGTACATATGCCAAAATAACATTTTTTACAATTATTTGTCTGTCTGTCTTTCTGTTTGTTCCAGGTAGGTAATCTCTGGAACGGCTGGACCGATGTCGACGGGGATTTCACTGGCAGATATCTGATGACATAAGGAGTAACTTAGGCTACTTTTTTTAGACTAGCTTCGCTTCGCGGCGTTGCCCGCGGTTATAACAACAAACGGTCTCAGCTAGTAATGAATAAATCTTTTATAAAATAAAGTTGAACCGACTTCAAACAATACTAACAAAGAGTATTAAAAATTTAAAAAATACTTACAAATTTACTTGAAAAACCAAAATAAGTGCGACAATATAACAGGTAACATTATAATAGCAATAGATACCGTCTAGTCTGTTTGAAGTCGGCGGCATTGTATAAATGTGATTGTGAGATAGTTTTATATTTTACTAGCTTTTAACCGTGGCTCCTTGTATGTCGGGTATCGCGGTAGAAAGTAGGCTATCTCCTTACTCAAGAATCAAAGTATCTTCATGACAAATATCATTAATATCGGTTGAGTGGTTTAGCCGTGAATGCGTAACAGCCAGACAGACGAGAGTGACTTTCGCATTTATAATAATAGTAGTAGGGATTATTTGCTGATAGCAAATGAAAAGATATTTAGATACACATTGTCAATACACAGTATATTTTTTGATACACACTATATTTTTGGGTACCTTCCATACAGAAAAAAACTATTCCTGACGATAACAGAAGTAATTGGTAAAAATTAAAGATGAAATGTATGCTTCAAATTATAGAAACTCAAACTTTCCTAATTATTTTTATTCCTGCATCATGTAGAAAGCATTCTTCATACGCGGCGCGGCGTTGCGCCCGTCGCGACCCGGTTTCGCTAATCCGATGCAAGTGCCGGCCCTGTCGATATCCTGCGGTCGGAGGCCTAGCCCTCACGCCTGCTCTATTAAGCAAACATTGCAACAATAACGTTTGCTACATGACACTTATATTAACCATTAATATACATTATGTGGTCAGATGTCAAAGTGTATTCGTGAAATTATTACGAAACATTTGAACGTAGTTTGAACGAGTACTTTGTAACCTACAAAGTACTACCCACCGGATAATAATAATAGGGTAATAATCTAAAAATCTGTCAATATACATGTGCATCTTGCAGTTTACGATTATTTTTCTCTTGTTTTATTAAATTATAATCATAACCAAACTAATATTCTTTCATAAAATGTCAGTGTAGTGCAGTATCTTAATGGTAAAAAAAAATTAACACTAAGAGACTTTACAATACTGACAGGAGGGTTTTAAGTTACAACTCAGGACTAAACGCTGATTAAAACAGCGGATTGTAGCCTTTCGAAGATCCTTTTGTCACTAACTCTGAAAACTAATAACCTACACAAGTCAATTCACTGTCACTGATTATTAGTAATTGTAGGCTTTAGGAAAATAAGCAAAACGTAACTACATTTTTTTATAATTATATCAGAACATCGTCTAGAAAAACATCGCATCGATTATTTTAATGCTCCTCTTACTGTCAATGCCCAATCTATAGTCAACTATGTTTACATAAACTACGTTAAGAATTTATTTTTCCTTAATTTACAGGTGACTTTCACATTTCTGCGTTTGATTTCAATCTTCAGTTTGACTACCGCTTTCGTCCTTCATTTTTATATTGTGTGTGTGTACGTTGTGACAGGTTCACGTACTATTTATATCCAGTGAGAGATGCCGTAAAGTATTACCTTCGCAAATATACTGAAACCGGATGAAGTGTTGCTTATTGAAAAGATGCGGCGTTTAAAGCATTTGACATGTTTGTATTATTATTTAAAAACTGCTATGTACAAAAAGTTTTGACTTCTTTCATAACCCTCTTTAGAATTATAATCGTTGTCAGATCCTATATAGGAAAAAGATAAATTGGGTAAAATTAAATGGATAGGCAGTTAAAATAGCTAGAATATGGAATGGAAACGGCACTGAATGTGGCACTGTCGTATATACTTTTAATTATTTTTTTTTACTTTTACTTTTAATTTTTTTACGGTGGCGACATGGGTACGTGGGCTGTCATCCCACCGGGATCTGCAGTGGGCGGTGTATCGGAATAGGACCGACTAAAACCACACACTGCGCCTGAAATAAGAGGGATCAGATAACAGCTTTTATTAAGACGTCCGGGCTTTTCTTTTTTTGGTGACAGATGGCCTCATCTGTCACCCCTAGGCCTGTACTTATGCAGGATGGAAGTCATTCAGCGACCTCTACCGACTGAGCTACCTGCAGTACCTGGCCCGTTCTCGGCCCTGGCGGACCGGGAGAGTTCTAAGCCACTTCAGGTCTCGCTCCACCCTCTACTTCTCAATCATAACTTGCTCGCAGAAGAAGGTGGCGGAGTTTAGACATAGTCTTTTACACACATAAAAAAGTTTACGCTAATTCGGATTGTAAATGCTAAACGCCACTAAATACAATTTAAAACCTTTAGATAGAATAAGGTAGCGTTTCACGAGACTCGCATTGTTTTCGAGGCGGTTCAGTAAGACAGTGATGCCATTTACTTGTGCAATTTATCGAAAAAAAAACACGAGAATAATTTTAAGTAAATTATTTATTTGACTGTCGCATATTACTATTCAAGAAATTTATTGTAAAATAATACTACTCTTGTATACAAAATATGTTATATATTCAATAACTATAAAACAGAATTAAATAAAGTGATTGATATATAATGTATTTAAAATATTTATTGACAACTTACTAACTGGCGTAAGACTTGCAGAAGTATCCGATTTTCATTTACCTTATTTGGTCAGTTTGTCATTTCAATTTTCGTTAAAATTAATGCTATGATCAAAAACATCTCCAAAATAAGGTCATTAAAACATTATGCGAAGTAAATAAAGCCTCCCCTTTTTTCACTTCTTCATAATACAAAAAAAAAATTGGTTGTCTGTGAAGTCAGTTTACGGACGATAATTTTACGTGATAACGTCATAAGAAAACATTGATGAAAAATTGCATATTTTTATGAATTGAATTGAAATATTATCGTGCCTCTCTATCGCTTGTTCCGCGCTCTCGCTTGCACGCTCGGCTGAGGCGGAACGTGACAATAAGTTATGTTTTCATCGATTTTTCGGCGATTGTCGGCGTTCATCGATTTATAAGACCCAAATCAAAATCAGTTTACTAAATCATTTTAAAAACCAGAATCATCGATAACTATAATATTGCGATGTCGATTGAATTAAAACAAGATTGGCTACATCACTATCGGAAACAAATAGGAACTGTAACTTTGCTAAACATTTTTGTGCGAAATGTATCGAAATTTTACTGCACGAAATGCAGTTCATAGTGTGCTAACGCGAGCACACAATGAACTGCATTTCGTGCAGTTACAATGTAGTTAGTACTCAAATTTAATACGCAATGTTCACCATAGTCCACTACTGAACAGAGGCCTCTTCTTAGAAAGAAGAAGCAATGTATGATTGCTTTAATATCTTAAATCATAACGGTTTTCTATCTTGTATTACATAATACTTTGTGATTTTTTGTCAATGTAATATTGACAAAAAAATACAACAACATCTAACAACAAAAGTTTTTAAACCTACCGATGATATGATACGAGTATGTTGCCTTTGGACAAATTCCAGTCCTGGCTTTGTTTACAACACGCAATTATCGTGCAACTCACCATAGCGATATTTTTGTTATGGAGCTGCGTTCTCGGCAAAAATAATACGCGAGTACGAATGTTTTCAGAGATTTATGCACTTTTGCTCGTTACTCCGGCGCATCTGCTCCGCCTGCATCGCATTTCTAATCCTCATCAAATATTAATAAAAATAGGAATTTATAAAATAGATAGTACTTATTATATATTTTAAATTAACCTATGTAAACTGCAAAATAAAGTATTTAGGTGTTTTTCATTGTATTATATATGTAGGTTTTAAAAATAAATCTAAAATCTGTATAAAATATTATAAAGATTAACGTGTCAATAAAAATTGTAGGATATCAACTATTGAACCAGCTTAAATGGGTTTTGTTGTTACACTTATAAACATTTTTATACAGATGATGTCAGTAATAGCATAAAAGCAAATTTTACCTGTTCGTTTTGTTTTTTTAGATCACATTTCCTCGTTTTTACCACAGTAGCATACAAGGAGGGCTCAGAAGATTTCTGCTCAGTTTTGATTCCCTATACAAAGAAACAATACAATGAACACGGTCTTCTGAAACAAGAAGTTTCAAGAAAACCGGTCTTCTGAAATAAGTACAGTCTTGTACTCATATCCAATGCATTGCGTGTAGGTTCAGCAGAGCTTAATTATAGGCTCAACTATGAAGGCTACCGTCTTTAGCACGTGCACGTGCCTAAGGGACAAAGAATTGAGTTGCCCCTCCTAAAGTATTTTTGTTATTTTTTTCTTTAGGCCAACTAGCTTCTCATGGTAATCATTAAAAACTTGCATTTTAAAATAACAGAAGTTACATTCCAGGGGCTCTGGCTTATCCAAAGACGGTCTTGGCAATAGACAGTGTTGATATGTATGGATTACCACCATTCAACCCTGAGATTGTTTACGAGATAAGTATTATAAAACGCACAGAAAAAATATAAGTATAAGTTTCGTAACTTCATCTCTCGGATGTGTTATGCTTTGATGTTAGAAAGAAATTACGAGCCGTCACCCAGATTAAACATGTTTTAATCAGTATGAAATACATTTGATATTGTAAGTCTAGACTCACTGTATTCTGAGTAGATATACTACTGTTATCTGTAGGCCATAGATCACATTAATCATTTGATGATAAAGTGCATATTATTTATTGAAGACAATAGATTTATGCTACGGAAGGTCGGCTATTGCTTGTTTACCAAGATTTTGCTGCTCTCGTCTGATGACTGATGAAGGTCAATTATGAATTTGCCAATTAGTCCAGTTTAACCGAGTCTATTTATGGAAACTTTAAGATTTGTGTTATATAAACGATATTCTAGATCTTGTTCGGCAATATTTCCTGTCTTACAACGCATTTACAATAATTAATTGTATTGGGTATTCATTTTTTTTTTTAAGTTTTTTAGTTGTTGAAATACAGATACATTACTAAAGATATTTGAAGAAATAATTGCAGTATTAATATATTTATAACTTCTAGTTTAGTGCACCCACAGTGTCCGTTATTTTTCAAAGTTTTAAATTTCTAAAATGTAAGTCTTAGTTTTTTAATGTTAATTATTTTAATTATTAGAGGAAGCAGACGAGCAGACGGGTCACGTGATGGAAAGTTTTGTTCATTTGGCTCTAAAATACTCGGTAATAAATTTTTACCTAATTTGGAGTACGACAACCCATGCCGACTTGCATCGAAAAATGTTAATACACGTTGCGCGGCAGTAGCGGTGCGTATTTGCGGTATTTGTCATTTGTTCTCAATTATTCTCGCGATTAACACGTATTGTTTAACATTTAAAAGAGTCTGTAGTCTGACAAAAAAGTCATGAAAAAATTGAGGGCGCCACTGCCGCTATACTTGGTATCCCTGTATACTTCGACTAAACAATTTTGATATCTAGTTTTTTATTTTACAAAGCGATATAATTGTTTAATGATACCTGAATCTCTTTACAATTCCGCGTAGGGTTTATGATTGAAAACATTTATTCATTATAAATGTCTTGAACAAGTTAATTAATACTTTATATATATAATTATTGTTCTGTTGTTATATATATATTAATTTTATAAAATTATTGTTCTAGTATATTTCTATAGGTGTGTTGCGGATGCCTTACTTTAAAAACCAAATATAGTTCCCTGGCTCAGTGCCTTCTCACTTACTCTATCTTCTTGGGAAGGACCAACAAAATCACATTATGAAGAGCTGAAATAGCCCTAAGAGCTACTTTGAAAGAGTGTTAATTAAACCTTAAACGACCTTAATACACTTATATACACTTATATAATATATAATACACTTATATAACACAGTGTAAACAGAGAGTACAGAACTACCTGATTAGCCTTTCATATAATGATACAGAAGAGCTATTAGATATTCAGCCAAACAGCCATTGAGACAAACACACAAACACAGGCAGTATGTATGAATATGTCAAAGTTTTAATAAATCAATGGAAATCAAGGGGATCCTCTGCCTATTTAAAAACTTATATTGCACCTTGTTCCGTGCGGAAATCCCCTCGGATACCACCTGTCGGTGGCATGTCGGACTCGAACCGACTAAAACCGCACGCCGTCTCGGGTAACCAGGTATACCCTAGAAAGGAAGTCCCTGGTACCCCGACATACCTCGGGTCATCTACAGACGAGTAGACGACCCCCCCCCCCCCCGTGTGAGAACCCCATGTTCTCTGGAAGCGAGCGCGCTTCGCAACGCGCTCGCCGCCACCCCGGCCTGCTTCTGCTAGGGTGACAGATGGCCTCACCTGTCACCCCCAGGCCTGCGCTTATGGAGGTCGGAGGTCGTCCTGCGACCTCCGGCGCCTGAGTCGCCTGCGATACCTGACCCGTTCCCGGGCCTGGCGGGCCGGGAGAGTCCTAAACCTCTCCCGGTCCCGCTCCGCCGTCTCCTTCGCGAGCATAACTTGATCGCAGAAGGAGACGGCAGAGTTCCACGCACTCTCGCTCCGCACGATAGCCGCAATCAGGCTATCGAGCGAGAGAACTCCCCCTCCGATGGCCGCCACGAGGTCTCGCCTCTGCTCAACCCACGCCGGGCACTCTGCCAGCGTGTGGAGAGCCGTGTCCACGGTCTGGCCATCGCAGTGGTGGCACTCAGGCGTTGGCTCCTTGCGGATCAGACACAGGTGATCCCCGAAACATCCTTTCCCAGTGATCACCTGCGTCAGTCGGTATGAGAGGGTCCCGTGACGCTTCTCGAGCCAATCCTCCTTAACGGGTCTTACCGCCGCGATGACGGCGTGCCCGGCGCTCGGTTGCCCGAGTCGTTCCTTCCACTCCCCTATGATGACCTGGCGGAGTTGGAATTTCCGGTAATCGATTTCTCGAGTCTCGGGACACCGACCCAACTCCCGCGCCTCCTTGCGCCACTTATACAGAGCCGCAAGGGCTCTCGCCTCCAGGTCCCACGGTGGAGTTCCGGCCAGGAGACTCGCTTCCTCAAAGGAGATCGTGCGGTACCCCCTTATGATCCTGATGGCCAGCACTCGCTGCGGTCGTCCCAGTATCGCGACGTTGCTGGCCTTCAGGGCCCCCGCCCATACTGGGCACCCGTAAAGGGCCATGGACCGCACAACCCCCGAGTAGAGTCTCCTGCAGGAGTCATCGGGTCCCTTCATGTTGGGCAGCAGCCGCGCCAACGCACGCGCTGCCCCAACCAACTTGGGGAGACCTCGGAAATGATATCCGAAGTCCCATCGGCCATCGAGTACGAGCCCCAGATACCTGATCGAGGCCTCGATGCCGATGCGAGTGCCTCCTAACGTGAGGCTAGATCCCTCAGGCGGCTTCCTCCGTAGCCCGTGGAAGAACAGGGCCTCAGACTTGTGCAGAGCCACCTCGAGACCCAGCCGCCGGATACGCTCAACGACTTGGGCAACATCGGCCGTGGCCCTCAGGGTTGCCTCGTGGTGCGTCTTGCCGCGCGCCGTCACGAGTGTGTCGTCCGCGTAGCACACGACGGCGACACCATCCAAGAAGGCACCACGAAGCACCCAGTCCGAGACCGGTCCTACTGGGGTAGGCGACGGCTCTCTCCGACAAATATGCCCCGACTATGTTGCGGAGGTAGAGAGGCACTTCGTGATACACGAGCGCCTCCCTGATGCAGCTCCAGGGCATAGTGTTGAACGCGTTGGCGATGTCCAAGGACACCGCCAACACCACTTCGCCCCGGGAGACTGCTTCCTCCGCCAGAGCCTTCACGCGCATGATCGCATCCACGGTGGAGCGCTCCTGACGGAAACCGTACTGGTTGTCCGCCAGATCCGGCCCAACCATCACTAGATGCTTGACGAGGCGCCTTGCAATCACTCTTTCAAAGAGCTTGCACACCTCGTCAAGCAACACTATGGGCCGGTAGGCGGACGGTGAGTCCGCCGGGCGCCCCTGCTTTCGGATGAGGACCAGTTTCCCCGTCTTCCACAATTTCGGAAACTGGCCCCGCTCGAGGCATGCGCTGAAGAACCCTCGCAGTCGGGGCTCGAGAGCCTCGTCGACTAAGGACTTATATTGCACCTACGAATAATTAGTTACTTAAAGCATAGAAATCACAAACTAGCCATTTTTTTTATATTTTAAGACATGGGGTTAAAAAAAAAAAAAAAAAAAGGTATTTTAATTGTACAGTTTTATTATTTTTATATTATTTTATAGCATTATATAATACTAATTTATTCGTCTAAGTCAAGGTATTCAACACCCGACATGTTGCCTGAAACTTCTGCGTCATTTATTTGGTCCACTTGGACCTTTTCGGAATCTAACTGTCACCACATACAGATACAATAAGTATGTCTAAGTCATTGTATAGAGTTCTTCCACGGGTAAAATATTCAAATATTCATTTTCAATTTTTTTATTGCTTTACACAATTCTTCCATTCTTGTGCTGCTACCGACTAGAATTCTGAAAAGTAAAAGATGGCTTTGGTAACGATTCATGATTTACTCGTAAATAGGTGTCAGTAATTTTCTCAGGAACTTATTTCTGCACTGTGATTTTATGAAAGAGTTGTGTTATTTTTATTGGATGCCAAATAAGACATGTTTGGCCCCACGGCTCTGATGACAGGCCATTACTCTTTTCATGAAATTTTACAAGACTTTTATACAAAGATGTGGCTGTTTCTCACTGATGACGCTTTGGATCTCTGATTTGAGCTCAGGAATTGTTTTTGGTTTATTTGCATAAACGAAAGATTTCACAAAACCCCACAGAAAAAATCACACGGCGATAAATTCGATCTTGGTGGCCAGTTAACATCAGAGTTTCGTGAGATTTTCGGACAGTTGCTCGTTGTGGGTGCATTTGTTTCTCATGGCTTGCATGAGGATTTTCTGAGCCCCTAATTTGACAATTTTGTGTATTCACGTAGCCGTTCAGATGGAAATGTGCTTCATCGGAGATGACTTTTTTCGAAAAATTGGACGAATTGCCGGCGCTTTCCATGGTCTGCTGGTTTGTATTTTAGTAGTTAATCAATAATATCATAATATATATTTTGTATTAATTACTGTTAATACAAAATGAATCAAGAATGTTTGCTTTGAACACAACCTCAACAGAACGAAAACAATATGTTAATATCGATAATTTAGACTCAAAACAAATAATTAATAAAAGGTATACACTTCCTATACTATGTTTAACATTAGAATAAACGTACGTACCGGTTAATTGGGTCTCGCACCACTCTTATAAATATTTCAATGCATCTTTTATCTCTTAACTGTCACTAGATAAAAAGAAACTAAAGAAATACAAAAAATATACGAAATGTTTAAACAAAACAACGAAGTAACAGCTGAGCTACTTAGTTTGGCAATCATTGAGTGCTGCCAATTGTTGCCAAAGTTGTAGTTCCACAAACATTAATTTTATGACTTTCTTGACAGACTATATTTTCTTAGTTGGTGACGTAAATTATCAAATAACAGGCGCGAAGTTACCGTTTAATAGTCGTTCTTGAAGTACTTTTTTTAACATTCGCGAAGTTAAATTGACTGTTAGTGAAAGTGCTAATCTCGTCATTCAGGAGTGTATTATATTTTGAGAAAAAGCTAGAATTTGTGGATCTTCAATATGCTTGAAGGGAGTTGCATAGAAATTCTAAAAAGATATTTACAAGCGCCGTAAGGAGTACCTTAAAAACAATTTACATAATTTATTTGATATAGCACACGCTGATGCTTTGGAGCGGGTGAAAACAAAATAAAAGGTGAAAGAAGATAAATAATTAAAAAAAAACCGTGACCCAGACAGTGAAAAAAAAAAAAAAAAAAATTAGACCTCCTGGAATGATGCATCAAGCAAGGTGGATGGCCAGAGCTATTTCTTCTTTAAAGATAAGTTTGTTGCAATCCTAGTTAAAAATTTGCGGTTATATATATTTATTCATTGCGGTTATATATGTCAAACCATAGCTTGGATGTAGTCTGGCAGTGAAGGCACCAAATCAAGATTAGTCCTTTTTAAAAGAATGAAACTGTTGACAAATTGATATCCTAAGCAGCCCTGAGCAAGTTTAATCAACATCTTTAATACTTGTCAGAATAAATTGCCATTTTATCACTCTTTGATGATGAAGTTAATGAACAAACCAAGACGACCATTGAACTTACAAAGAGAGAGTTTGTAGCAAAGCAAAAGCAATATTTGCTACGTCGTGTTCAGGAGCATAGAAATCTGTATCAAGACTGTAAAAAAGAGACCCTCAAAAGAAAATATCCTACCTGATCTGTAATTTTATCTTCTTTTAATCAATATTTTATAAATTTAAATATTTCAATTGATTTAGTTACATAACGGCAAGGGTTAAATACAGCAATTTTCAAAATCTTCAGAGATCGGCGCGGGTTAATGTGGACGTAGGAAGATAAAATGTTATATTTAAGAAAGTCTGAAAAGTTTAAAAAGACATAGGGGGATGCATTTCGAAAAAAAAATCACCCATATAAGGGACACCCTAACCCATAGGTAGTCTAAGGCAGCAAAGTGTTATTATAACTGGAATTGATCTAACTTGAAGAGCTTTCAATTTTAAAAGAAAACATGTATTTACATATGCTATATAAAACTTTTCTGTATAATATGTCTGATATCTTTTTCGTATTTAAAGATTGTACTGATTGATTTATGTTACGAATGAGTTCAGCTTTTAGCATTATAATTTTGTTACTCTTTAAATTTAAGTATATCTGAATCAAAATATATTTGGATCACTAAATGTATTTGCATCACTCAAAGAGGTCTAATTTTTTTTTTCACTGTCTTCACTTAAGAAAATAATAGATAGTTTAATCAGTTCCCGATTATCATCACGTACAATGTTTTATTTTTTTTCTTAAATCAATATATATTAGAATATTTTATTAAAATAAAAAATTGTTATTATACTATCAATTTACGACCCTACCTACCAAGATAAGGTACAGCTAAATTGATATAATGATAACAATTTAGCTGTCTGCACAGTTGTTGTTTTCAATAGTACCTCTGAAATACAGGATGAATCATATTAATAAACAAGTATAATCATAACAATAATACTCTATAAGGAAACGTTTATCGCTATTTAGTAGATGATTTATTTATCAATTTATTTGACCCATATCCGTAACCTCAAATCGCAGGCCGCAGGGTTCAATAAACAAAGGATATCTAGGGGTCATTATTACATTCTTCTAGACGAAACTCCTATTTGGGATCCTAATTTTGTAAATGGCTTCAATCCTAATTTAGTAAATACATAAGACATGCTGGCTAGCGGCAGCTATTTCTACACAGTAATGTATGGTCAGACGTATTACGGTTATCAGATATACTTAAATTTAAAGAGTAACAAAATTATAATGTTAAAAGATGAACTCATTCGGAACATAAATCAATCAGTACAATCTTATTAAAACACAAATCCTAAATTGATGGGTACATTCGCGACCCTTACCACGAAGACGGGTGCTGTTGTGTTTAATATGTAGGAAGCAAACATATTTATTCAAACATAATTTTGTATGGAATTTTGTTTTTTTTTGCGGGATGTGGAGTATTCAAATTAAAACTAATTTGCAACTATTTGAGATAACCTTTTAATAGACAGCGATTTCATTTTATCTAGACGTTGCCATTCGATTTTGACGCGTTTGGTTTGTGTCGTTAGTCATCAGTTTGGTTAGACTACGAGATTAGTACCAACTTTTTTCTTAATATAATATCTCTGTTTGTGTACCCCTAAAAACTGCGTGCAAAGTTTAACGATGATCGACCATGTAGGTATACACAAACTCACTTTCGCAATTATAATATTAGCTAGTGAATCCCAGGGTAACATTGTAGTTCATCGCGGCGGTAAGACCCGTTATGGAGGATTGGCTCGAGAGGCGTCACGGGACCCTCTCATACCGATTGACGCAGGTGATCACTGGGAAGGGATGTTTCGGAGTTCACCTGTGTCTGATCCGCAAGGAGCCAACGCCTGAGTGCCACCACTGCGATGGCCAGACCGTGGACACGGCTCTCCACACGCTGGCAGAGTGCCCGGCGTTGGTTGAGCAGAGGCGAGACCTCGTGGCGGCCATCGGAGTGGGAGTTCTCTCGCTCGATAGCCTGATTGCGGCTATCGTGCGGAGCGAGAGTGCGTGGAACTCTGCCGTCTCCTGCGAGCAAGTTATGCTCGCGAAGGAGACGGCGGAGCGGGACCGGGAGAGGTTTAGAACTCTCCCGGCCCGCCAGGCCCGGGAACGGGCCAGGTACCGCAGGCGACTCAGGCGCCGGAGGTCGCAGAACGACCTCCGTCCTCCATAAGCGCAGGCCTGGGGGTGACAGGTGAGGCCATCTGTCACCCTACCGCTCGCTTCCAGGGAGCACAGGGAACATGGGGTTCCCACACGGGGGGGGGGGGGGTCGTCTACTCGTCTGTAGATGACCCGAGGTATGTCGGGGCACCAGGGACTTAATTTCTAGGGTATACCTGGTTCCCCGGCTATTAGTACCCGAGCGGCGTGCGGTTTTAGTCGGTTCGAGTCCGACATGCCACCGACAGGTGGTATCCGAGGGGATTTCCGCACGGAAAAAAAAAAGGGTAACATTGTAGTGTATTATTAATGTTGGTTTGGTTAAGACATCAATGCAAATTCAAGCTATTCTTCAAATTTCGACTTATGATGCTATTATGATATGCAACTGTGACAGGAAGAAAAGTGATGATGTGATTCTTTAATCACGTAACGTAAGTTTTACCATGTATCAAAAATGGTTTTAAATGGCATTTCATCAAATTGGTTTAGCTTTTGCTTTTTTTTTACAATGCCCGTCAATACACTGTTATAATAGATACGTATATATCTAACTTCCTTAAACTATATTTTTGAAAATTTATCCTTTGGATAAAGATTAAAGAAAAACCAAACACATTCCGTGTTTGGTTTGTCTTTAATTTTTATTGTTAATCTACTTTATTACGAAATATTTTGTTCTAGACAACATATTTCGGACACAACAATATGTAGAACTTAATAATGGAAAATACAACGAATTTACGTTATAGTAAGGCCCAGGTACAGTTATATCAAATTAACCCACCTGCCACAAATATAACAACCTTTGAATACGAAAGCATAAGTTTGCGAAATGTGTAATATTTGTCTTTAGAGAAAGTGGGTTGCTCAAATTTTTTTTATCCCAAAGGCCGAATTCCAAATGAAAAAAGTCCAAGCAAATACAAAAACACAAGTACAAGCAACCGTTGTGTATTAATGTTTTTAAGTAGAAATAAAAGAGATCATCGAGATAAATATTCTTATTTTAGATTGACATTTACATAATCAGGTACACAAGCTTATCGATACATATAGTAAATACCTACATGTAATAAAGCAACAATGTTGGTATTTCCTCTTTTTCTTTTAAATATGAGCAGACTTTTTTCCGCAAGCAACAACTACCATACCTACTATACACTTATACTTACACATCTTGTACGCTTTTACCTTAGTTTTTGCAAATATTTTTACAATAGATTATGGTGCCATTTTTTCTGAAATTGTTTATAATATAATACAACATTTCAACAGATTCGTCTGAGAGTCATATGGGGATCGACCGGAGTGATAAAACAGAAAACCGGTTTTCAACAGCTCTTCCGTTGTTTTTCACCGAGTAAGTAATGTTACCCTGTTTACTACGTGACTCGTTTTCCCCTGTACCATTTTTTTTTAACAAAAAAAAGTATTTAGTAAAATGTTGTTTTAAGGTTGAGCCGAGAAACAAATGAATGATGACAAAGGATGACCTCCCAATCCTTTAATTTATTATTAACTTTATAACAGTATCACCAACTTCAATGGGCCTGAACCGCGATTAATTGTGATACTTATACTGTATTTTTCAATTTTTAATTTTCTACCCTTTTATTTTTGTTCAAATATTTTCCAAATCGCTTAATAAATGACGGAGAATAAAAAATACAATCAAATTGAGAACCTTTTTCCTTTTTTTGAATTATAAAATAAAATGTAAAGTGACAGGTGAATAAATATTTGTAATTGTAAAATTTTCCTTTTTGTTAGGATTCCGTTGTCGTCCGCGTTTTAAACATTTAATTATTTCTTGATATGGGTCTTGATTCTGTTAACTTTGAAAACCCTTACCGCGAACGTCAGGAATTTTATATACAAAGTAATTACAAATTCTACTAAATTTCACACAGATATAAAACTATTCTTTCGTTGTATTCAACAATAAATAAAGAAAACTCTAAATGTAATTCTAGCTAAAAGCCCTGGTGAAAACTATTTTAAATAAAAATACATCGACATGGTTAGTAAAACTTAAAGTCTCGAGAAAACCACAACCGTAGAAAATAGATATACAGTGTGAAAATGTATACTAATTAAAATGGGGAAATTATGCCTCATTTTTCGATGTTTTCTTTATTGTATTTTTTAATTTCTGTAAATATTCTCACTTCTATGGTCACATTCTATTCCCACACAAAATGGCAAAATTATTACATAAGGTGCAGCGAGGAAAACAACTTTAAATATTAACAGTTTCAGGTTAAAGTGTATTTGAACAAAACTTCTTTGTTTTATCACTATTAACAATATTTGTAAAATTGATTAATATAATGGATATTTTCAATAATGTAATAGGTAAGAATAGAGATTAATAGGTAATCGACCCTTCTAAAAAATATATTCGTATTTTAATCAGAATATTTTCTATAAATCTCCGATAAGAAAACAATAATTAACGCGTCTGGGCTGTTTTTAATTAACAGTTATCTTTCGTCTGATCTGATTGTTCATCGAGAAATGAATCAATTTCTCTCCAATAACTTGTACAGTAAATCTGAAATCATTCTGTGTACCTACACATTTACAGAGAGGAAGGTTAATTGGGATTGAAAAATAAAATAAGTTTGAAAATTGTAAATAAAAAGAAGTATCATGAGGAATATATAGGAGGATAACAATATATAATAAGTCCGTAAATGGCTATGTTGCACAATGATTGTGTTTGTAAGAAGCTATTACTTTGTTTGTAGAGCATTCAATTGACCTACAAATTTCTATGTTTACAAAATTCAAATTTCTAAGGTAAAAGCAATGTATTGCATCTAATAAAATCAAACTACATATTAACTAGTACAAAATATATATGATGTATTCACATTAAGCAACCATTTCTCAAGTATTAACTAACAACGATAGCACTGTTATAATTTCTGGTTCGTCTTTTAAATTAGTTCCATCTTTGAAATGAGTTTTGAACAGTTTTCATGTTTTTAATCTGTTTTAAAAGCTATGTACAGTAACACAGCCTACGAATGGCATGGCAAAGTAAATTGAGCGAGGTCTAAGCCTTAAGCGATATAAGATTTTTTTCATAACAAAAAGATCCCTCTTTTGGGATATTGAGTTAAGGTAGCTAATGAAATGATCAGTAAGTATGTAGTACAATATGCTATCATTTGACATAATAGGTACATTAAAGAATGATTTTAGTATGTGCTTGCATTGTTTCCTCTCATAGCCACACTCATTCTTCTAACTGGTAGCGGAAAAGGTCGCGTTGTCAAAGGATGTCTAGGTCTTGCAGGACGAGGTGGTAACCGGGAGTCCGTGCTTGCTCGCGCTCGGAACTCATCTCCACATTCTGATCGACCCGAAGATGAGGTAGAGTCACTACGGCCAACACATGCTTCATCCTCCTCATCCAGCTCCATTTCTGTCAACCGACGACCTGGAAAATGGGAATAACATTTTGAAATTTTTGTTTCATAAGTTTGTGAAGGTTGCCGCCGTAATCCGGTAAGTTTAATTACAACGGTTAATAAATGTGTTAGAAGCAGTAAATGTTCATGGGTCTGATGCACCATTGGTCACTTGCCATGCTTTTCCCCATTCTAGTAATTTCAATATACCGTTATTATTTCAATGGAAGATTTATATTATGTTAACATACTCATATTATGTTAACATACTCATAACATGTCAATATATCAAAACTACCATTATAAACAAATATTAGAAGTTATAATTGTCAAATTTTAATCAAAATTAGTCTGTAGGCGGTAATAAGATAATCAAACCTATCGTATATTTTTTTATTTGGTGTCTATAAGTACTTATAGACACCAAATAAAATTGGAATAAGAGTGGACAGATTATGATGATGATATATGTTTTTATTATCTCCTCTTAATTTTTTTGATTTTGATATATATATATATATATATACTAGGTTATCCTAATAGGTCCTAATAGGTTTGGTTATCTTTTTTTATTAACCTAATCCTATTTTATGCCAAAATAGGATACTAAGGATACTTGAGTTTTTGCGATGGTTGAAACAATTCCTTAACTGTCGAAATCCATCCAGCCATTCGGAAGGTACGAGGTGATAAAGAAAAGAAACAAACAATCATATAAGATACGCGCGAAAAACATAACCCTTCCTTGGCAGTCGGGTAAAAAACTAAAAGCGGATGGATCGTTTTGAAAGCATTGGACACTAGTTCGGCTTTAACTGGATTACAATACAATCGGCTACAGGGAAACAGTATGTACATGTTTCATTTCTTTTCAAATATATTTAAATACATATTTCCAAAGAGGAAAGTTTAATTTCCTTCATCAATGTCCAACAGCTGCAAAGTAACGACCTCATTCTTTGTGAATAGCATTTTTATGTTTAACCATTCCGTCAAATATATATAATCGAAAGTACTGTAGATATATTATTTCTCTTTGAACTAGAAGCTTAAATTTAGATACATTAATACAGACCACTTCAGTGAAGAGGTATTAAAGAAAATGTATTCGAAAGTACTCTGTACTCAATATTGGTGAGTGATTTTTGTTTTTTATAATGAGATAGATACTAAAGAACAAACGCTGTGTGATACATGTAGAGTAGGTGTCTCTTATATGGGTGAAAAAAAAATTATATAGAAAGGCATACCCCCTATTTCTTTTTAAACTACCCAGACTTACTTAAATACATGTGTTGATGTTCTTCGCCCAGTGGGGAATGGCGAAGGGGTCTGTCGGACTGTTACCGACTAAAAACCACCTCGGTGTTCCTCTCCTTACCAATGGCCGGGTCCGCGAGAATCCCCACACGGGAGGGGGGAGGGGGGGGGGTCGTCTACTTGTTGTAGATGGCCCGAGGTATGTCGGGGCACCAGGGACTTCCTTTCTAGGGTATGCGTGCGGTTTTAGTCGGTTCGAGTCCATGCCACCGATAAGTGGTATTCGAGGGGATTTCCGCACGGAAAAAAATATGGGGGAGCGCAATTGTATTCTTCCGACACCCCTGACAGGCATTGACCCGTCTCATCCAAGATGGGTCTCGTCACACGTTGCGACCGTCGCCCTTCGGTCACAGTCTTCTAGAAGCGCACACGGAACAATGTGTGCTGCCTCTCGGTCCTGTATCTGTTCGGACGACGAATTGATCGACGAATGCCCTCCGGCGCCCAGTGCGCATTCTGCGGGTAGAGACAGCGGTGCTACGTTCTCTCTCCTGTCCTGCTGCATCCTTTGTGGACATCACGTTTTACCAGGAGGAAGTAACGGCGCTCCATGCACTCGCGCTCGCGACAAAACCAAGTTCGGAAGCAAGACGCTACGCGCAGAACTGACTGCTGCGATAAGATTACGACGATGGCTGGCCCAAGCTGAGGTTTCCGCCAGCGTGTGAAGCGACTTGTCGTCAGGGCAGTCATCACAATAATGGCACAGTGACGTCGGCTCCCGGCCGATCCGATACAAGTACTTGTCAAAGCAACCATGTCCGGAAAGCACCTGTGTCATCCGGAAGGTGAGAGTTCCGTGTTTCCTCTCCAGCCACTCTCGTAGGCCGGGTCTTACCGTCGCTATTGGGGCGTACCCTACACTGGGCCGCGCAAGTCGTTGGGCCCACTCCGAAACCAAGATCTGGCGGAGCTCTGCTCGCTATGCCTCTACTTTGAGGCACTGGTTGCTCATTCCGATATAGAGCATCCCTGCGCCACCGATACGCCAACATTAAGCCATGACGACAGAACTCTGAAGATTTTGAAAATTGCTGTTTTAAACCCTTTCCGTTATGTAGTTAAATCAATTGAAATATTTAAATTTTATAAAATATTGATTAAAAGAAGACAAAATTATAGATCAAGTAGGATATTTTCTTTTGAGGGTCTCTTTTAACAGTCTGAATACAGATTTCTATGCTCCTGAACACGGTGTAGCAAAAATTGCTTTTGCTCTTCCATTGCAGTAATCAAACCATGAAACATGATTCGATGCAAGTCGTACTCCAAATAATAAAAAAAATATATTTCCGAGTGTTTTAAAGGCTAATGAACAAAACTAAGACTTATGCGTTAGAAATTTAAAACTGTGAAAAGTAAGAGACACGCTAAATTGTAGAGGTCTTAAACTCCTATTTCTGTCATGAAGTGTTTTTCTTGGCTTACACCTCTTCGGACGCTTAATCGCCTGAGAAATTTCCTACCAATAAAAACCAAGACTATGCTTGTGCAAACCCTTATCTTCCTACTGTATGTGTGGTGGTGTGCTGTTATGACCTGAATGCAGATCTTCTCGATAAATTATTCTTCTTAATAACCGCATTCGATTTTTTTATTTTTTTATATGTATAATGTGTATAGGTTCTAGTGTATAATAGGTTTATATAATATATTATGCGTATTTAATATATTATATAGTTTGCCTATTCCATTACGAATTTTAAGTAAAATGCACCTACTTCCCGTTTTCTCTGCATCACCCAATGGGCAGAGAATGTCGTATGTCCACCAATGCACCAAATGTGCATGATAAAATATCTAAAAACATGAACAATACGGTGTAAGCATTAGGTGCCTACAAAGAGTATTTATTTAACTACAGAAAACTTATTTAATATAGATAAAACGGGTAATTAAATGCTCTTAAGGTTGTGGTTCTGTAGGTACTTATGGACAAATGCACAGACGTTGAGATGCACGTGGGTCATAATAGTTTAAATAAACAGTAATGACAAAAAGTAGTATAGATAAATATCCAAAAACGATGAGCCATGTATTGATGTAAAACGGGTTCACATAAAAGCGGCAGTAAATGGCAATAAATTTTAATTACAAAGTTTACTTATAAATTGCCGGCTCTGGTGAACAATTTTATAACTTTGTGATTGCAGATTGACCACACATTAAAACGCTACACCGCTTGTGTACACCACTGAAGTAATATAATTCTGTAGGTAGGTATTTTAATCTATTTTAATACCTGATAACTAATAAATATTGAATAGTATAGAATACTATATAATAAATTAATGTTTTTAAATACTTTGTTTAAATTATTATTTTGTGTGTCAGCCATACAAGACTAGACTTTCGTAAAAAATAATTCCTATTTTTCGTATGAAAAATGTGCTTTTCAAATTAAAGCGTCACTAAAATCGGGTAATAGCAAGCAGAAAATATTTACATTACTAGCTGTAGTCAGCCGCGCTTCTCTGCATTGTAATTGCATTGATGAGAAATGAAAAACCAAACTAAAGGGCAAAATGGATAAAAACAGTCTTTGAGGCGTCTTGTATATCGTATCAAAATTTGAGCTCAATCGGTGCAGAGCTTTTTGTGTTTGTAACAACCAACAACCAGCGTACACAAACCAACTTCACATTTATATATTTATAGATTTAAATAAAAGAGAGTAAAAACAAGTACAAAATTTAGTAGAAATAATAGCTCAACACTATCAGACTTTGAAACTTTTATATAGTAGCAACTATTATTACAGTACAATACAAGTTACTAGTGTTTGTTTTTTGGTTGTTGCCTCATTTTTGGTTGAGTATGTAGGTAGTTGACTTGCGTACACTACAACTCTACTTAAACCATGAAAGGCCTGGCGGGAGAGTAAAAGTAAAAAAGCTAATTTTTAAGTGTGACATCTTTCTTCTCACTTTCCTCACGTTATGGGACTGATTTCGTATAAAGGTTATTTTATTTGATTTAGGTACCTACCCAATTATTAAAATGTAACTTTGGGAAACAACATATTAAACTACCCACTTATTAAAACATTTTGGTCTATGAAATAATTTCATAACATTTATAAAGTAAGTACAAACTTTGACAAAAAATACCTCACCGGTTTTACTTAACCAATAAAAATTTAATTGCTTTTCAAATTTTTTTAGTCCAGAACAAAAGCCGACAGAAGTCACAAAGCAAGCCAATAAAAAATATTACATTTGTTTTGTTTGTAATACTAAAGTGATATAAATCTTCAATTCATGGAGGATGATAAACTAATATTGAAATCAACTATATACATCTAACTGCCAACAATTAACAATATTTTACAAGAGCACGATTATTTAAAGTGGGTGGGTGGTATTTATGTAAATTAAATACATATGTATTTAGTAACATATTTGATTTATAATCTGAAGGTTTACGTAAAAAGTTTGAAGATACATATTTAATATTCTCATGACTATCTGGAATTAAAACTTTCTATTGTAAGGTAAATATTAAAGTTTCTTCTTCTTCTTTAAGTGCCTCTCCGACTAGTGAAGGTTGGTAGTCAGCTCTGAGTGCTCTTTCTTGTTTTTTTGCAAGTCGTATAAAGTTTATAAAGGTTAGGTTAGTTTTTAGGTTTTATTGATGAATTTTATTTTTGTTTGTTTTATTTTTCCTCCATTATTTTGAGGTGTAAAACATATACTAGATAATGGCTCAAACTGACGGCATCTAACTTAATTCAAAGGCAAACGTTCGCAATAAGGTTCTTACGAGAAAATGTCGTCATCAAAATTTGACGAAAAAAAACGGAAAATATTTAACTGAAGATACTTAAATTAATGCAAGTACATATATACAAGATCGATATAGATATTACCATTTTAATTGAAAAATTATCCATTTGTTTCTTTAAACTTCCATTCTTTTCGTATAAAAATTGTGAATTTTCCTGTAAAATTTATAAAGGGTCTATCAAATTTAATTTAACTAAACGTCAACTGGGGTATAAGAATAGACTAGGGACTAGGAACATCACTGTATGCATCACTTTTAATTAATAATTGAATAAAAACTATTGAGGTCGTAAATTTTCTCTGGGAAATTGTAAACATTAAATATTTTAATACGAAACTTTAATCTGGGTAAATCAAAACTTTTTAGAAATATCAGGAGTTAAGTCGCAAGGCTTTTTAGAAATATCAGGAGTTTTCTCCAAATACTGGATCCTTAGACAGAGCGTTCAAAGCGGTAATGTTAAATAATTATAATTCTACCCACTCAAGCAGGCCAAATTGCGAGCAAGATTATTAATGAGTGCTGGAAAGTTTTCATTGTGTCCTTAAAGATAAAATACCTACTACAAGAAAAATTAACCTATTAATTGATACTGAACTTTGTTTTAAGCTTTAAATGAAAATTATGCCGATCAGTTTAACAGTATTTGCCGTTAGGTTCTAAATGTGCTTAAGCCAAGTTGTAATGCTTGTCAATACTGCAGACTCATAGAATTGATCAACAAGAAAGAACTCAAATCAAAGAATATTTATTAAATATATTATGGAAATTCAGAAAAGTATAAAAACGATAACTCTCCTACCTATTAAAGGAAGTTGCAATATATTTTATAGATATTCAGAAAATAACACCGTCTTTATTGGTGAAGAGTACCGTCGTCAAGAGAAATGTGTCCAAAGTCAAAATAACAAATAAAAAAATATTGGAAATATTAGTAGACTTTGCATTCAGATTCGATAAATTGTTGTTTTAAAAAAACACATATTAAATGTTAATTATGTATAATTTACATGATTTTCTATAAAGGTAATGCTTACGCCGAAACATTTTGAAAATTTAAGACAGGTGGATCTGTCACAACTCTCCCGGCTCGCCAGGCCCGGGAACGGGCCAGGTACCGCAGGCGACTCAGGCGCCGGAGGTCGCAGAACGACCTCCGTCCTCCATAAGCGCAGGCCTGGGGGTGACTGGTGAGCGCGTTGCGAAGCGCGCTCGCTTCCAGGGAGCACAGGGAACATGGGGTTCCCACACGGGGGGGGGGGGGGGGGTCGTCTACTCGTCTGTAGATGACCCGAGGTATGTCGGGGCACCAGGGACTTCCTTTCTAGGGTATACCTGGTTCCCCGGCTATTAGTACCCGAGACGGCTTGCGGTTTTAGTCGGTTCGAGTCCGACATGCCACCGACAGGTGGTATCCGAGGGGATTTCCGCACGGAAAAAAAAAAAGGTGGATCTGTCACAGCCTTTTGAAATTTTTTGCTTTGTGAGAATTAAGCTATCTTAATTCTCTTAACTACTTTTTAATTTACTTATTAGGTATTAAATTTTAAATTATCGATGGATACCGACATCCGGATACAGACAAAGATCAAAGTCCAGGGTCAGGGTAAGTCAATTGTAATAAAAGGGGCCTTGAATTTCCAATTAGAGCCAGGTCGTAAGTAATGGAAAGAAAAGCAAACAATAGTATAACCTACAAACAAAGCAAAAAATTTCAAAAGATTATAAAGATATAATGTAAATCCATACATACCTATAGAGGTATGTATGGATTTACATTATATCTTTATACCTAGACATCAGAGGCGGATTAAGTATCAAGAGCGCTCTAGGCAAGCATGTCATCGACGCCCACCTTTCCCACCTGCACCTCTCTAGATCCCATATGTGTGATAGTGTTGACTCCAAAGTTTAGTTCTCCTTTCTTTACTAGACATTTATTTTTTTAAGTGTGGCTTCGTGGGTACATGGACTGTCACCCCACCGGTGTTTGCGGTGGGGTGGTGTATCGAAATCGAACCGACTAAAACCACACACTGCGCCTGAAATAGGCCGTAGCCGTATCGTATCCGATATTCCACAGGAGTGGCCCTAACACCCCCAGGAGTGACCCCTCCTAGCACCTGCCCTTTAAAAGCGCGGGCACCATCTTCGGGGATTAACTCTGATTCCTCTCAAACTTTCCTAAACAGACGTGCCCAGAAAAGACCTGCCTGAGTCGGAAGGAAAGGGTCCCGTGCTGCCACTCTGCCCACTAGATGACCGCCCTCACGGCGCCAAAGCCAGTACGTAGAGCCTTAAGCCGGGATGACCGGTGAATCTTCGTGGCTCGGCAAGAACGGCGATCAGAACTTCCGCTTACACCTTTGCACCGGATTGACTGGACAACCCTGGTCTATTACTACAACTTTTAGAGTAATCTCTAACTACTACTACTACTACTACTACTACTAGTAATCTCCACACACTAGCCTCAATCTTCGTATGTATCAGAAAATGCATGCAGCAAAGAAGAAGTGGCAATTACGTAATATGAAGCCTAGATGTCAATCTTAATCTATATATATAAATTTATATAATTAAGGAATTGTCTATATTGTGTAAGTATGTGCATACTAACTGACACAGTTCTTTTTAACCTAGGCATATGTAATTTCTATGCTTAAAAAAATCTGTAACCTTTGTAACCTCGCGCCCCTAGGCACGTGCCTACTTTGCCTTAGGTTTAATCCGCCACTGCTAGACATAATAAATGTAGGTAGTAGGTTTGTTGAAGGTAGTTTAAATTCTATCAGATAACACCAACAGCGCATCATTCGATTTCGAGAGATAACTCTATTTATACAAATAAATAAAATTGAAGTATCTGTTTGTAATGTCAAAATGCCACGAAGACAAATGCCACGAAGTTTCTTTCATGCTCACATGGTTATTTGCACGATACCTATGTCTAAAAACCAGTTTTTTTGTCCATCTGTCTGTTTGTTCCTGGTAATCTTCCAAACGGGTTGACCGATTTCGATAACATTTTACTACCAGGTAGCCGTCTATAAAAGGAGTAACTTAGGCAATTTTTTTCCGACTTTAAAAAGGAGGAGGTTGTCAATTCAGTTGTTTTTTTTTAAATGGAACTCGGTTATATATGGACGGTTTTTCAAAATTATTTTTTGTTCGACCTTTCGAATTCTGAATAATTCTGAAATTTACATTTTTAAATTTCATATAAATCTGATGATGATTTTTGGAGACCGACAACTGAACTCTTAAAAAAATGACAGCAAATCAACCGTGATTGCTGCTTGGTTTTTAGTGTTCCTTGTTAGTATTGGTAACTTCTTTTCAACCTTTTTTTAAAAACCCTATAACATTTTGTCCGATCTGAGAATCGAACCCGAGGCCTTACGGATCGTACTAAGGCAGCGCAGAGATACCGCTCGGTGTTAGAGCGCCCGCGTGCAATACCGATGTAGCCACCATTTCTTCCGTGCGGCAATCGCCCTTCGGACATCTCCCACCAGACAGCAGGTGGGATGGTTGTGAATTTCATTGCCGATCAAGTTATTTTTATTCTTATTTCAACGAGTTTAAAAATCATATTACTTAATTTGATACAATTATATGGCGGCATGTCGTGTCATGCCGTTTCAATGTACAGATTTTCATGTTACTATATGCCGCGAGGTACTTAGGTCGTAGGAGTATAGCCCCCCTTCCTCGGAGTCAAGGGCGGGAGATTGTCAATCAGTTTCGTCTGCGCGAATACAAAGTTGGTTGCGTCGTTATGATTGACTGGGAATTAATATTATTAGCAGTTCTGGCTTACGATGAAGAGAGACAAACACGAACTGATATATTGAGCAAAAACGATTCTGGGTACATAATTTGTGGGGAATACGAGAGATACTCAGTGTAAGTAAAGATGCGCGTGCTTTCTTCTTTTATTTCAATTCAATTATTGAATTTTAAACACATTGAAATATGGATAAAAAGATCTTGATCGGTGCAGTAGCCGGGCAACCGTGTGTAACCTAGAAAGGAAATCCCTGATACTCCGACGGGCCCCGAGTCATTTACGGCTTACAGATGGTCTCCTAATGTGTAGTGATCACGGTTTCCCCCCTAAAGGAGCTCCGGAGCGTGTCGCGTCGCCACCTGTCATCCCCAGGCCCGGCGCTTATGAAGGACGGAGATCATTCAGCGACCACCAGCTCTAAAGCCGCCTGCAGTACCTGGTCCGTTCCCGGGCCTGGTGAGCCGGGAGACGGTTCTTAGTCCCTCTCATTAACACTTAGCCTTGTAGAAGGAGTTAGACGCGCCGCGCCATGGTCGCAATCAGTCATGAGGTCATGCTTCTGCTTCATATACGCTGACATTCTGACAGCGTGTAAAGCGTCATGACCACGCTCTCCGTTACAGGATATTTGGGAACCCCGCGCCCGCATGTTGAGAGATTCAAATTATACATACTAACGTTTAATAAAGTAATTCGAACCCTATAAACATTTGCATTTATTTTCGTACACCGATCAAAAGATGTTACTATGATGAGATAAAAATACATTAGACATGCAAATTTTGAAAGTTTTTCGTGTTTCTTTCGATTTCTGTTTTTAGGCCGCCCCCTTGAAAATTCTGCCCGTGTGTGGTGCACGCTCTGCACACCCGTACCCGGCGGCCCTGAGGCAGCGTTTTTCAAACTCCACGCGAACGAAGTCCCGGGTACCAGCTAGTCTATAAATAAACATACACTATGGTCTAATGATGATTATATAGTGGGTAATACTTCTTTTGCTCTATCGCCAATTTTAATAGTATTTGTCGTGTTGTGACGTGTCAGAACGGCATCATAACAGACTGTCTCAATAAATTTGCGTAGGAGTAAGCCAAGCGCCTGTGTTGTCTTTCTCTTGTTCCTATAGTTGTACGAAAATTCGTATGTATGTATTTTCTTTATTCTCTTGTAGCAATCCAGATTTATACTTCTAAAATACTAACGAAAAATGTTTTTTTCTTCATGTTATACCATTTACTGTCTCTTAAGATACAGGTAGCTCACCTAGTTTAAGGGACAGAGTTTCACATCTCAAATACAAAATTGTAAATTCTTATCAACTGTGTATTCGAATATGTATATCTTTGCGTAAATAAAGTATTACCTATTATTTATTTTTAAAAGTGTCTCAATCAGATTCTATAGTTCTAATAAACCACTAAAAACTACATAAATTCTAATAAACTACAAATTTTGCATTCAATCCATAAGTGCCATAAAAATCATTTAAATTTATATTTTCACGCGCTTAATTTGACAAAAATGGTGGTATACTATTTTTTTTAATTTAAAAATTAATTATTATTTTACTTATCGGTGGTGTGTTAAAACAGATTAGAAAACTAAAATCATTAGATTGAATTTCATAATTCCCTAGCTGTAATTATTTTATGAACTAAAACTAATATTTTTCGGCTGCTTTTTGTGTAAGCAATTTTAATAATATACACGGTGATTTTGAAAGCGTTTTGGAAAAGAAAATTTTGAGTTATTTATCAGTAACAGAAGCTATATATAACGTTAATTTAATAAAATATATTTTTTTTTATCATCAAAGTCGATATTCATATCGTTTACAGAGAAAAAGTCAGAACCAGTAGTAGTAGGCTATTCAATCACACGTAGGTAAATACTACGAATAGAAATACTATGCGTGTCACATCAAATCGTATTCGCCAATAAAAACAAAGCTACCGAGTTGCGCCGGAGTCGTCCAACCAATGACGTCTGCCCCGTAGGCGCATGCGCGGGGCTCACCTGTCACCGTCAGTCGGTCAGTAATACCATAACATCGTGACGGCACGCTGCATTGATTAGCGCTAAAATGAGTCGACAGTACGAATTTTCAAACGTGGAATACTTCTTGGCAATGGTACAGCTGTACGCTACTGCCAACTACAACTTGGAAGAGGCTCGGCGTTTGTATTCCCAAGCCGGAGCATTTAAATGCACTACGGCTAAGTGGAATTGAAAGCCCTCAAATTCCCTCCACACCTACTATCTTGGCTGCAACCCAACGTCTTCTCGACCACGGACAATTTCGTGCGCCTACTCATGCGCAAGGTCAAGGACGTTTTAATTATTATTCGCCGGAGTGTAGTGCGTGCATACCTGGACAATGAGCTTAGTGATCGGACTTAACGCCCCTGGATTTTTTCTTATGGTCGGAAATAAAAAGACTTGTTAATACACGGGAATATGAAAGCCGTGATAATTTACGCATTGCGATAGTGGACGCTTTAAAGTGAAAAGTGATAGAGACACATTAAGAAAATTAAAAAACAATTGCATTAAACGTGGACGTTTGTGTATTGAATGCAGCGGACTCCATTTTGAGCAGTTCCTTCGATACAGAGAACTGTAAATAGTGTAAATAGGTATGTAAGTTAATTATTCTGTAGATAGCTCCGATTTTTTAAATACGCCTGAAATATTTATACCTACAGTCCGTTGATAAATTGATTTGTTGTGAAAAGAACAATCGTGGTTAATAATCGAAAAGAAGTTTAAATAAAATAGGTATTTCTGACGGTCCTAAGCCCGTGTAAAGTATGAAGGACAAATTGGAGTCTATCTACGTAAGTACTCGCTAGCTCGCGCCTATAGGTATACTTTTGTCAGCTGCTGTTAGCGTCGGCGGTGCGCAGCGGCCGCCGAAACGCCCACGGACGTGTTTCATTCATATAAGATAATGAATGAACGATCAGTCCATTACTACTTTCCAAGTCGATCGAGTAAAAATTAATATTAAAACTGAAACTTTTTTTTAGACAACATTACAATTGATTTAATCATTTTTATTGGTACTATAGATGATTCCAAATTCAAATATTTCGTTTCCAAAACGCTTTCAAAATCACCGTGTATGTTTAGATCTTTTCTCATATGTAGTAAAATCACTATTGTTACAGAATCTATAAGTTTTATTTGGTCGCAATAACTTGTAAGACGCCACTATACTTTTACTTTACTTATATATATTATCAAGTTTTATGATAAGATCATTGAATTTCAACTTTTTATGTCTACCAGATAATACCGGGACTTTAAAAGTTTCTTCTAGCAGGTTCCTGATATTTAGGTACAAGTTTACTCATGAATTACAGTTGATTTAGTATATTGATATTATTTGCACCTTTTGTTACTGCAGTTATACTTTTATTTGTAGTATCGGTAGAGCGAGTGATATGGAATTCTCGTGTTCTAAATAAAGCTTTCACGTTTGTAAGTCAGTCAGTCAGTGCATTGAAGAAATAGTAAACTAATTAGACATTTTTTAGCTTGTCAAATCAAGAATTTTCTTTCACATTTATTATTTTTACTATGTTTTTGTAGATTTATACTTAACAGAATATTGATGTTAAAAATTACGTTTCACGCAATGATTTTAAGCATGACAAACGTGTATGCTAAAGGCTTAAAATGTACTTACAAAATTGTGGACCTGTTGTGCTGGCGGTTTCTGTAGTGGAATCTGAAGCAGCTCGTGCAAGTGGCCGACCCAAAGCAGCCGGATGCCGGTCTCCATCGCGCCGAGAGCATTTGCTACTAACGCGCCAGAATCTGCGGGCGTCTCGGAACACACCCCACACCTGCGTTATGATATAGGTAAGTTATTGTGTAAATATTTTAACTACGAATGCTTTGATTTGTGGTACTTATTACTGTTATTGAACTATGGTGTAATAATATGTCTTTATGAACTATGAAGTTGGAGATTTTTAAAATCAGTATTTTCAGATTTAATTTTCTGTGGATTGCCTCGTAATTTGAAATTAAAATAAATTCAGTCAATGGTTTTAGATAGTGTTTTATTTTTGTAAAATCGTGGTAGCTATTGGCGCCACTTTTCGAATGTGTTGTGAGTTCCTACGTGGCAATACCGCTGCACAAACAACTCAAAACATTAACGACGTGTACAGTCCTAACACTGCTTGGATAAATACGGCCCATTATTGGTTAAATTGCTTTAGATCTGGAAATCTTGATTTGCAGAACGAGCCTCGCGGTTAGTCGGTAACTATAGTCGACAACGATTAATCAGTGCGCTAAAAAATGATTGCCCATAGGAAGATGATGGTGACTGTCTGGTGGACCAGTGACGGACTTGTACATCACAGGTTCTTAAGGAATGGCACAATAGTGATGGCAGATGTCTATTACCAAGAATTGCAAATAATGATGGAGAAGCTCACAATTCGACAACCTCGACTGGTCAATCGCTCTTAAAATGTAGAAAAAAAGTAAAGTGGGCAAAAATTCAACACGCTTTCGCTGACTTCATCGCCTTCTGTCAAGTAGACTACTACAGTAGAAGGATAAACAAACTGCCATCAAAATGGAAAAATTGTAAAGAAAATTTGGGCCAGTACTTTACCAAATTAAATTATTAGCTAAGTTAAAAAAAAAACTAAAATTTTATATTTTCAAATTTTCATACAAATCCCAACTTCATAGATAAATACCTAATATTAAATCACACTTAAGGTGCTTTTACTCAAAGCAAATTATACAGATCAAGATGTTTTAAACGCAAAAAGTCGCAAACACAAAAGATAAATGGTTCAAAATCTGTTTTTCTTGATGTCCCGATTTTCTAAAAAAATATTTTCTATGTAATGGTATTTTCGGAAACATTATGAAAATAATTTATTATTACATGTCAGAAAACAAAACTTTATTTTGTTTCGAAGTTTATGATATACCTACTCGTATTGAAATTTCTAAATTATCATCTAACAGTGAAGCCATCAGACTCTTAAACAAAACGAAGCAAAGAATTGAGGATGAACATTATTTATCCCTTTACGAATTTTCATTTGTAAATTTTTTCCTTAAAATTGTTAAAAAAAAAATTATATCAACAAGTTTTTACTCTTTTAAAGACTGTTTTATGAGGACTTTTTTGTTCTTGTAAGAAAGTTTTACGCAAAGTATTATTTGAGTAAATTAAAAGAATATTAAGGTGTATAAATAATTAATAATTGCATTAAATTATTATTTGCTATTTGGTTTATAAAGTTTATTTGTCTATTAGCACTTTTGAGTATATCTCGGTCGAGAGCTATCCCGAGGCCCATGAAAATAGAGTGCTTCGGTAGACCTTGCACCTACCGACTATTACTTTTTCCAAAATTTAGACAACTTTTTAGTGGGTAAAAAATTCAATTCCCAAGAGGCAGTACAAAATGCCTTTGAAGAGTTTGTTGCCTCCCGTCATGCTGATTTTTACAAGAAGGGCATCAATAAACTGCCAATGCGTTGGCAAAGATGCGTCGATTGCATGGGTGATTACTTCGAATAACAGAAATAAAAAAGTTTGAAAAAATAAGTACTTTCACTTATTGCATACAAAACGGCAATTTCATAGGTAAAGACCTATTATATGTATATATGTCATTTTGGAGCCGCTGATGTATTATTAGGTGCCGGACCGGGAGCGGATATAACTCGACAGTGATATATTACTGCTACGTCAAATATTGGACTTCAAATGTCGTCATCAAAGTTTGAAACGTTATCCTTTTATTAATTATTTCTAATTCCTCATTTTTTCTTTTTATTTACATCATAACATCTTTTCGATGTTGATAAAATTTGTTAATGCACCTATATAAAAAGTCGCCTCCATTTGACGAAAGAATAGGTACTTACTGTAATGTTTTTACCTCCCTTTACTTTACTAATCTACTGAAATATTCTACTATATTAGTTACTAAAGTATTCCTTCATTGGTGAGAAAATATTTCAAGATTTATTTCTTAAAATAAGAATTAAAATGGTGTTTAGTTGGTGACTGAGAAGCAAATATGTTTGATCTTTTTTTTGTTACTAGTAAGTAAATGCATGTGCATGTACCACTGATTAAAAAGAATAAAACAACGCTTATACTCGAATTGCCAATTGCCACTTGTCGACACTTGAAAGCCGCGGAAGCCGTTGGATATGGGCAGTACAGGACTGGCTGTTGTGGCAATCTTTTTGGTAGGCCTGTCCAGCATTGGACGTCTTTCGGCTGAAATGATGATGATGAAGTCGCATAATCCACATGTTTTCATTTATGACAATGTTAGAGCCATTAATGGTAAATGAATACAAATTCTTTGGTTTACTTGATAGATAAGATTATTTAGAACAAATCTTCTTTTTTTCTTTTTTATTATTAAATATAATACTAACTGACCCGTATAGATGGCGCCACCTATTTACCAAATATTGACTTACTAGGTTTTTTTCCTGGAGATAAGGTATTTTGCCGGTGTAAAAAGTAGCCTGTGTTATTCTAGGTCATATTTTATTTGTGTACTAAATCTCATTCAAGTCTGTCCAGGCGTTTTAGCGTGAAAAATTAACAAACATACACACAGACACACACAAACTTTCGTATTTACAATATTAGTGCGATTAGTTCGTAAATAAATAAAATATAAGTCAGGTAAAAAGAAAGTAAATACCTATAAAGTATGATTGCAGTCGGGTAAAAAGAAAGTTAATACCTATAAAGTATAATTGCAAAGCTCTGTTAAACTATTATATTTGATGTACTATTCTTCTGAAGCAAAATAAATTGATTTGCCGGAGATCCCACTCGAGACAGGCTAACGTATAGTTGTCCATGGGAGAAGCACTCTTTTCTCAAGCCAATGCCAACCAATGAAAATGTTTGTACCTTATTAATAGTTAGTGCAAATGATACTTTAACCAGGAACTGAACCCTGTTAAATGATGTGGGCAAATCCGTCGGTATCATTGGAAACGCGGAATGTTTGCGAGCTGTCCGGCTGCGGGCCCTGTGATGATGGTGGCTACGATGACATTGTTTCGTAGTTCTATAATTAAAACTCATACATAGACTTTTCATTACATAGATTTGGAGGGTATAAATTTCTTAATATCATTACGGGGATTCCAACTTTAACTTCAGCACGTGTGGCATCAGACCAGGTGGATTTAAAGAGTTTAAAAAATCTTGAGGGTAATGTACAGTGTCTTCGATATTGCACACTGTGTCGATGGACTTGTAGCATTTCATGTCTCCTATTACTTTTTGTAGTATAATATAATTAACTGAATCACTTCGTGGCGAAACTATTGCTCTGGAACAAAGCCAGTTGTAATCTCTTGTAGGTATATTTTCGATTTCGGGATAAACATCATTAATAAGATATACTTGTCCTTCTACTTTAAATGAAGACATAAAATTTCCTTCTTTGATTTCTTATGCGCCAAAAGATCTCATTTGAAACAGGCTGTTGTATGTTTGTCAAAAAAAAAAAGCGCTCGGTGCTAGACTCCCTCGCGCGGGCTCCGAGGTTCTGAGATTTTGATCAGCAATACGTTGTGAACGTTCAGTGCTCGCTTCTCTAATGAACTAGACGTATTTTGGCTGTCCTCGCCGTGGACATATGTTTCGAAAGCTGTGATTTTCCTCTTTTACTTTTACTGTATCAAAATAAAAATAAAGTAATTAAGTTGAGAATAATGTCCATGAGTTGTTTTAATTCAAATAAAGATACTTATACTGTGAAAAAAAAGAATTTAATTTGGATGTAGATCTAAAGATACTTTTCAGTTGTGTGATCTAGGAAAACAACCGTGTAGTTCTGAAAAGAACTGTTTGACTATTAAATCGGGTTTATTTCGAAAAATAACTTTGTAAATTAGGTGTAGCTTTAAAAAAACTGTTTTGTTTAGTTGTAGTCCTTAAAATAACTTTTTGAGAAATCTTAACAAATAATATGTTAAAATTCCAATGTCTAGCCGCGCTAGTCTAAGCCGCGCGGATACCTTCGAAATTAAAAGTTCATAATTAAATGATATCTGCTTAACGATTTGACCAATTTTAATGATGTAAAAACAAAAAAATATCTACTTGAAATTATGATGATAAAATAATTAAATTGCAAAAGGTTTCGTATAATCACACGAAAAATTTAATAATTTTGAAAATATAAAAACGAATTTTATAGATCAGCTGTAATACATAGATATAGCCCCTCGCGATCTTATTTGTAGATCTTTTTTAGTCCTACAATTTGTTTTTGAAGGAAATTTTTGAGACGATTTTATACACCTTGGTTAACATAACCTGTTTTTTGCACATATCTAAGTTTTTTAGAAATAAATTGTTACTTCCTGATAATGTAGCTTTCTATTAGTGAAAAATGGTTAAAATGGGTCCAGTAGTTTTGGTGCCTATTCGATACAAAGAAACAAACAAAAAATCTTTCCTCTTATAATATTAGTATAGATTATATTATTTATATATTAAAAGGTACGGTACGATAACCTGGGATCTGTTCAAATTAAAGAATATATTCAAATAAGAGGTTCGAATCGACAACATTCGGCTTATTACAACAACAAATAGGTATTGGCACTATGACAGAGGTCAGAAATCTATTTTGTGACTAAACTTACAAAAAGATTAAAAGCTACATAATATATAAAAAAAACAGAAATCAATTTCTCCATACTAATATCACAAAACTGAATAGTTTGTTTGGTTGAACGTTTATGAAAGTTTTAATAGTAGTACTGAAACATCGTGAGGTACATATGTACCTAAATTATAGAAGTAAGTACTGGAAACTGATTGTTTACACATTTAATTGTGTTTTTATGGTAAATGTGAGACTTTTTAATTGCCAACCCATTAAAATGTTGTAAACTTCGTAACATATTTCTGCCTTAATAATCTTTTGTAAGATAAAATAAGCTGCTAAAGGAATCGTCGCAAGAAAATTTTATAGTAATTAGAATCGTTTACCTTGAATATCGTACTAGTCTTTAGATTAACTTAACTAACGTTAAAATGATTGTCTTATTCATCTTTTAAAAAGACCTTCGAGATTAGATCACAAGGAGATTGGCAGAATAATCACCACGTTGCTTATATCGATTCTTGCGGACATGTACTCGTACAACGTTAAAATTTGTGTAGTTTGTTTTGTCGATACGAATACTTCGTCATGTCCATGCGGATATAGACCCTCTAGGTTACAAAAATTACAGACAAGAATATATAAATGGGTTATTTAGCACTAAGACATTTTTTTTAATTCGAACCAGTAGTTTCGAGATTAGAGCGTCCAACCAACAACCAAACAAACAAACTCTTCCGCTTCATAATATTAGTATAGATTTACGCACTGTTAATGTATTTGAACCAAACCAAACTCTCAAAAGAAGGTCGAAAACTGCCAAACTTTTGTTAAATTTAGGTAGGTGTTGACATTTCGGAGAGTGCGTAGGACAGAACTTACGTCGGCTTACTTCCTTAATACAATTATAATATAGGTTTTCCTTTTTGTTTCAAAACAACGTTACGACGTGAATTACAAAGCTTTCCTTCCCGTCTGAAGTACGACGTTTCCACTTACAAATATGGCCAGTGTATCTGTCATAATATTCTATTTCATTAGTACAAAACAATAGCAATTTTATGAATTTTGCTACAAAGGGCATCATGTCGCTACTAATAGCTACTTATCGATATATAGAGACCACACTTATAAAATCGATGTTTTATAGGTGTGTCTATGTCATTTACCTACCGTTACATTTCTGGAATATCATATGTTATGAACCAAGTAATAACCTGTGTCTTTATAATTCCCGTGCATTATGAGAGATATGACCAGCTACTTAGGGTGAAGTAAATAATAATAATTTGAGCTTCGTTACTTAACACATTGCCTAGACATGATGAATATTACCATATGGCTTTCGGTCAATCTGATAGTACATAGGCGCACTGCAAGGGGTATGGGTCCTTGCATTGCAGAGTGCCATTTTAGTGGCAATTGTTAATGTAAATAATTATGAAATTTGTTTTGAGTCAACCCTCAATTGTTTAAGTTTTCACATAATTATGAGCTTGATTAATAACATTGTTTATGGTACCGTCCATTTTATTTAAAATTCTTCTGAGGAAAACCTCGAAGTCACTCAAACTCCGGTTGGGGGAGAAGTAAACACTATATATAATGATCCCCCCCCCCACTCGGCAGCTACATATTCAGTGCCCTTGTCTCTTAACGACAAGGGCAAGGAATGAGCAGCCGTAGACCCGACGACCGACCCCATGGCGCCGTCCCGGTCACCCAAACAGTTTGGATGGGGAGGAACATAATAACTGCGCCATGGTTTGCAGGAAGAGATCCTCGGGTTCGTCTGGACGAGGAGGTTAGAGACTTGATACATTACTGGGCCGTCTCTACAGCCTCCTCCATGGCCGAGGGCGATGACGATTGATTGACATCGGAGGCAGCCTGGGTTGTTTGAGAAGCACGTGAAGGCTTGCAGCCTCCCTGCCCCATCTGGTGATTGCCGGGCAGATTACCCATCGCACCGTATTGTGCCCCGGTGCGGAAGCAGAGCCCACTGCAGTCAAAACAACTTCACACTTGTTTCGGGTGTGTCCTGTCACATAGTCATCCAGGCCTGATATGCGGATTTCTGCGCACTTGGTTGGTCTGGCGATCCGTATTCCATCCGCCGCTGCAAACAGTCCGGGCAACTTCTCTGCGAATACGTCTGCCGTTTTGGCTCCTTCAGTCCCCGGCAAATCTATAATTCTGGCTCCCGTTCTGGGCTAGGCGTAAACGAGCACCCGCGCTTCTGAAATCTGCAGCCAGGTGAGCTTGGATACTTGAAACAAGCCCTTTTTTTTATCGTGTGGAAATCCCCTCGGACCGTCACCCCGCCGGGGTTCTCTGTTCGGCGGGGCGGTGTGTCGCACTCGAACCGACTAAAACCACACGGTGTGCCCTCTTTGGCTTCTATTTTAGGGGGGGTTCAGGTAGTTATCGCCTTCTGGACCCCTCCCAGCGCCGGCCCGCTCCTAGTGCGGGCTCCATCTCAAAATCCTCTCTTTATAGGCGACGTCCGGTCCTCGCGGAACAGAGAACCCCGGGTCTGTGTCAAGTTATCCTTCTCTCTGCAGTGCTTTTGTTCTGTGTAGTTTTTTCCCTTAGTCGGCTCTTACGACACCCACGGGATGAGTAGGGATGGTGACACTCTGTATTCTTAATCCGTCACCACACGATATGTGAACCTGGATATTGATAATTTTATCAATATCCAGGTTCACATCTTAGTGTATATTTAAGAGAGCTAGTCCAGATAATATTTCCTGAGCCATTGACGCACGCAACTAAGATTTTACTTTGCTAAGAGTAGAAAACGGTCTCTCTGCAGTAGATAGATAGATAGAAAACTCTTTATTTGTACACCGTTTTACAAGTAATATGATACATAAAAATGTCAGACATGCAATGTACAAAGAGCGGCCTTATTGCTAAGAGCAATCTCGTCTAGGCAACCATCATTATCATCTCATGCTAAGATGGATTAAAATATTTAGAAGAGACGGTAGTCGGTGAAGGTATTATAATTTTTATGAGATTAATTACTAATAAATATAAAAGAGGTAAAATTAAATAAATATTTACACACAAAACGCATATTTATACATACCAACAAATATACAATATACATATATATACACATATACATACAATTAAGTATATCACATAAATAAATGAAAAGAAAAAAAAGAACATTCTTATCATGCCTTAAAACGTAACTGACTTAATCAAGATACATAAAATTATCGAACCATTTTCTTAAAGCTTTTTATCGTTTACGCTCACCTTATGTTTATCGGTAATGCATTCCACGAGCATACAGCTTCAATAGTAAAATATTGGCCATAAAATTTTGTGGAATTATACAGTTGTAGTAATGAGAATGCATCAGCTAGATACTGACCATGGCTGGTGACATGATCAGTGGAAGAGACAAGAATAAGGTCAAGAAGCGAGGGGGTGCAGTTAGGAAAATGATGAGTAGCATTAAGTGTTGTGCACAGTTGTGCACTGACCGGGAGAGTTACCAGTATTTGTGAGTTTTTTTTTTATGTCAGGGTATAAATCTTGATCGCATGCTTGAATGAGATGAGACGTCATGAGATGTTGTCACGTTACAAGTTTATTAGGGTTGTGGGCATGCCCATCGTGTCCACAACGGTGGATCCGTACTTGCTGCACGGTCATTTTTTATAATGTCCTATTAATGACGTGGTCCCCAACATATATATTATAATAATGGCAATTGATACCAGGATACATATAATTATACATATAAATAACCTTAATATCAATTGCCTAAAAAAAGACGAATGAATGTCGTCTCAAAAGTAGGGCACGAAATTTAAACAACACAAAATTGTTAACTATGGTGAATATCTTGAGGTATGAGATAATTTGTCTTGACTCTCAATAAATCGAATGTGTCAAACACAGAAGCTCCGAAGAAATTAGAAGGGATAGTAAAGTTAAATTATACGGTATACACGTTCGTCAAATAAATAACTAAGTAATTAAATAACTTAAGCCTACAAGATATCTCTCAGTTAGTATCTTAAAGTTACTCATTGAAAAAAACACGTAATCGTGACTTAGTATAACTTGAGGATGGTATTATCAAAGAAATATCATCATATCCGCACCTACCTTAGGTGTGGATACAAGGTAGTTTAAAATCTAGCATTTTATTGATCTATCCAACCCCCTCTTAAAACGTCCTTTTTTCCGGTTGTTAACTTTGTCCGCAATCTGCTTGAAATTTACCACTGTATTTCGTAAGTGGGCTAAAAGAGTACCCACCGTAGGTTGGTGTCGTTACCCAATACTTTGAATCCGTTGAACTTTTCACTTTGAGAAACGATACAAAGACAGAACACGCGTTGTGATTAGAATAGTTCTTGAAACATATTTATCCATAGCTTTCAATACTGAAAGGTTTTAATTTCCTCTAATTAAATTAGGTACAATAAAATACTTATGCATATATTTGTCTAACGTTAATTTTGATAATACTTAAACAGTGTTATTTTCCGTTGTACTCATACGATATACTTATATTATAGGATAATATAAATTCTATAAAGCGGACTCAAAAAAGATTATTATATAGGAGGAAAGTACAGTAGACTGAACGTTGTTTGGCATAAAAAAAACATTTTGATTATCTATAGATAGAAACAGTGGCAGTAGAAAAAGGATACGAATTAAGAGTAACTAAGCTAAATTTTGATATTTTAACTAATTATTTGCACATTGCTGAATTATCGAGGTACTTTTTCTTTTATTCTTTATAAAATAAAATGTCTATCATAAAGATTTTTCAGCGTAGATATGTGGCATACATTTTAAGTAATTGGTAATCGATTGTCAGTATCTACTAGGATACTGAAACCGACAATCGATTACTGGAGTGGATTAACAATCTACAAACAATATTGTTCATACGTACTCATTTTTACTGCACTACCAATGAGTACTTGTGTTAAAAATCTAGGGATTTACATTGATAATACCTTATCCTGGGGCCCCCAATTGCGAGAGGTCAGTCGAAAACTGTTTGCATCGGCGGGATCCTTGCGAAGACTACGCAATTTTCTCCCAACGGCAACTAAAATTGCGCTTGCACAATCCCTCCTCCTTCCTATACTCGACTATGCTGATGTCAGTTATCTCGATATCACGGAGGAGCAACTAGATAAACTTGAGCGCCTTCAAAACTTTTGTATAAGATTTATATTTGGATTGCGCAAATATGATCATGTATCTGAATATCGCAATCAGCTTAAGTGGCTCCCAATTCGCCTTCGACGGAATGCTCATATTCTTTCCTTTCTTTATAGTATTATATTTCATCCGTTTACTCCAACTTATTTAAAGGAACGATTTGTTTTCCTTGGTGACACACATTCGAGGACCCTGAGGTCATCTGAATCTCTGGAACTGGCAGTACCATCTCACTGTACCACGTTTTACGATAAGTCGTTTACTGTACAGGCTGTCCGACTATGGAATGCTTTGCCAATGCCTATAAAACGTGCAAAAACTTTACCTACCTTTAAAAAAATGGTCAAAGAACACTACCTGTCATTTTAATTTATTATTTACATAACATATCCTATCTGCTGTATTCCTCTGCAAATGAATGGTAGAGTTTATGTATTTGTTTATGTATTATATAATCCTTATAGTTAGTATTTACTTGTATTTATATAAGTAGGTATTGCTGGGACTGACTGCTGTATACAATTGACACTACTTTGTTTTGTAATTGTCAAAGGAATGCTGTTGTGCTGTATAAATATTATTCTTTTTGTTTTTAGTTTCCTTTACACTTTTTCTCACCAAATCTGCCCATAAAATTACCTATTTACAGTCTATTTGTCCATCCAAAGGTTGCCTGTAAGATATTGCTTTTTAGCGATAAGGCCGCCATTTGTACATGGTCATTAACCTTGAATACTATTGTATGTATAATATCCTGAATTGGTGTACAATAAAGATTATTCTATTCTATTCTATTCTATTCTAATGCAGTAGCTATTGAGTATCTAACAAGGACTATTAGTTTGTCAGTTCGTTCTATTTATACAAATGGTTGCAAAAACAAATCTGAACTTAAGATCGGGATACGCGCATATGTCCTTCGCTTTATCGGTTTATGTTAAATCCCATTTTTTATTTTACTGTAACAATAATAAATATAATCCTTTATTTTTATTTTATTTTTTCATATTGTAACAACCGGTCTAGGCAAGTCGCAGGAGGTTTGAATACATACCTACGACACTACGGTGTTGAGCCCTTATTCTTGACGCCAGCCACGCCATTAAGTTTGCTTGTATAGGATACAGATAAATTAAAGTATGTTAATAAAGGCTACCTAAAAGTCTATGATAAATAAAACCTCGTTTACAGCTGAATTAAATCAAGAAATAAGTTCAAAAGTACGTTGTTGGTTTAACGAAACGAAAACACTACGTGATATTCATATTTGTGGAAGAGTATAAGCCCGGCTTGATATATTCATAAATACGGATGTGTTGTCTACATAATTTCAGAGTAGCGTTGTTTAATATGAAAATGTGAAAAAAAAAACCAGCAAACTATTTTGTCGAGCGCGTGAGACTTCCACTTGTCTTTCATTCAACCAAATAAAATCATTTTATATCTCTCTGCTGCTGCTGAATTCTCTTTTTTTTTAAATCGGCCTAAGCAGACTACTATAATACGTCCATAAACTCTGACGTTGACATGTGCTAAAATATGTTCCTGTGTTTGTTGCTAACGGTACACAGAGTTCCATTACACATAGTATATTTTGTATTATGATCTTATATTTATTTTATAAGCTATTTAGCAAACTATAATGCCTCATCCCCGCACCATTCAATGTAGTATATATTCTATGATTTTAGTGAGTGTGAAATCATTTAAGTTTAATGAATGAAATATAATAATCTAGAGCGTTCGCAGTTTGGGTAGTAATTCGCATTGATCGTATAATCAATCCGAGTGTGGCTGTGCAACTTTGAAGATCAATTCGATCTCAACACTGTTCCAATCACATCAATTCAATTAAACATTTATAACAACGTATTCATTGCCACATGTGCATATCTTTAGTAGTGTCAGATGGGGATTAGTATAGGTCATCAAATAATTTCAAATCCATCGTTTTCTCAAAAGCCAATATTATGCATATACTTGTAATTTAAAATAATTGTAAGTTAAAAAAAAACAACAAACTCATGTTTAGGTAATTTTTAATTTTATCATTATAATTTTACCCTTTTATCATGTACCTACAATCATAATACATTTAATTTTCGAACATTAAAAATATAGAAAAAATCACATTATTGTGAAATTGTATTGTGACGCCACAAGAGCGTTTTAAAACACTTATAGAGACGCAGAGCATTTGCTAACTTGTATTTTTTTAAGGGATCCTTGGAATGCTAGTCTAGTGCAGAAAAATGAGATTTTCGAAAAAAACCCCGAGCGAATCTCATTTGGTGAAGTATTAATTATAAAACACCTTTTTTATGTTTAATTTGTTTACTGAGAGGGTTCCGTGATGCCTCTCGAGCCAATCCTCCATAACGGTGTCTTTTTTGCGAGCTCTGAACTGCATAATATTTATACCCCCATATATATATATGAAGGATAGAGGCGCCGTGTGCTGAAGCACAGGTTTCCAACCTAGTTTAGCATCGAAGGCAACTAATATGACACGCTTGGTATATTGATAAGTTTACTTTAAAGTTGATAAGAATCGTGAAAAACTGTATACATATAATTTGGAACAATAAATATTATTTTATTTTATTAGGAATTTTATTAAGAGGTCAAGTAAACAAGAAACTTACCACATCTTATTATAGTTATATATATGTGTATATAGATAGATATTATAGATCTTTTCTAAACATGTTTGTAAATTCCTATGTATTGTGAGTTTAAAAAAATTGTATTACATGTTTAGTAAAGGTGCAATATTATATGTATATAATATAAATTATATACATAAACTAAATTATAAAAAAATTAAAGAAAACCTTTGCCCAGAGTTAATATCTTGAACTTAATTAATCAAGTACTTTGAAAAAAAACTAGTGAAATATTGCGACCGCAACGTCGTAATTGCATCTTAAGAATTTATATTAAGTTTATTTTTTGAGACTTCTGCGTCAAATGAAAAAGTTTTCAAATATAGAAAGTCTTTTTAAATCATTAATGTGAATAAGCGATAAATATACTAATTATATAGTATGGCATGTGCTGTGTGTGACTTACTTACTTATTGTTTAAAAAAACATAAAAACACGCTTTTGTAACTACCCGAACTAAAAAGTAGAACATAAATTTCTATATGTTCAAAAAGAAATATAATTTATATCGTTATAATAATATAATAATAATAATGATTTTCAAAAAAAAAGCTAGGTACAAAAGTGTTTTATTAGATTTTTCTAATAGTCCGCTGCTGCCAACCCCCCCCCCCCCATATTGGGTTTGTTTCAAGTTTTCCTTCTCTTTGCAGTGCTGTTGCCCTACACAGTTTGCTCTCTCAGTCGGCCCTTACGACACCCACGGGATGATTAGGGGTGATGACACTCTGTATTCTTAATCCGTAACCACACGGAATTACCTAAAGTTAACATAACTATCAAGAAAATATTTCCTAATATTAGGGCACTAAGGCATAATAGTAACAAATGTTATTAATAGTGCTGTGACATTAATATTTAAAAGAGGTCCTGAGAGAGTAGAGAGTCGATCACTTTTCTTGTCATTTTGTACAATCTTCCAACTAATATATACCTACAGTACCACAAGAAAATGTAACAAAAATAATAAATGAAATTTTAGTATTCATTTTATTTTCTCTTTTGTGTAGGAGTATTCACATAAAGGAAGTAAATTAATAAATGGTCCCGAGAGTTATAAGCTTGTAAGGTACTGCGCGACCAAAATGTGAAAGTAAACTCAATAGTTTGCTCTGGATTAAGTTGAAAGAAAAAAATATTTAGACTTCACCACCGAATAAAGACGTTTTTATTCGGTGCAGCATTATTTTCAGTGCGGAAGTCTAAATATATTTATCTTTCAACTTAATCCAGAGCAACTTAAACACGCGTCTTTATGCACCACTCTTTCTATTTCATCATGCATTTTTGTGATATAAAAAGGGTGAACTAAATTTCCTAAACTTATTAAACAAAGCGCATCCTCAAATAAGAATAATAACTTCACACTTCTCACACACGGCCGTCTGATTCCAAACTAGGCAGAGCCTGTGCTATGGTAACCAGACTGCTGATAAACATACTTATATATTTCTAAATACATACATATTACAGATAAGTTACACCCAGACACAGAAAGAATCTCACACAATTATTTGACCTGGGTGGGAATCGAACCCGCGACCTCCGGCTTAGCAGTCAAGGTCACTAACCACTAGACCAACAGGCCCGTCAAAAAGTCTTAGCTCACAAACTAATGTTGATATAAACTTGCCTGGTCAATACTTTCTCTGACGGAGATCTCGTGAAAACAAACGCAACCAATTTCCTTGCTTCGACGTTGGCCCTCCTCAGTAGTAACCATGCGATCACCGGCTTGGTCGACTTTGTTACCCACCAACACCACTGGTGTTTCTATTACGCTGTCCTGTTAACAAAATATATATGATATTCGTGTAAATCATGTTCGGTAGATATTCTATTACCTTTCAGTTTAACATCTGGCATCTTTATTCCATCGCACATTATTTACGTCACATTTCCTTCGACGGATATTGCTTGATGTAGCTCGTTATCTTGTGGTTACTCCATTTCGACTCTTTAGTATCACTAATGCGTGTACAGAAATAGCACGTGAAAGATATGAGTATTTATAAGAATATCTCTTTCATCTATCTAAATATAAAACATCTTGATAAATTTCTGTAACTCTCTGCCACCCTTCGTATGAACCCCACGAGGATTTTTACTTTAGAGGATATTTGAACGCCTTTCCAAGTTTTACACTTCAACTTGTTTCACGGGTTTTATTGTAAAATATCTATAAAAGTTTTGTAAAATAAATCACTGACGAAATGTTAAAGGAGCCACGATTCGCGCCTATTCAATTTCAGACAACTGACTTGGGAAACCGACGACGGGTGTTTTTGTTCTGATTTATTCTACTTTTGACAATAAATAGATTAATGGTTATTGGTGTAACAGGAGAGCTTATTAGTCATACTAAAATACCACGATGTTTCTGTAATAAAAGGGTTTCTAAAGTACAAAACGAAAATGTATATCAGGCAGAATACTCGTACGTAGGTTCGTTTTAATGCTTATCAGAAAAGATATAGTACGGCTCAGTATTCAATGATAAATTCATTAAAACCGTTTTTCAATTTCATTTAGTTTGGGTAGGTTCTCGATAGGCATGTCAGTATTAGCACAGGCGTACATATTCTTTATCTTGATATATGTTGTAATACCCGCAATTGATTCTAGATAAAACACCTTTCACAAATGATATATTCATAATACGCTAAATTGCAATTCTGTGTTACCAAGACTTTTTCCTGGGGGTGAAGAATGTCACTCAGGAGTTCAAGAAAAAAACACCTAAGATGAACAACAGCGAAGGTACGCTGGACGAAACATACAATTGAAGAACATACATTTATATACTACAAAACAACACGATTTTTTTCTTGACTTCATCCTTAACACTATCTGCTCCAGTAATAACTGTGATGCAAAAGTTAGATGCTTCTGTTCAGTAATTAATAATATTTAGTTTAGTTTTTTTATTTGCTTTTTTTTATTTAGAAAACTACTTAGAAAATAATTAGATAAAAATAAAATAGTCCCGGATCTACGATTTTTTCGAACCGGGACAGTAACTTAATAATAGCGCCCTCTCTCTCTAGCGTTTGAGATAAATAAGTTAAAAATACTCACAGATATATTATTATAATGTTTGGTATTTTTTTGTGATTAGGACATAATTTTTTTTTAAGCCTTTTTGATGCTGGGGCTGCCTGGAGCCCGGGTGCTCCTAACTCCTAAGTTCCAAGTGTCTATGGGCGTTAGTAGTCACTTACCATCTGTTGATCCGTCTGTAGTTTGCCTCTTATGATATAAAATAAAGAAAGTTGCCAAAAACTTATAAAATACTATATCTGTGTGTGTAAGTACACGCGCATCGCATGTGTGCGTGTAAATACATATATGTTTACGAATGAGTATAGTCATAGTTTTAATCCATTTAAAAATAATAAGCAGCTTCACTACATATGTATAATACATGGGTTCCTACATACATGGAGGTTATTATATATTTTGTTAAGAACCTAATAGACCTAATAGAGAATTTTATTATTTCATTAAATATATTATTATTATAATTTCTACAATAACCGAATATATTTTTAAAATCTATTATTATTATGTAAAGGATCTTGAAAATTGTAGTGTATTCTATTCGCGGTTACTGCACATCCATTTATTCATCTCATTAACCCGGTAAAAAACCGGTAATATTTTTTTTTAAATTTACATTGATAATATATTCTCAATAAGAATATTCAGGGAAAGTCTGTAGTGTGGGACATCGATCGATCGCCGGTGGAGTTCAGTTCAGTATATCACATTGTTTTGTTCTTGTTAACCTTTTAAACCTATAAACCAAGCCTCGTAACTGGAGTCTAATGCCAAAACAGTTCAACGAGTTTGTATGTACATACATAAGTCATGACCTCTGCGTTGTCAGGCAACCAGTGGTTCTACAATGAACTCGTATTATATCGATCCATTCTATCCTCGTTACATACAAAAATTTAATTCTATAGTTTAGTATGAACCTAGACTGTATTGTATGATATGTCTTTTGAAAAACAAATTGTAACTTTGTATTCTGGATAGTAAATATTTTTATGGAGAGATTTTTTGTAATATACTGAACAAGATAAGTAATCCAATATTCAAACATTGAAGACAAATAAAAAAAGGTTTTTTTAAGTACTTTTGAAGGAATAATCTTTTGAAACACGATCACTCGGTATCTTTTCTTACGCTTCAAGGCCCCGTTATTATTAAGGCATAGTACCTAATTAAAACTTGACACTATGTTTTAAATCTGATTTATATTAAATAGAGTATGTTTTGAATAAAACAAATGTAATCATTTTTGTTCATAGTAAAGGTAACACAATAATTGATTTACTGCTTACCAAATTTTGCTGTAAAACCCAGCAAAGATGGGCCAATTACTTAGAATTATTACCTACACCGAGTCGATTTAACGCCTGAGTTGATTTAGTGTTGATTAGTAGTCTGTCACGTAAACTTCGACGCTAACTTTAACACACTTTCAAAGACGCCTCCCAAGTATACAAAAAATAACATTTCAGTAATTGGAAAACCTTACGTTCTGACTAACATTAGCTTTTATTGAACATAAATTTTTCGTAGCACCCACTTAAAACCAGTTCTAAAAACATATGATCTTAAAAATAATGAAACCTTACATGTACCTCTACTTATCTATATTATTGAAGGCAGAACAAAAAAGGCCTCTGAAATAAATAAACTAAACAGGTACCTATTCCAGTGTTTATGTATAATCCTATGACAACACAGGCCAATAATTTTTTTCCCAAAAATCAGAGTATACTTTCCCAAAGGTTTTTGGTACGCTGAATCTAAATCCAACCGCTGAATTACTACTCTACTCTACGCTACTCTGCTGAATTACTACGCTACTCTATCACGTCAGGTTTTTGAGATATTCTAACCTAAATGTGCAAAAAACGCCCATTTTTGAGGTTATGTAACCCTTCAAATTTTATAATGCCTAAAAAAGTACACATGGTATCTTAATATTCAAGTCTTTAGCTTTTAAATGACTTTGAGTTTGTTTAAATATCATTTTTTTTCGCTGAGATATCGCATTTTGAAGATTTCATTATTCAGAATTTTGTTTAATTCTATCTATACCGTGATCATATATGTAACCTTGAAATAACCCAAGCTTTTATATCCACCGAACCCTGCTCACTGCAAGTTCGTACTATGGTAACCAGACTGCTGATAAACATACTTATATATTTCTAAATACATACATGATATAGATAAATTATACATATTAAAATACATCCGTGTGGTGACGGATTAAAAATACGGAGTGTCACCATCCCTGTTCATACCTTAGGTGTCGTAAGAATCGACTAAGAGAGCAAACTACACAGGACAACAGTACTGCAAAGAGAAGGAAAATTTAAAACAAACCCTATACCAACCCGTCTGGCCAGCGTGGTACAGTAGGCCAAAATCTCCTTTCTAAGAAGAGGCCTACGTCCAACAATGGCCTAATAATCGCTGTTGATGATAGATAAATTACACACAGACAGTAAAAATGATCGCGCTCATCATACAAAATGTACAAATGATCGTGCTCATCATACAATATATGTATTACGTTGGAATCTAACCCACGACCTTCGTCTTAGCAGTCACGGTCACAAACAACTAGGTCAACAGGCCCGTCAAAATAAATTATTAATATTATTTTTGTCAAAAGTTTTAAATTTTAACCATACTTCCTAGTCTGAAAAGTAATTTCAATTTAAACATTTTCATTCTTGCTTTGTCCGTTGCGCAAAATACAGAAACTTGTTTTTAACATAGTATGTCTAACCTTCATAGTCGAAGCAAGACGGCGTCTTCTTTTATTGTAGTTGATGAGGAATTTGAGTCGATGGCATTCGTCGAAGGAACATTTGTCTGTTACTGAATACATCAAAATAAACGCCTCTGCCCATCGGATGTTGCTCTCGAGATTCGCGTATTCACTTTCCTGAGAGAAATAAAAATAAGAAATAATTCATAGTCAATTTCGAAATTCAAAACTAAAGTCCAAGTAACATTTTGTTCTTATTTTTTTGATTGTCACCTAAAATATATTTAATATGAGTTATTATTATCTACAAGAGTAGTGTTTACATTTAGGAATATCAATATCAGTTGAAATACGATTTAGAATCAGTTTTTCATTACCATTTCATATCTAATATTATTTCATGCGCATGTGTATATCACTTATAACATGCATTGCAAACACTAGGGATGGAGAAGTTCAGTTATAAACTCTCAAGTGTTCGTTGCAAAAAAGTATGGAACTTACATGTGAATCTCCAGCGGAATCGAGTATTTCAAAATATACCATTTCGTTATCAATTACAGTTTGGAATGTATAAATCTTCTCTAAATTGGGGTCGTATTCTCCGATGAATCTTCTGGTAATGAATCTGACTACAAGAGCTGTAAGTGAAATAATTTATTAATATGAGAGAGTCGAGCTGTCCCAGATTGGAATTACTTACTCTAAGTTGACTAAAGTTTTCTTTTTTTTTTAAATAAAGTTTAAAATAATTCTTATGATATTTATGATAACATATTGTAATCAACCAGAAGATTTTCTTATTTATTTTTTAAACGCTCTTATCTCTGTAAGTACGAGTATGATCCAAATTAGGTATTTTTGTATTGAATAGTGGATTTATTGAGGGAGATCTTAGCTTTTGTATATATATTATGCTACGATCGTTAGGAGTAGAGCAGTGACCATAAACATAGACCTATCTGCGGGTATCGGCTAGATAAAATTAGAGAGCTAACATGAAAAGTGAGCTAGTTTTTGATAAACAAACAACCTCATTTTTTAAATTGACAGTTAATGTCAGTTGTTTAGAACTCCATTATATTCTTCAATTAGGTATCTATAGTTAACCAATGAACTTAATTGTCATCCTTATGTCAACAATAAATATTGGCACGAGAGACCCTTCTTTTCTAACTGTTTACATTTAGCCTAATGAGTTTAAGAGTGGTTGAAATACAAAAATAGCAGAATCCAAAATTACGAGTACATTAACTTACAAAATAATGTATGGAACGTTTCCATTAATTAAAAAGAAAATACGAACGAATTTATATTGATCGCTTTATATTCAATAATGAGCTTTGAACCATTTTAATTAATATTTATGAAGAAATCGATATTCTTTTAAAATTATAATGAACGTGAGTGGTTTATGTTTGTTGTACCAAACACCAGCGATTATGAAATGGAAAGAAATTCATTTCAATTACTTAATTGGTAGATATTGCTTTTTTATTTGTTTTGCTTTAAATTGATACACTGTTTGACGGTTGTCCTATAAAAAATTATTAGATGAAATTTTATGTAGGTAAGCTATTTTATAAAAGTGCTGTTATATTAAACAAAATAATATGAATAAAGTTGCTCATAATATGCAGTGCAGTTATCTGAAGATTTTCTTACCTGATTTCCCAACGCCAGATTGTCCTAAGACCATAATTTTAAAAGTCTTTGGTTTAGGATACAGTACTAGCTTAGCGAGTGAAGTCTTCGGTGACGTGCTGGTGCTCATTGCCACAACAACAGTAATAAAAATATTTCGCACTCGCACTCGTTATCTCCGTTCATCAAGAAATATTGCCACAATGTTCATCCTGTGAAAATGACTAGTATAAATAATGATTCATAATGATTCTATTATGAAACCGCACCTTGACTATTATGATAAAATGTGTTCAATAATAGAATTAGGTATACATAAATGTTGCTACTCTGAGAAAATGCAATATGGTCATAACTGTTCATAATTAACTATTCTTTCAATAAAAAAAAGTGCTTTAGTATACATTAACAAAATATAATGTCATAGAAAATCAAGATTTCCCAAAAATGATTTTAGCTTGCTAGCAATTGTAGCAATTACATAAACGTAATTTTAAATCACGAAATGTTGATTGATCCACAAAATCTGCCTAATAACTATTTTTTTGGATTTATCTTATCTATTCTATGATTTACACATACGTACATGAAAAATGCAGGGTTAAACTTACAGAGGTGTTCACATTTCTTCTCATTCTAAATTATTTTTTTTAATATTCCGACAATAATTGCGTCTATTTTAAGATTAGATTTGTACCGAACCTACTTTTAAAAAGTAACACACGTAAATTGACACTTTCAAAATGCAATTCACTTATTAAGTCCATCCCATGCGCCATGAATCACGTGAGCTATCATAAAAAAAAATCAATTTATTGTTTGTATTTTATGTTGTACATATTTTTATTTGTGCAATGGGAGAGGCCTATGTCCAGCAGTGGACTGCGATAGGCTGATGATGATATTTTTATTGAAGTCAGATGTCCCACGGTACATTATATTAGTGCTAAACTATCAACAAATAAGACAATCGGCAAGCGTGTGTACGTGTAAGTTGTCAAATCTACTAATCTACTACACTAAGAGTAAACGAGCAGTAGCTACTCCAGTAGTGTAACCATAGATGAGGCTTTCATTATAGGGGGAGAGCCATGCTTCGAAACCTATGTACCGACTCGACCGGAGTGATCACCTCAAAAAAAAAACAGTGTTTAAGAAATCGTTACGATGGTTTTAACGATTGAGTGAGGTAACTGGAGTCCATAACCCATATCCCCATCACACATTTGTGACTCTTAAGTTCCAGAGCATTTACCATCAGCTGACCAGACCGGTTAGGTGATGGTAAATGACGCTAGATGTCCGCCATTAAAAAAAAAGGTGTTCCTTATTAAGAGGCAAAAACTCATCTCCTTTACTTCGTCCACACGACTAGCATAACTTTTAAGTGCTATTCTCAATTATAACTTCTCTGTGAGATGGAGCCGTTCAAAAACGTACAACTATAAATATATCTATTTGATTGCGTCGCACTTCGAAACTGATTTAATTTATTCACCGAGATAACAGCTTTCGTACCTACTCTCTGTAAACTAAATATATTAAACGATCAAGGTGTTCGCGATCTCGCATCTTCCTGTAATTATAAGCATTAGGAGAATGATTCATGTGGCCTAAAGGTTTTTATTATTAACCGATATAACTAACTCATTTAACGGCTTAACGACAGTAATAGAGGTTGAGGTGTCTTATCCAACATTCATTATGCTGTGAAAATAATAAAAAAAGATTATTTGGTCCTGAAATTAGTTTTTTTAGTTAATTTGGATAGATTAATAGATTCTGATGACAAAAACAAGTACAAGGCAGGCAGGCAGTGATTATACACTGGCTTGTTGCAATTTCATATCGTCCTAACTCTAATGAGCAGATATGCATCTTGGCTAGTAGTTTCGTCGTAGAACAATAACAATCCACCTCTCCGTTCGGTTCTCGCAATGGGACTAATACCAATACTACAGCACAAATTGTCACCTTACTCACCAATACTTACATTCCATACGGAATCACTAAGCTCTTATCATGTACATGCTACGATTTGTATTATCACATTAAGATAATATTTATTATCAAATCTCTGGCATTCTATGTCCTGCGGGAGTGACTAACAGTAATTGCGTAGAAATTACGACCTCGTTTGCCACGGTTGTATAGGAGTTGTTACGGGCTAATAACTTGTCTATGTCACCATCGTATTTTATGACCACCAATATATCACCTCTGTGGCATTGATCTATATATATAATCTGTTAATATTGAGACTATATATATTTTCTTTGTGTTGTGGATTGTCTGTTCTTTTCAACGAAAGCTACCTTTTTGTATACTACTACTACCTATCTGCGAAATCCTACTTTTAATGCAGGTCAGACGAGGTGACGACAACGAATTCCAATTTAGGTTAAAATATGATTTCACTTTTGGAGTAAATGTTAACCGTGAATAAATACTATAAAAGCTTTAAATGCAATAGTAAATAATAAAACTTATTTTTGGAGCTCAGTATGCAGGTAGCACATACCTTCCTTCGTACGCTTACGCGTACCCAGTTTAGAGCCCAGAGGAAGGTAGATATTTGTTAAACCTAATCTTTTGCGCTTGTTATTGAAGTGAAAAATTATTTAGGCGCGTTGGGCATTTTTGAACAACAAACAAAATAATGTTTTTTTTGAGATGGGGAAAAACCGTTTGGCCCCGTTTACACGAGAGATGAGTTTGGGTTGAAATACATTAAATATATATCTATATATAATATAAACATACATTGCTGTTCTTTTTCTTCAAGCCAGTAAGTGGGTAGCTGCTTAGTGTTTGCGTCGATTTTGAGGGCCGAGATGTTCCTGCATGACGCGTCTATATTAATATAAATATATAGATAATATAATAATATTGAAGATTTCTAACACACAACGCCATCTAGTTTTAACTTAAACAGAGGTTGTACTATGAAAGCTAGATTGACTGATAGAATACTTATATACTTTTTTTGTAAATGCATACATATTATACATCGAAAATACCCAAACTCCGAAACAAATATTAGAAGATCATACAAACATTTGGGTCCGATCCGGGAACCGAACCGGAGACCTCAGCACGGCAGTCGCCTATGCTACCACTGCGTCACCGAGGCAGTCATTGATTACAATAAAATATGACAACTATACGAAATACAGGTTACGTTTTGTTGCAACTGTACTTATGTACAAGTATGTGACATGATAAGTATATTCAACTGCATATTCAATACACACTATGCTAAACTAGAACTTTAAAATCAGTTTAAAAATCCTCCTTCTCCCCGCAACTTGGTCTTTTAAAAAGGTTATCTGCAAGAAAAAACATCTTATGTCAAGTTGATTGAAATAGATGATGCACACGGCTCACTTTAAACCAGGCATTTCTGTAATTAACCCTAAAAGGCCGGCAACGCGTTTGTGACTCCTGACTTGAAGACGTTCATGGGCGGCGATAGTCAATTCTTTCCAAAGGTGACCCGTCTGCACGTCTGCCCCCTCACAAAAAAAAATCTGTAATTTGCCAAGTGTAAACAGATTTGAATATGATGAATATTCTGTACTTTTGTTATCTATATAAAAATATAAGCGGTTATTAGTAATAAAATCTTCAATTCGAAAAACTTATTTACACATAAAATAAATAAACACTTTTATAGTTAACCTTTTTATGACGGCTGCAGTGTGCAATTATTTTTTTAAATTATTAATATGGTCACTAAAGTACCTCCCCTCCATACTCAATATTTACTTTACAAGTCTATATTTGGTTACAGTAAGTTGGGTGCAAAAGAATTGTGTAATTGTTATGTTAACTATAAAGTAGGTATAATGTAGGAAGTTACTTGTCATGTGATGTGTTATATCATCATCATCAACAGCCTTTACTAGTCCACTGCTGGACACAAGCCTCTCCTTAGAAAGGAAGTTTTGGCCTACTATACCACGCTGGCCAGACGGGTTGGTATAGGGTTTGTGTCAAGTTTTCCTTCTCTGTGCAGTGTTGTTGTTCTGTATAGTTTTCTCCCTTAGTCGGCTCTTACGACACCAACGAGAAGAAATGGGGTGGTGACACTCTGTATTCTTGATCCGTCACCACACGGACAGATGTGTTATATGGCTGGTTGTTATTAAAGGGCTGTTATTTTTATCTATAGGTATACGTTAACGCAATAAGGAAGTTTCGAGTTATCCAACTCCTAGAGTACTTCCACTTAGTGTGATACTGAGGAAAACACTGTTTTGGTATTGTGTTAAAACTTCTTTAAAACCGTTCGAGGTATTGTTACGAATAAAATCGTCGTACGTGAGAGGCCTTTTAAATTATTGCATAGCTCTTACATTATACGTTGATAAGGCCATGTTATTTTTTGAAATTTTAGAACAACCTACTTTTAATGGTTTTCATTCGTGATTACAATTTAAGATTCCTCAAAAGTGATATAACTTTTACGTATGACTAGGAGTGGGGCGATTAGGATGATAGAAAATAATTCTTTACATTTTTTAATTTAAAGTCTCTATCACTAATAGAATCTGAATTTTACTGCACTATGTACTCGATAGTATCTAGACTGTTCTAGACTATCGCTAAGGGTGTCTATAAAAACATTACTAGAACCGAATCTGATTAGATATTTATAGCTAATACATTTCGTAACTTACTAGCTTATATAATCTTTTGTTAAAATGTTTAATTAATAAAAAATAATTAAAGTAATCAACGAATTTAATAATAAAAAAATAAATGAATCAGAAACCTCATTTGCAAACTTGTTATAGATGTAAATACTTACCAGAAAGTGTCTGGTCTGAATACAAGTCAAGGTCAATGGTCATTCAATGACATATTAATTTAAACCAGACATATTATGTAATATGTATAAACTGTTCCTTAAATACTATTTTAAATAAGCGTACATAGAAAAAAGTATCAAATTAGCTATAAACTTTTTATTCGCCTATCGTCTCGGGTATGGAAACTTCTAAAAATTACAGGATTTTTAAACTAACACTAACACAGAATCAAATAACTTTTTTTTTAATAACGAAACCATTCATGCGCAATATTCGAGATTTGGTACAAACTGTACCAAATCTCGAATATTGCGCATGAATGGTTGAAGGAAAGTTATCAAATCGTATCATAGTACCTACTTCTAAATAAATGTTGAATATAGACTCTGTAGAGGCATATGGATCGACATCACGGAAAGCGCATTTTAACCTGTTTTTCCAAGTATGTCTCATAAAATCAGTGTCCGAAAAGTAGAAGTACCATATTGGTACCTATATATCGTACCAATCACTTTTCGTACCAAACACAAGTAAACTACGCTTAAACTAGTGTAAAAGAAATGTTAATCACTAAAAAAATTTTTTTTTGATATAAATCAAATTAACGTCACATAGGCAGACGAACAGACAAAAAGTTTCCTTTTGAGGAACGGAAGCCAAAAAATGAGAGCATCACTAGAAATACTAGTTTTTGATTTGAGTACCTATATTTTAAGTATGTATATTTTATAAATATATATATATAAATATATTGTAATTTATGTACGCAAAATACACCCAAAACAAAATTAAATATTTGAGCTACAAACATGGAGATGCCAATAATAAATTACAATTTTTTGCACGCCCGAAACTCTTTCGTATTAACTTTGATTATTTTATATTAAGAAAATAACTACGAGAACTAGTCGGTAAGAGGCATAAAGCTGAAGCTAGCCGACGGACAATTTTTTTGAGATTTTTTTAATCAACAAAAATAGGATTGCTTTGTAATTTTGTGTAGTTAATCCCTAAGTAAGTTTTCAGAAAAGTTATATTTTTTATTATTTAACTAGTGGGTTTTTCATCGAATCGGTAAATTGATCGTAAGTCGTGTCTGATTGTTCATTTAATAATAGAAAATAAAACTTTTCTGCCAACGTAAAATTAATTTGGTATTATTGTATAACACTTAGGGATTAATTATACACAATTATATAGAAATAAATAAAAAAAGTTAAGACAAATGTAAAAGTTAAGACAAATGTAATAAACAGCGTTTATTTATTTAATATATATAATAATATGTGTATAAATATATTTTTAATCTTAAAGGGCCCTGGTTTCTTGTATAGTAATTTAAAGCAGTGAATTAACCGTTTGCTCTCTTTGTTGATTAGGAAAATCTCAAGTTGAGGGGCGTGCCATTTACTATGTCGGCTATGTCCGTCGGCTAGCTTCAGCTTTATTAAGAAGCTCCTCCGGTGATTTAATTCCCTCGTTGAAATGCAATGAAAGAATTCCTTACGAACGAAAGTTTTCTGTGAAGCCGTGGCAATAGTCTGGGTAAGTCTGCCCATATTTGCCGAAACATTTCCGACGGTTCTCTGCTTTGCCGAACTATCCTATTAATAGCAGTCTTTGTTCAACAAACAAATACGTAAACTAACATAAATCAGAAGATTAATTTTTTTTAAATTTACAAAGCATGTAATAGGTAATATAGTTGGTGGCATATGTTGCCAACCATTGAATAAAAGAAGAGAGTTAAAAATTTGTTGATAAGTTTGTAATTTCTAAATTAACTTAATGTATTATATATTACTTCTCTCAAAGCTGGCAGCGGCCGGGCCATGCCCCATGAAAGAGTTTCATAAAGGGCTGTTAATATTTAATTCAAAACTAAGTACTGTTACTACATGAAAATACGGTCTTAGAAACTTAAATCTGACAAGAGTACCTACATTTTTTTCTAAAACAATTCGCTAGAATCGGGAATAGAAGGGTAAAAGTTGAAAAATACTTTTACATTGAAAACCGCATCGTTAAAGAGAACACAGTTCAGTTTTTTAATCTCACATACTTTATGTTAGAATTTGATATTGTTGTTGAGAATAATTTTTTGTATAGCTGGGACTCACCCCATATTCACAGGTCGATTTCTATAACAAAAATAAATGTAAACAGTTTGTTAATACATAATTTTATACCATACTAACACTAGTTTAAGATCAACTGTTACTAAAATAATATGGCTTTTGTCCGAAATAAATTATGTGAATTTTAAAACGAAGCTTGCTAAATGCCTAGGTACTATGTTACATGTATTCTAACATTTAAATATGGAATGTCGTATTTGTTTTTAAGAAATAAAGCGGAACAAACTCAGAGGCTCTTCTGATTGAATGATTTTATTTAAAAAATGCTCAAGGTTTAATGTATTGTATTATCGGCAAATAGACTCTTTTCCAAACCGAAGCGGGGTCTGCAATATTTAAGTAAATATATGCAGTTGATTAGTTGATTTATTGGTAAAAACTTAATGTTAAGCATACAATACAACTGATACTGATGCTGCTCCCTGTGATTGAATACGTTAATTTTTATTATTAGAAATATTAGAGATAGACAGCAATCAGCTCTGACGTGATGTGACACGGCCCAACGTGTGTGGCGACACATTGTTCCGCGCATCCTTTTAAATACCAGTTACTTGTTTGAGGTGGAATAAAATTATCAGCAAGTATATAAAATTGCTTTCACTAAGAAAGTAATGAAGATCTATTACTTACTACTTACACTTATGTGCCAAGGTGTAAGTTGGCGCCTTGAGCTGAAACCTACCATAATCATGGTCTATGTTATGATTGGATGAATTTATTTTTTAAAACTCTATACACTTGGTAACTACGAACGTCTGACAAAAGTTGCTAGGTTTTCTCAAATATTTACCTATTTTAAAGCAATTGAACGAGGCAGGAAGATATAAAAAAATCAAAAATAAAGTTTCTGACTCATAAAACTCATTCGGAGGAAGCATCAAACCAAAACTGATTTACGATAGGTATTAGTGCAATTTAGTGAAACGAAACATAGTTTTACTAAATGTAATGTTTCAAGTTAACTTAAAAGGGTTTTTTTTTGTAACCAACGAGAACAACCGTTAAACTAGGACGATAAATCTGTTTTAGATCACATTATATACAAATTGTTTTAATTTTTCCATCTACCAATATAACAAAGTAAGGCAAGCCTTGTTCAGCATCTCATGACATTCCTCAAGTTTTTCCTTACTTCTTCTTAAGTTCTTGCTAGTCCAGTCGAAGTTTCCTATGAAATCGATTGCTTCGAATTTTTTTTTACGTTCTTTTAATAACACTGAACAAGTTGCTGCTGTTATCAAACAACGTGCGAACTCCCTATCTAGTCTAGTTTTATTATGATATTAATATTAATTATACACTTATCAGTTATCCAAAAGTTAAAATAATTGAAACTAAAATATTAGAAATCGTTTACTTGTTTTTATGCAAATATGTATCAGATACAAACAGTTTAGAAATATAAATAACGAACATATTAACTGCAATACTTTGGAGTTGGATTAATGTATTTGGAAAGACATAAAAATTTGAGAACATATTAAAGCTACTTATATTATTATTAGTTAGATATAAATCTACGACAATATGAAGTACATATTTGTATGAGAGAAGTCGACTAACATCTACAGTATTAATCAATTCTTACCTTCTAGTTAGACACAAAAGCGGTAAACCACTTTTATCTCTTTTGTTATAAAACTAAACTACGCTCAAAATCATTTATTACCGTGCATCTTAAATTGGCTAAGTATTTACAATTTCAATGAAATTAATTAAGCAAAAAGTACTTACGACTACAATTTGAAGTTTTTTTCCTTTATATTTAACACAAATATGGAATAATCACTTGCACAATATGTTAAAAATACTTTTATTTGAACATTAAAATATGATTAATGCTTTCCTCTACTGTAAAACGTATAAATGTTTTAAATTACTTAGTGACGATGGATATAGCGCGCGTTGGTTTGCGGTAGGTTGTAAAATGATATCGTGAACGAACAACGTCGCTCAGATGCTGCAGACACGAGCGGAACCACACGCGGCTGCGATACGAATGACTGTTGTTGTCATCGCATCGCCTCCCTCACCTCACAGAAAGCAAAGGGCTGCTGCATGAACTCTATATAAAGGAATTTAAGCACTACTATTTTGATGCCAAATATAAGATTGACGTATGAGAGCAAAATTTATAAGTAAGTACCTATATATAATTTAACAGACATAAATGTTCCAGTGAACAAAAGTTGGGAGTCTTGTCTTTCTTAATATCGGGTAGGCATGTGCAAATCGAAAATTCTTCTCATTTTGAGTAAATGGTAGTGTTTCATTTTATCATTATTTTTAAGACGAAAAATGTAAAATGTCAAAAGGAAAAATGTATTTGATAAATATAGTAGAGTGGCAATTAAGTCGAGATGTTTAGTCGACATCAATTAAGTATAGTCAGCGTGTTAAAGTAGGCCAAAACCTCCTTTCTAAGCCTGTGTCCAGCAGTGGACAAATTGAGGCTGTTAATGGTGATGAGAATGATTAATTAAGTATTAATCAACAAAGTCTTTGAGGAAAAAAAATAGCTGAACCAGCTTTTGGAGCTGGAAATAAATATTATCGACGCTTAGGTCAGATGAACGCGCAACTTTGTTAGCATAGATGATCGGAAAATATATGTATGTTATAAAATAAGAAAATCTTTGATATAACATGCCACATAAAAGAATCGGTAACAGTTTCGATTGTGAGTAGTCAAGTTCATGACCGTCATCATAATTTAGAGCAAAATCTCAGTAACTGCAATTTTAGCCTATCTGTCTGTACTTATTATTTATAGCTGCCTCATCTTACGTTGCTAAATTCAATACAAGTCACCGTTTAGCTGCCTGCAAAAAAAAAAGCTCGATTCACATCTTTATTACATAGCTTTGGCAAGCTTCAATTTATCAAGTGTTGTAGGCAATGGAGATTTCATGCAGATCGAACTTTGTCCGTAGATTAATTAAAATTTTTGTTTCATTACTCCAATATCATAATGGCGGAACTTGAATTATTACTATAAAATTGTGCAGGCTCACGATAAGTATTAAGTACATACCTTTGAATTGACTGACGTTTCGACCAGGTTGCACTGGCTGAGGTCACAAGCTGACTGGTTAGTTAGTCAATACTACTCTGCCAAGAAAGTACCGGGAAAAGATCAATAATACACAAAATGTTTGTTATTCATCCAAATTTATTTTATCACCTTCAAAGTATGCTCCATCAGAAACGATACACTTACGCCAACGAATAATTCAATCATCAAAACATTTTTTAAACACTGTTTCCGGTATTGAGTTCAGTTTTCGCCGCGAATTCTCCTTTATGACTTCTACCGATTGAAAACGGGTGCCACGAACTGGTATTTTAAGTTTAGGAAAAAGAAAGAAGTCGAAGAGCCATATCTGGTGAATATGGTGGTTGCTCGATGGTATTTGTTGAGTGTTTGGTTAAAAATTCATTCACAATGATGGCCTTGTGCGAAGGTGCATTATCGTGATGCAAAATCCAAGAGTTTTCTTTTTACAAGTCTAGCCTTTTTCGTCGAATTTGCTCTCTTAAATGTCGCATACATAATGCTCAAATAATATTATTTATTTACCGTTTGACATTCCGGCAAGAATTCCAAGTGCACAACACCGTGATAGTCAAAGAAAACAGTCAACTTGACATGACTTTGACTTTTAATCGACTTTGGCGTGTTTTTTTCGGTTTCGGTTCAGCTGGAAGGCGCCACTCCGAATCTTGTTGACTAGTTTGCATGTCAAACTCGTAAACCCACGTCTCGTTACCAGTAACAATGCATTTCATAAATGTTGGGTCGGAATTGACTCGTTCTAGCATGTCCTCAGCGATTCTCATGCGATTGAGTTTTTGGAGAAAATTCAGGTGTTTTGGGACTAGCCGAGCCCTAACACTTTTCATACCCAAATGATTAGTTAAAATGGTACGGATCGACTCGTGAGATAAAGAAAGTTCGGCGGCTATCTCTCTCAAAGTTGAATGAGGATTTTCAGACACTATTTCCTGCACTTTTGCGATGTTAACTTTAGTTGCAGACGTTGATGGCAAATCTTCCATCACATCTCGACCGCTTTTGAACGCTTTGTACCACTCATAAGCACGTGTTTTTGATAAAGTCGATTCACCGTAAGCCTTACTCCGAACACGATGTTTGCGTTGCGATGTTTTTCTCCATTTTGTACAAAGTTCTTGTTTTCCATTTGAAAATTAACCCTGCGGTATTTCGATGGTGTCCTGAAAAACTACATTTGTCTCTGAGATATACTCGGATAAAAACAATATTGGATAATTACTGTATTTACTGTACCCTCTATAACTCTCAGTCAAACTTACCCTTGTCCCCTTTTTTTTTAAATATGCCGCAGTTTCAAACAGCCTGGGTGAACATAAAATAGCAGAATTGAGGCCCTGTACGCTTTCAGTTACAATCAACCGAACATAATTGCTGCCGCAGTCACAGATTACAAGACACTGCATGAGTTTACAATGCGAGATCATGTTTATTGCCTAGTTCGCCTCTACATCACAGAGTACAGTAATATTATTAGAAACTCTACATGCGCTAGTTAGTTGTCAGTCAGTAATTGTTTATTTCATTAAACACGACTGTTGGAGTTCGCTTTCGTCTTTGCATGAAATGGAAACTGTAGATAGCTTTTAAATCATCTTTGTTTTTATATATTCGTAGATACGAGATAGATAGCTGTACTAATTCATATTAATGTTATAATTGCATGTGTGTCTTTCTTTAAATCTAAGTGTTACTCTTAAGCTGCTCAACTAATTTTAATGAATTTTTGTAAACAGATTTATAAGACCTTGGAGATAAACATGACAACTTTTCATTGTGAAAATGAATCTTAAAGGCAGCAAATTAAGGGAAAAGATTGCATGGGACACTAATAATCTGTCAAGTTTATCTTGCCGTCTACCTGATTAGGTGATGGTGACCCGCAATTGGTTTTCATTACATAGAAAAAGGGAAGGATTTTTTTCCTATTGGAGTAATGCGGCACGCTGGTGAAACCTTGGAGAAAATTAGAAGAACTAATCCCACGTAGGCATCGCGGACATCAGTTACTACATAAAAAGCTATAAAACTTTATAGTTTATTTACCGTTCGAACGCGTTAGTTCTGAAACTACCAGTCGGATTTCAAAAAATCTTTTTGCATTTGTTATCCTAGTTTTTTGGCAAATTTATACTACTAACCTACTAGGATTCCCTCTCTAAATTATTCGTATAAATGTAAATTTATGACTACTACTAAAATAAGTTCGTGTCTAGAGGGATACAACTATTCCTATCCCTCTAGAAAAGAACTTATTATCTCAACAAAAAATAGCTTTTGTATTTCTCGGTACCCCTCACTATGTAAGCCCAGAAGTTTATCATGATCGGTTGAGTAGTTACGGCATGAAAGCAAAACAAACAAAGGTATAAACAAACTAACTTTTGCACCTATAATAATTGTAGCAGTGGTCTAATCGTGGACGAAATTGACTGATCCCATATAGTTTGCACATGCTGCTCGGCTTAGGGTCTCCAATACAGTAGTCGGATGTTCTGTAGCGATTGGAGGTGCTTGAGATTAATAGCTTAGAGTACATTGCCGTACATCAATAGTTTCAGAAAGGCTGTGAATGGGACACAAAATATATAAATATAAAACTAGCGACCCGCCCCGACTGCGCACAGGTGTAATATAGATACTAATGTGGCGTCAGCAGTATGGAGAAATTAATTATATGTATTTTAAATCTTTTTTAATGATATGCTGTAAAGGACAATTAAGATCTACATTAAATGTTCAACGTATCTAATGAATATAATTAGACAAGGAATAATAATTTATTGTTTGAAATAGCTTCGTAGCTTCGTAAGTAATCCTCATTTTTTTTGTGATACGTAATAGATAGAGTTATCCATAGGATATAGACAATACCATCACGAACTTTTATGTAGATATTTTATGTATTATAGGTAAAATCCGTTGCGTAGTTTTAAAGATCTGAGCATACAAAAACGGGAAGCGACAGGTACAAAAACGGGAATATTTAGTCATAATTAGGGGAAACTAAAACTTCAAACAGAAATTGTATGATTGATACAAATATTAATTAACAGATTTAAAAAAAAAGGTTTTGAAATTTCGTAGTTGATTTTCTTAACAGCGCTAATTTTAGTCATACAGCTTAAATGTTAGTCCGTTATTTGTTATTCCAAATAACAGACATTATTCTATTTTTGTAGCAAAATATTTAAGAGGAAATCAGAACTACGCGAAAATCTACGAAGTTATTATCATGTTCAAATATTTTACTTTCAAGATAATGTAAATTGTTTGAAGTTGTGGTAGTTTAATAAGGTTTTATTTAGGCATACTTAGACCCACACACGGAGGAACGCTTGTATTGGATGTATCTTAAAACATATTGCCTTATTAGCAACTAAACATTAGTAGAATATTTATCTACTAATTGTATTATAAATATTAATTTATAGGTACTTGTTCTGTTCAGTATTTGATAATAATATTTATCAACATCAATTACAAGAAATTTGTGCGCAAAAAAGGAAATTAAGCGGAAGGAAGGTATTTTGTTCTCGGCTCCGGTATAATAAATTCTCCTACATCAACAGCTGTACAGTCCCACAGGTCTATCGTTATCAAAAGCAAACATGCACATACTGATGATTGAGTATATATTTTTAATATTTTTATATAGGTACAATGTTTATTAATGTATGGCATATAGCTTATAGCAACACACACAACCCAACAGATTAGGTCTTTCAACAAACACTATCTGCGCTTATCGCCCGCCTGACTCAATTTACACACGAACCTAATTATATTTTGTTTGTTTTATAGTCGCTCATCGTTATATGAATAATTTATTTAAAAATAAACAGTAAAAAGCTTTTTGCATTACTGCAATGAATTTGTAGAAGACATGGCTCAAAATCTGGCTTTGGGAAAAAATATCTTCCGAGTTTCCGAATTGCGGTTTAATCACTGACAATTTTAGATTGTTTAACATGTGATTTTTTTTACAAATTATAAGCAAGTTACAGGAATGTTTATTACTTACTGTCTTTAGTACCAGAGCTACGGATTATTTTACCTAAGATTTAAGTGCGTAGGTATGTATATTTATCATGCTTCAATGCACATTAAGATGCCAATACCATAAGACAAGTGTCACATAATTATTTTCTCAGATCAGTGAGCCATCACATTCGATTTACTCGTATTACGCAGTAACATTTCCGTATTAATTTAAATTCACTTTCATAAATAATGTGTGGTGTGAATACACAAACAAGACTCCAAAATAAATATTAACCCATTTTAGAAAGTATTAAAGGTACATACATAAGTACAACATAGTTTGTTAAAATCAATAAAAGCTAAAAAAGTCATAATATGAAAGTAAAACCTGCCTACATCTTAATCCGAAGTTTTGGTAATAGATTCTGAAATATACTTAGTTGGTGTGTAGGGGAGACCGAGGGGAGTTGAAAAATTTTGTCATTTTTTTCATACACCAAATACTATAGACAGAAATCGTGTGATATTAATACCAACCGATAGGTCATTCTTTACACTTGCGAATGACTAACATAAAGCAATTGTAAGCGTTAAATATTGTGGTGAAAAATCGACTTAACCGTAACAATTCAACATGTTTCATATCCCCTCATACCGAGGTAAGATGAAACAGGGGTCTAGGAGAGTTAAAACATATGATTTTTGAGAAGTATTAAGGGCTGTGAAATAAAAATGATGATATAATTTAAAGATATTTATTAAAAGAAAGCTTTTTAAGTACGAAGCACAATTTCATTACTATTTTTTCTGATATATCACTTAAGTAGGTAACTACAGGTCTAATACAAATAATCAGCTCCTAAAGTAGTTAAAAGTACCATAACGTCCTATACGTAACATTAATTAAAATAACAGTGAGATAAACAAAATGTTTTACATTCTTATCTTTGACATAAAATAATTATTAACTTTCAGTCGTTTCTTAAGTATTACAATCAGTCTTGATCAATATTTCTTTAAATGTTTAAGTTACAATAAGTAGTTGTGGCAAACGTAAGAAACTTCCACACCAGTGCAAGCTTCATGAGCCTAGTTATTGCACCAATTGCAAAAGAATTCTTCTTCTTCTTCACTATCTTCGTTTTCTCTTTGTTTCTTGACAACATTGATGTTTTTAGTTTTAGTGCCTGGTTTTGATCTTTTTCTTGTTTTGTTTCTTCAAAGTTAGGTTTTTTCACCTTTTTCTTGGCCGTTCTAGCTGCCTCGATTGCAGCTAGTTCATTCTTTACGGGAGTGTTGGTTAAGATAGCGGATTTCACTTTGCGTGTATTTGTTTGATTTCCTTTCCTTGGTGGAGCCTTTGGCAAGGCTCTAAGAGTTTCAGGTGAAAATGGAATTACTGTCACAGTAACTGAAGTATCTCGTGATGTAGATGCTACAGGTATTATATCAGATGTAAAAACTTTGGAGTTAACAATAGATCCAGTGGTTGCAGGCATCGCAATAGTATTAAGCATTACTTCAGATATCGCTAGATCAGGTAAATTCTTCTCAGGGTTTTCTGCCGATTTGTGTACGCCTTCTGTTTCGTAGATGATTTGAGGAGGAGTAGCCGGTAAATTTAAGATTGATGGACTTGGTGTACGAGAATCATGTGAAATAATGTTTGCAAGAGGACGTTCATCACTTGTGCTAGAAGTAGGACATGGCGCGGGTTCTTCACTTCTTGATGCAATTATTTCACAAACTTGGATTTTATAACTAATGAACAATAATTTGCACAATTTTCATTAAATATTTTTTATAGACAATGAAACGCTCTACAAAAAAAGTCAGTTGTCATTCGAATGAAGAATTGATGAATCTACTCAGTCAAAAGTTACTCGAGGTCAAAGTTGAATTCAATTCATTTTCTTCAAAAAATGTAAAATCGCTGCAACTTCACCTTAAGCACCTTATCCCCCGGCTTCCTCTCTAAAGGCTTGTTGTAACTGCTGACTTAAAAATCTGAAAAAAACATGACTGAATAAAAAAAACCGGACAAGTGCGATTTGCCTACCGAAAGTTCCGTACAAATTGTACATATTATAAATACTTTCTTTTTACCCGAAATTCAGTTTCCAATAAAGTTAACCTATAACTACTTTTTTCTGTTTTATAAGTGAAATCGTACATCGATGATTGGTTACGAACTTTAAATATAGACTGTATTTTTGTTATGATATACCTAAATACAAACTGTTCAGATTATTCCCTGTACTTGTAGTTCAAGACGATGTTATTTGCCAAATTTCATAGTTCTAGGTCAACGGGAAGTACCCCGTAAATTTTGATTTCGTTGAGAGTCAAAATATGCATTTTAGCGGCCGTATCTTTTTTCTGTGTTAACTTAGAAGTTTGATTTCTTTCACAGTTTGAAGAGCCTGTAGACCTGAACAAGTATATGGTTTTAATTTAAAAGCGATACCTTCACGCGTTATCGAAATAAAGGGTCTTGACGGACGGACAGACAGACGGACAACAAAGTGATCCGTTTTATTTTCTTTTGAGGTACGGAATCCTAAAACCAAAAAAATAATAAAACCCCGAAAACAAAATATTACATTTCAATTTGGAATCTGTCATTCTTATATAAATATTCATTGTGTTTTCTCATTTTCGCGTCAATCGGTGTTTAATATTCAAATGGAGCGGGGTGATAAAAGGGAACCGAATTGCTGTAATAGCATTACACAAAGCAGGTATGGAGCCAAATACAATTTTCGAAACAATCCATCCGCTTGGTATTAGGAGAATGTGTGTGTCCACGTAGTATTCGTACGAAAAAGACAACCAAAGAAGCGAAGGAAAGAATTCGAAGAAATCCTGTTCAAATAAAGATTTATCTCGAAAAATGAATATAATAACTAGAACAATGTTGCGTATTTTAATGACTTAGGACTTGCAGCCTATCAGAGACACAGGTCATTATTTAATTTAAAACTGTGGTAAGTGGTACGCAAAGGGAGGTCACATGATTTTTAATGCTTTGCTTACAACATAAATAAATCACACTTGAAAGCTTCAGATTGAACCCGACACTATTGCTTTAAAACTATGTTAATGATGTTCAGCCGCCACTTTCCTCTTGATCTCTGCCCATTTGCTCACGTTAGCAGGTGAGTTGGCCATTTTATGAATCTTGTAGAAGATGGGAGTGGATACGACAATTCCGATCATCCAATATTTCCAGATCCACTGGTTCTGAAGATAGAACTTAATAGGAAATTGTGCCACCTTCGTCGAGAAGGTGTACGGGAACTTCATGGGGCGGCTCGGTGCGGATTCCGACATCGTGATGATCAATTACTGTAAAGTTTTTGATTAAAATTAATAAAAATGATATACATAAACGTAAACATAAACAATTACTGTAAAGTTTTTGATTAAAATTAATAAAAATTATATATATAATTATAAACAGACTTCCCAATTAGTCAGCAGAGTACAACGTGGGCATTATCCGGCTTCAGTAATGTCTTGGTGGGGTGTTAGCTATCAAGGAGTGACTGAACCATATTTTTGTTAATAAGGTACCAGGGTACGATTCTTGAGAAGGTAGTTATGCCTTTTAAGAACACCATGTTCTATAATCAAAAATGGTCCTTGCAAAAAGACACTGGACTGCTTGGACTCAAGGCTGGTTTAAAAAGAACATTGACTACATCAGAGCTAAAAACTTGCAGAATGGCATACTTTTTTTATGATAATTTAAAGTCCCTAAATCAGTTCATAAGATTGATAGTAAAATAAATCGAATACAGATGTTGCGTTGTGCGTGTTTCTGTTGATAGCTGGCCTCAACGTTTAAAGGACTGTAATCAGGTCAACGGAGATTATTTTTATGGAGCTTTATATATTTTTAATGCTTTTTTATTAATGTATAAGCTAACACACATCACAGTAATAAATGTAATTTGTATGCAATTGAAAAAAAAATCCTTGTAACCATATTTATGACAAGACAAAGATATGTGCTCATTCAACATAACAACAATACAAAAACAAAACTAGTCCCTTACCTAATTAAAACAACATAGAGTTACTTGTTGCTATATTCACAAAATCTAAGTATCTCCAAATTATTTATCTCATCTTTCAATATGCAGATTACATTTAATTTTATCCACAATCATCGTTATATAAACCAGGATCTCCGCGAATTATAAGCAAGTTTCTCCCAACGGCAACGGCCACTAAAATTGCACTAGCTCAATCCCTCCTTCTTTCCATACTTGACTACGGTGATAACAGTTATCTAGATTTCACTAAAGAGTAACTCGATAAACTAGTGCCTTCAAAACGATTATATTAGTTTTTTTTAAATAAGCTTTATTCAGATTTAACTTACATTTTTTTACAATGTCTATTCGCCCAAACTGTTCTAACAAACTGTTAAATTTAATTTAATAATCATATTTTCGTAATCCTAATTTAAAAAGAATTTAAGTACTAAGTTTATTATAAATTGAGCGGAATTGTTGCGGAAAATATGATTATTAAATTGAATTTCGCAACCTGCTTAAGTGGCTCGCCTTCGACGGAATGCTTATATTCTTTCTATACTTTATAGTATTCCATTGCATCGTTGTACTCCAACTTATTTAAAGGAAGGGTTTGTTTTCCTCAGTACCACACATTCAATATCCTTGGATTCTGACTCTCTGGAACTGGCAATACCAACCCACTGTACCAGGTCCTGCTATCGTTTACTCTGTAAGCTGTCCGACTATAGCATGCTCTGCCAATTGCTGTTTAACGTCCTAAACAGTGCTTCCTAAGATCTAAAATCTTTAGGAAAACAGACAAAAGACAACACCTGACTTCTTAAATTATTGGAACGAATTTCCTTAACGCGCGTTGTGAAAGGGGGCTAGACGGAAAAAATTCATACAAAAATTTGGGACGCAACACTTTATTATTAATATAAATTGTCGTCTAACTGTGGATACCATACATTAAATTTGCTTTAACGTTCGCCAACGTCCATACCATGTTGAATACACCGGTTCTCGTCCGATCACCGAAGTTAAGCAACATCGGGCGTGGTTAGTAGTAGTAGTAGTAGAATACCACGTGATGTTGGCTTTTTGCTCTTTATTTAATTTTTTACCGCAGGTTTTTTTTTTTGGTGTATTTCGTATTTTGTTTTCGTATTTTATTTTTCTTTGAATTTGAATTGTATAGTTTTTTTTTTTGTGTAAGTATGTAAATGTGAGTATAGTGTAGGCTTGTAATGTTAATTCATATTTTATTATCTTTCTGGTGGTTTTGAGTGTTTTCACGGCCTACCCAAATGTCAACATTATATTTTTTTCTTGAAATTTTGAATTTAGGAAATAAAACTAAGTAAATATATTTCAAAACACTTTAATGATCAAAAGAAGTTGATGCTATGTACACTATTACCCAGATTTCAGTCAAAGTTTTTTTTAAATTAAAGTAAATCTTATTATAACATACAACGTAAGCCATGAATTTGATGAAAGTATGAACTATTGAATTAAATTGAACTATGATTAGTAATAATATTTTTTCGTGTCATCTTGTCAGACATTCAGCGCCATCTATCGAATAGATAGGAAATCATTTCGCAAGGAGATTTTACCAATGTATAAATTGTTTTAATTGTTTTTAACATGTAGGTAATAGCCGCTTTCATACATGGCGTGGTAATTAATATCGTGTCAAATCAGTTTTAACTTCAAACAACTTCGTTCCTATCGGGTGTCCCACGACACCACACGGCTTTTATTATCTAAAGTATATTACGAGTATTATATTTTAGATGCTAGACTTTTCATATTATATTGCCTGCCCACCATGAATTCACTGTTAATACATATTAGGTAGATTTATGTGGATTTAGTGGATTTAGATGTAGGTAGGTTTTGTTGGGTGCAAAAGGTAAGCTATTACGTTTTCCCCATCGGGATAAAAATAATAATAATAATAAAATAAACTTTATTCTGTAAGAGAACACAGCATACAACTTAATATAAATTACTAACTTTACAACTACAATAATATTACATTTTTTAAAAGCTTAAAACTATTGACGTACGTGTAACACTATACTACGCTATCTGTGGTCATGAGTAATTAGTAGTCTATGAGACTGTGATCATATATGACGTGGCGCTGACGTGGTGATCACTATTATTTTTGGTACTATGTTTTGCTTGTAACCAAGCAGTCCTCTCAATCTTAACCACATAGATAGCTTGTGCGGATGAGATTTGTACACTGTGTCCCACAGATATCAAGTTCAAACATCTATTGGCTACTCTCTAGAAGCCCTCTTGTCAGTCAGATTCCACCAGTAATAAGCCGTCATCAGCATACGCGTTCAGAATACATCCGGATGGTATTGGTATCGCAATAAACCGTTGAAGCCGATATTCCACAAGTATGGACCTAGCACTGATCACTGAGGACATCCCATTGTGAGCGCCTTCGACACAGAATGATGACTAAGTCTTAGTTTAATTAATATTATTTAACGGGAATTAACGCGATCTCTTATTTAGGGTATTACATACCTCTGGTTTGCCTGACGTTTCGACCAGGTTGCACCGGCCGTGGTCACAGGCTGACTCAGCCTGTGACCACGGCCGGTGCAACCCCTAAGTACCCCCTAAGTACCCTAAATAAGAGATCGCGTTAATTCCCGTTAAATAATATTAATTATCATGGAACGCGAAAGTTTAAAAGTCTTAGTTTAGTTGTAAAAAGTAAAAAGTATGAAGATATTAATATTTTTAAAGCACCCCCGTGATTTTAGTTTCAGCAACAGCATGGGCCACCATGCGTTGTCGAAGGCGCCAGATATATCTAAGAAAATAGCCAGCACGTATTCAAATTTTGACTCTGTGACAAACTTCCTAACCGATATAACAGCATTAGTTGTCGATTTTCCCAGCGTAAATCCAAATTGTCTTTTATGAAATTTGACTTCACCTGGCAGAAGCCTACAAGACGTTCTAAAAGCTTTCCTAACGATGCTAACATGTGATTGGTCGGTAGGATTTAGGATCATCCGATGGCTTGTCGCCGCTTTTTTGGTATTAAACGAATATTACCGAACCTCACTACGTAAACCTTACAGGTAGAGGATGTGATCTCAGCAACGGCGCAGTGTGACGTCATAAGATTACGTAAAGATGTTACCGTAAAATTGGAACTTGCAACATATATCCCAGTCTGCGAACGGCAGTCAAGCTGTACAACATTACGACGCAAGCGAGCGCTCTGATATTGTTCATGTATATGGACAATGTCTAACTTTTGTTCTAAAATTAAACGGTCTAATTCTGATGTAGCTATTTTATCGTTATGAAGATTAAACTGGCCCATTGAAATATTATCCATTACTTAGTAAGTTACTCTATAAACTGATTTTATTTTCTTTTTTAAACTAAATTAAACTATTCAGTAATAGGGAATATGCATGTATTTTTTTTATTTTTTTAAACGATTCTACTAGTTATTACATTACCAAAAATAAATATAACACATCCGAAATATAAACCGTTAAGCAAAAAAAATTTTATTAAAATCACCATCATTTTGGGGCAATTTGAACACGTCCATTTTGGCGCGCTTTTTTTGTGACGTCAGATTACACTTTCAGACGAATTCGATGTCAACAACGGAGTAAAGTTCACAAAGTTTGTGAAAGTTAAAAAAGTGAGTGATAAAAATTAACTTATTACCATGGAACAGCCAATAAAAACTTATTATAAATATTGTGCCGTTTCTTTGTGCCCAAATAATATCAAAACTGCACCTGACAAAGTATATTCAGTCATTGTGTTGAGTCTTTCTACACGGGAATTTAATATTTAACACTGAAAACGTATTAGTTATTAACTTAAAATGAAACAAATAATCACCAGAAACCAAATATTACAAATACACACACCTTGTTGACACTCTTGACAGTGTAGGTTGACGTCACGTTTTATTCAACCAATAGCGTTGCGTTTTAGAAATTTGCGAGGGAATTTTAAAAAAGCCAATTTTTGATGATTAAATTTCACTATTAAATTATAATAAATTTCAAAAATAATTGTATGGGTATCTTTTTTTAGCAATAAAAATTACAAATAAAAATATTTTGTCCATTTTGGTGTCACGTGCATATTCCCTATTGGTATTTAAAATTAGCTGCTCCAGTTTTAATGTGTATGTAGGACTGTCGTGTGAGACACATCGATGGTCAGATGGTTGTTTGGACCGCCTGCACTGTGCGCACGTTGGCTTAAACGCACGTTGGTGTGTCTTTATCTGGACAAGCTCACGTTTCGTGTGCGGCAGCGCAATTAGCACAAGTAGGGGTTTTAATGATGCAAAACTTTTGTACATGACCGAATTGCTGACAATTTAAGCAACGAACTACTTCTATTTCGTCTATGAATCTACAAGTGGCAGAGTCTACATAAAGTTTATCCTTTGTGTTGCCTAGATGTTTTCGAACTGCTGCCTCTATCTCACTCACTTAATTTTAATACGTCCTTGATATTCTGACGGTATAAGGGTTTTAGGAAGGTACGATCTTCCATAGAACCGGGTACGTCTTTAACAATTATACGGGGCTTTCGGCCTTTTGGTTTTCTAATCGTAACCCTACTGATATAATGGCGTCTACAGATTCCAATTTCTTAAGCTGTCGTTCGTTAGCTACACGTAACACGATGCCTGCCTTAGAGGTTTTTTTAACGCCTACAATTTGGAAACCCTCATCGCTCGGTTTAATAGCCTTCATGAGAGCTTGTTTCGTCGCTGACGAGGTCGCATAGTCCACTGAGCGTTCCGTAGTGGGATATGCAATAACACAAGGCCCAGGAACGCGCACTTCAGTAGGTACCGGGTATGGGGCAGATTTAGGTGGTAAGACTATATACTAGAAGAATCTTCGTCTTCTAATGAGTACCAGAAATTAGCAGACGTAACAGACATATTTATGTAAAATTGAAAACAAGAATAACGTGAAGCTATAAAAGCCGAAATAACAGCCCATATTAAAAAGCGGCTAAGTGCGAGTCGGACTCGGCCATGAAAGGTTCCGTAGTAGCAAAAAACATAATTTAAAAGTTCTTGAACCTGTCCCCCGCACGTTTCACACCCGCTACCGATCAAGCCACGCCCCGCGCAAATTATAATTATTATTTACTTAGGCACCTATTACAAATTTATTATTAGAAAATAAGGGTTCACAGTTTATGCATAAGGTTCATGTTTATGAAATTAAATGTTTTTTTTTTATATTTGAGTTGATTGAATGAAAGGTAAATTGCGGTTTACGATTTATGACGTATTAAAAAAAACTACTTACTAAATCTCGTTCAAATCAATTTTCGGTGGGAGTTTGCATGGTAATGTATATCATTTTTTTTTTTGGTTTTATCATTCTCTTATTTTAGAAGTTACTAAAGCTAATGGCACATTCCTGTAAACAAATGTCAAAGCACGATAAAAAAATGGATTTTCAACGACAATCAAGCTGCACTAAAACTGTGCAAAAATGGACGTGGAATACTTGGGACTTAGATGGCGTCGTTGTGAGGAGGAGTGTTGTGAATATATAACCTTAGCACAACTTGCCTATCCAAAGTGTCTAGCTGCCTGTTTCATTTTTTATGTTTGGCAGTCCTGTCAATCCTTGTAAAACAAAATCATTCTAAAATTGTACTTTCTTTTTATGTTATTAATAAATAGAAATAGTTCTCTTCTAATTGCAACCTGGTGTTTAATCTGTATGAAGACCCAACAGTATAACTCTACATAGATTGGCACTTTGTGTTGTAGCAAGTCCCTTTTATGTATAAAAAATTGTAGATTTGTTTTATTACTACTGTACCTATTGGTACTACCTACTATGTGCTTACGCTGATAAAATTTGTTGAAATATGGTATTGTTGCCATAAGAAAAAAAGTAGAAATCGGGGCTTAAAATCCATTACTCTTAACTCACTTTCATCTGTCACTGTCTTTAATGTCACGGCTGTCATCTGACAATACAACTCTACCCCTGAAGTTCTGAAACCTTGATTCATGTGGCAGAATAGTTTGGATTTTGCTATATTATAGTAATCTGTAGGCAGAATCGGCTGGTATTGGTCGAGTATTAGATATTTAATAAAATATAATTTTGTTGACTAAAATGACACCTGAAGAAACGATAGAAAGGTTAAAGTTACTGGGCCTAAACGAACAGAAAGCAAAAGAGACCTTAAAAAATGCCAATGTTACTAAATTCTTGCTTGCGGCATTAAATGAGGTTAGTAATCAGAATTCAGAAAAACTATCAATACTTAGAATTAAAAATAAATACCTACATAATTAATGTCTAATAAAACCTTTATTTCCAGGTTAAAATAGAACAGTTGCCTTCCGGCGCCGGGATGTTGATATACCATCTGGCGACTAAGATTAAACCGCAGATCGCTACTAAATTGGCATTTGTCTGCGGCTACATCGCAGAAGGCAAACTTGATTCAACATTAAGAATAGACGCTGCCTTAGAACACCTACTCAGTCATGTTAGTGATGCTAATGTTGATGTTAGTGCATTTGAGAAAGCCTCCGGTGTTGGCGTGGTTGTCACGCCCGAACAAGTGGAGCAGGCCGTAGAGTTACATATGGCTCAATATAAAGCTGAACTTTTAGAGAAAAGGTATAGATTTAACTCTGGTACTATAATGCAAGCTGTAAGAGCTGATCTGCCATGGGCTGATGGAAAGGCTATTAGGAACGAAGTGGACATTCAGGTAGATTTTAGTCAATATTATTTAGTTTATTGATTAACAACTGATATATTATATTTCAATGTCTTTGTAAAAAAATTATTTACAGATTTTAGACTTATTAGGACCTAAAACAGAAGCTGATTTGGCTCCACCACCCAAAGTTGATAAGAAACCTAAGGGTGATGGTGGAAAAAAAGCTAAGAAGCCAGAAGATAAAGGTAAATTTACCAGTTATACCTTTAAATTGTTGTAATCAGTTTTCTTCTTTTATATTACATCTTAAATTCGTATATCCATAAATATTTTAAAATATAATAAAGCCCTTTTCTTCCGAATTCGCTACAGATTTTGCAATACATATTTCCGAGTTCTATTTGTTATATTATGTCTCACAATTCGGTGCGCCTCTTGGCATAGGCCTCCTCCAGCTCTCTCCACTTAGCTCTATCCTCTGCTACTCTAGTCCAATAAGGTCCCAAAGTTAGGCGGATATTGTCTTTCCATCTGGTTTTCGGACGTCCCTCTCTTCTACAGTCTCCTCTTGGGTACCATAAGGTGTATTTTAAAAACTCACTTTAAATTATTATATGAGAAACTTTAATTTGTAAAGTTTTACACTCAGGCTATAGAAGTTGTAGTTAAGGAAAATGATTTCTTCTTATTCTTGAAAATACATAAAACTTCTTACAAACAAATCCCTTCATTAATCGGAACATTATTATGTTCCGTTTAGTTCCGTACCAAGCTAGAATATCAAGGTAATAGCGGTCAATCTAATAACTTGTATGGTTAATCTTAAGTTAAAAAATAACCTTTTGTTGTAAAGTAACAGTTAAATGCAATTATTATTATAAAATACAATACTATTGTAAAAATTTAGTGGCTCCCAAGGATCACAAAATTGTTTTATTTTTTATATTCCAGTATTGAAACCAGCCGAAAACCCTGAAAGAATAGATGATATCGGTGGAGCATCTTCAATATCAGAATTAATGAAAAAGCTACCTTTTCATGCGCCAGGAGAAAATTTTAAAGCTGATGGCTATGTTGTAAACCCAGATACCAAACGGTTACTTGCAGAACACCTCAAAATTACAGGTGGTAAAGTTAGAACAAGATTTCCGCCTGAACCTAATGGTATTTTACATATTGGGCATGCAAAGGCAATCAATATTAATTTTGGATATGCAGCTGCTCATGATGGTGTTTGCTTCTTGAGATATGATGATACAAATCCTGAAAAAGAAGAAGAAAAGTTCTTTACTGGCATTAAAGATATGGTTGAGTGGTTAGGTATGTAGAACTTTTTATGGGTTTCTTTTAGAGTGCTACTTTTTAAAAAGTGTACTTGATATTTGTAGCCTTATACTAATCATTTAATTTATGGATCCATGATCGAATTTCAAACTCTAATTAATAATATGAATGAAATCACTTTCAGGTTACAAGCCATTTAAAATAACACATTCATCAGACTACTTTGACCAGTTGTACAAATGGGCTGTGGAGTTGATTCACAAGGATCTTGCTTATGTATGTCACCAAAGGTCAGAAGAGATCAAGGGCTTCAATCCACCACCATCACCTTGGAGAAGCAGACCTGTAGAAGAAAGTTTACAACTATTTGAGGTAATTTTGGACTTTGTAAAAGGGATGGAGCTCTGTAAATGTGAGATAGCTGAAACTATCTCTGATATCAATTTTGAAACAATTTTGTAAAATAAAACTATCCAAGATGAGATTCTGTAACAAGTTTTTGCTGGGTTGAGCTGTAACCTAATAATATTATTCACATATTGATGAAGATTACATGAAGTATTGTTATGAAATATGCAGTATAAAAATCTATTTCAACATTTTAGTTAAAAAAATGACTGCAGTCTGCTGAAATCAATTTCTTTTTGTAAAGGTTTATGTATTATTTCACCTTTGTAAATATTTTTAATAGGATATGAAGAATGGCAAAATTGATGAAGGTGATGCCACACTTAGAATGAAGATCACTTTGGAGGAAGGTAAACAAGACCCAGTGGCATACAGAATAAGGTTTAAAGCCCACCACAGGACTGGGAACAAGTGGTGCATCTACCCTACTTATGACTACACTCATTGTTTATGTGACAGTATAGAACATATTACACATTCTTTGTGTACTAAAGAGTTTCAATCTAGAAGGTTAGTATTGTTTTTGTTAATAAAATGTATTTTTTGTTTGGAGAAGAGGTTGTTATCCATTTATGCAATACTGCTAATATACTGAATGTTAAAAACCACACTTTATACACGGTGATTTTGAAAGCGTTTTGGAAAAGAAAATTTTGAGTTATTTATCAGTAACAGAAGCCATATATAACGTTAATTTAATAAAATATATATATTTTTTATCATCAAAGTCGATATTCATATCGATTACAGAGAAAAGAAGAAACCAGTAGTAGGGCTTTTCAATCGCAAGTAGGTAAATACTACGAATAGAAATACTATGCGTTTTAATATCGAGTCACATAAAGGTCGCGCGCTCACGCGCAAGGTCAAGGACGTTTAAATTATTATTCGCCGGAGTGTAGTGCGTGCATACCTGGACAATGAGTTAAGTGATCGGTGGATAGGTCGAGGAGGGCCAGTGTTCTTTAGGGAGTTTTCTTATGGTCGGAAATAAAAATACTTGTTTATACACGGGAATATGAAAACCGTGATAATTTACGCATTGCGATAGTGGACGCTTTTGATTAAGTGAAAAGTGATAGAGACACATTAAGAAAATTAAAAAACAATTGCATTACATAAACGTGGACGTTTGTGTATTGAATGCAGCGGACTCCATTTTGAGCAGTTGCTTCGATACAGAGAAGTGTAAATAGTGTAAATAGGTATGTAAGTTAATTATTCTGTAGAAAGCTCCGATTTTTTAAATACGCTTGAAATATTTATACCTACAGTCCGTTGATAAATTGATTTGTAGTGAAAAGAACAATCGTGGTTAATAATCGAAAAGAAGTTTAAATAAAAGAGGTATTTCCGACGATCCTAAGCCCGTGTAAAGTATGAAGGACAAATTGGAGTCTATCTACGTAAGTACTCGCTAGCTCGCGCCTATAGGTATACTTTTATCAGCTGCTGTTAGCGTCAGCGGTGCGCAGCGGCCGCCGAAACGCACGGACGTGTTTCATTCATATAAGATAATGAATGAATGATCAGTCCATTACTACTTTCCAAGTCGATCGAGTAAAAATGAATATTAAAACTGAAACTTTTTTTTAGACAACATTACAATTGATTTAATCATTTTTATTGGTACTATAGATGATTCCAAATTAAAATGTTTCGTTTCCAAAACGCCTAAAAAATCACCGTGTATAATGGATATCATCATATTACATGACAAGTTTAAATAGTGCTAATATTAGTAGAATATGTTGCTTAAAGTGAAATATTGTTCTATATATCTAGTTTCTATATTAATATACAATGTTTATTATATTATACTTAATAAATTTAATATTCGACTGCACGGATGGCGTAGTGGTTTAAGCGGTCACCTCGCCGAGTGTTGTGGGTTCAAACCCCACATGGAACGACACTTTGTGTGATCCACAAATTGTTGTTCTGAGTCTGGGTGTTCTTTGTGTTCGTTTCATGTATGTTTGTAAAGTCCCCCGCGACACAGGAATGTATTCCTAATGCGGGGGTTGTCTTTATAAAAGAAAACAAATTGAATGTACATTCTTATATTACTCACCCATTTAAAATGGATATTCTGTAATAGATTTAAAATATATGTTATTATTAAACTGTATGTTCATATTACAGGTCATCATATTATTGGTTATGCAATGCCCTTGGAATTTACTGCCCTGTCCAGTGGGAGTATGGACGGTTAAACGTGAATTATACTGTAGTATCTAAAAGAAAAATAGCAAAACTAATAGAAGAAGAAGTTGTTAGAGGTAAATCATGATGTATCTCCTTTACCTTCCCCGGTAGAGGCAATAGCCCATCGCTTGCTTCTATTTTGACATTTTAATATTAAAATTCATATCAAAGGAGAGAATCTCGAGAGAATGTTTTTGTATAAAACTATGTTGACAATTCAATATGAACTTACCCGTACTTTCCGTCCCGTTTAATCAATTTAAACTGGCAAAATCTAATGAGAAAGCTCGTTCCGGTGAGTGTTCTTAGGCGAATCATGTACTTCAATTTATTTTATAGGATTTTATTATTTATGAAATGGATTAGTACAATGAATGTCGTCATGTGTCCCAGACTGGGACGACCCGCGGCTGTACACGCTGTCGGCGCTGCGGCGTCGCGGCGTGCCACCCGCCGCCGTCAACTCGTTCTGCGCCGCGCTCGGCGTCACCGGCGCTCTCGGCGCCGTGGACCCCGCCATGCTCGACGCCTCCGTCAGAGACGTGCTCAACCTCACCGCGCCCAGGTAACTTTTCTATTTTCTTTTTAAAGACAACTTTCCACTAGGAAGATATCCTTGCGGGGTAATTTACAAATATTTATTAAATCTGTCTCAAAACAGCAATTTTTGGATCATACAAACTCCAAAACTAAGCAGGACAACAGCATTGCAGAGAGAAGGAAAACTTGACACAAACCCAGAGTGTCACCACCCCTATTCATCCCGTGGGTGTCGTAAGAGCCGACTAAGGGAAAAAACTAAGCAGGACAACAGCATTGCAGAGAGAAGGAAAACTTGACACAAACCCTTTACCAACCCGTCTGGCCAGCGTGGTATAGTAGGCCAAAACCTCCTTTCTCAGGAGAGGCTTATGTCTAGCAGAGGACTATGAAAGGCTGTTGATGATGATGATGACAAACTCCTATGTCACGAATTCTGCTTTCTACTGCTCTGAATGTTGTGGAACATTCAGAGCAGTAGAAAGCAGCAAAGAGACCGCTTAAACCACTACGCCATCCGGCCCGTCAAAAACACTTCTGCTTGAAACACCAACGTTCTTACTCCTTATAAAATAAATTTATGCCATAACACTTTACCTCAACTCAAGAGAAGTTGTGGTGTTTGTACTGTGGAGGAACGGGTGTCATGTCCCTTCAACACAAAGGGAGGATCCTCCTACCAGGCGAGGTGATCATGCCTGGCGGGCCGCGGCCCAACGTTTGATGTTGGGAAGTTGTATATATGCTAATCGGCGAGGGAATTCTTTATATACGCGATACAGGATTAGCAATTCTTATTTTAGTAGTTACTCCGTAGTTCGGTGTGTCTTCATTAGATGTTTCTGTTTCTTTGTATGTGGGAGTCGCCACAGTACATAACCATTATGACAGCTCCAATTAATGATGATGATAATAAAATACAAGTAACACTAAAAACAATTTTCTTAGCACATGCAAAATCCCAATAATCATTCCCCTAACTAGAGCCAACGGTGAATGAATTTGTTAGACTCGAACCAACTAAAATAGGTGGAGTGAAGTTTCCGAAGTGTCGCTGTCGTCTCCCGGCTCTAAAGCATCCTATAAATAATCTACATATACATATATTACACTGCATTATTTCGGATTTTATTTAAATTTACAATCAATATGATTTGATCTTGAGTAGAGGGAACATATACAAAAAAAAAGCATAAAATTCCTAAAGTACGAAAAGATAATTTATTGGTACCTGATTGATCAGAGGGTAGGGCTTGATCGATGCGTCGCTATTTTCTTAACGCCAATGGACTATACTATAAACGTTTTGTTGAGCATAGTAAGCTTCCGAAATATTCAATGTCATAACATGGGTAAGCTTTCGAAGGACATTATTATACTGTGTTGTTCATTGTTGCAGTTTGATAACGTTATCTAACAACTAGAAATTTTATTATTTAGTTCTCGAGATCGGGTGCTTCTTGTAATATGTTAAATTCGAGTACATAACTGTTCTTTTAAACCAGAATCCAATAAGAGAAACGATAAAGTCATTAAATATTAAACTACCTCCAATCTCTGCACCACAAAACATTGTCGCTGTTAACATTATGTCATAATTAACTTTTAAAAAGTAGCGACATCAATGTGCCTAAATCATGACTAATGATAATAAGCTGTATAATTCATACTTTAATTTTCACTCCTCAGAAGAAAAACATTTTTACCAATTTGAAACGTTCCCTGTATTCAGTCGGTGGTTTCGTCAAAAAGATTTGTGTAAAGTTGTGTCAACTGGCTTAAACTAAGGTTTTATCTATTACCCAAGACTTCCAATTGATTTATTTCTTTTCCTAGATAAATACCTAGATAGAATAAATACTGCTACTTCATAAGTACCTACTACCTATTTTTTTTTTCATCGTAAATATTAAATAATATATCTTATAAATACAAGGTCGTTTCCTTGGCCGTATCCTCAACAACCTGTATATCCTTCTCTTCATTATCAATTTATCACATACATCCCCAATAGAATTGTCAATTCACTATTTTTGGCAGAGAGAATTCAATTGTGGTAAATACTCCGAATAAGTGTTAAGCACCGTGTCAGTCATAACAGTAAGTGTAGGAGTGTAATTTATACCTGTAATACATACTCTGCTTAGTGTCGATAGCGATGTGTATATTTATTTATTTATTACAAACTGAAGGATTTACATCTATGATGATCAGAATAAAAGCAGTAGCAATTACAAATCCTCACTTATATAAATCAGAGATAAGTTACAGTGCACAAGACAATACAGAATATTATCAGGAGGTACTATGTAAGTTACAGGCACAGATCACCTACACATTACACAGAACGTAATAATATACACACAAAACAGACAGGACCCATAACAATAACTACTCGGACCCATCACCATCACCCCTGAAGAATTTAAGGCTTAAACACCTCCTCGCTCCCGTTACACTAACATTAAAAATATCAATTCCAAATTGTTCACACACATTATTGGGGCTTCTAGTTGAATGAATAACAAAAAAAATATCTATAATTCGTCAGTGCAAATGGTAACTCAGCGTTAAAGCGAGTTCTTGGCGGAATATTAATAATCAACTTAGATAAAAGTTGGCAGCAGTCAATTTCGTTACTATTTTTTTTTAATAATAGGGTACAATCAGCGATTTCACGACGCGTTGTAAGAGGTTGTAAATGGTACTTCTTGCAAAGGTCAAAGTATATTTCTGAGTGATACGGTACTTTCTGGTGAAAGCAGAAATATTTTATAAACCTTCTCTGGATATTCTCAATCCGGTCTACATATTTTTGGTAGCAAGGATTCCAAACTTCACATGCATACTCTAAATGGCTTCTGACAAAGGTACAATATAGAATTTTTAAAGTTATTGCCTGTTTGAAGCCCTTAGACAGTCGCATTATGAATCCTAATGCTTTAGAAACTCTGGCAACGATTGCATCTATGTGTTCTTCATAGATAGCTTCGACTCATGCGTGACACCCAAATCCCGGACGGAAGCACATCTAGGCAGCGATTCACCGTTTAACATATAGGCTGTAGTTATAGCGGATCGTTTTCACGAATATGTCACCACCGAGCATTTTCTAGCATTCAGATCTAGCTCGTTGTTTCCACAGTACTCCTCCAAACGAGTCAAATCAGCTTGAAGAGCGGTTATATGTGATGAGATCGCTGCAAAAATTTTCATATCGTCAGCAAAACATAGGAGTCTCGATGATCTACAGCATAATTCTATGTCGTTCACGTATATCGTAAATAGAAGGGGTCCAAGCAAAGACCCCTGAGAACAGCCGCTCGAGATAGGCACCCAGCCAGAGATATAGTTATTGAGAACTACAGCTTGAGTCCTATTCTCCAAGGAATTCTTAAAAAGTATAGAAATAGGTTGGGAAAGGGATGATGCACAGTGCACAAGAAGTTTTGGAGATATGTTATCCGGTCCTTGCGCCTTGGATGTATCCAGCTTTCGAATTAAGTCACCAACGTAGTCGACGTTTATTTTAATTTTACAAAGGTCGGAAATAGAGAGAGAATAGCTGGATTTACGACTGTTATCGACAGTATTTGAAGACTTTTTAAGAAAGTTTGATTCAAAAGAACGCGTCACATATTGATACCCCTGTAAGCAAAGTTTGATTATTGCACGTTAAGGAGCTAGGGATCGAGTTAGATTTGTGACGGTTTTTGACAAATGTCCAGAAATGTTTCGTATTAATCTTGATTGATGCTTCCGTAAGCTCTAAATAGGACGTATAACATTCAGACTCCATTGTTTTAACTCGCGCTCGGAGGAGCTTGTACGCCAATTCATCTGACTTATTACCATACGTCTTGAACTTTTTAAGGTACTTGTATTTTTCTTTTATTGTTCTTATTAACGTGGGGCTGTCACTATATGATATCACTATTATGTTATAGAATATTACTTCACAGTACTCCCAATAAAACGTACTATTTTGTTACAGAATTATGATAGTCCTTGAGCCATTAAAGATCACAATCACAAACTTTCCAAGTGATAAACCGATACAAGTAACTGTACCTAATTTCCCTAACCAGCCTGACAAAGGATCGTACGCAGTAATGTTTAATAAAGTCATTTATATTGAAACTACGGACTTTAAGGAAGAACCGGACAAAGGATATCGCCGTCTCACTCCGAAACAGACCGTGGGTTTAAGACATGCTGGATATGTCATCAAAGTAAGTACTACTACTGGGACAGGGATAACGGTAACCTCTTCAGAGGAAGGTAAAAGTCCATAATTTGGATTAAATGTGTGGTGAAGTATCAAGTTTCGTGACTTGACTATCGAACACGGCGGGGCCTTTCGAAGCAGATTGTTTCAATGTGAAAATATATGTAGAAACAAATCCTTCCTGCCGATTTTTAAAAACGTCTAGTAGTGTGGCTATTAAAAGGCCATTTCTTGCATTAAAGGGCCTGCTAATAATAATCTTAATTTGTGTTTTTAAACTTAGTTTGAAGAGGATTTGAATTGCTAATAATAAATTATATATGGTAAATTATTAGGTATCAGAAATAATTAAAGATGCAAGTGGAAAAGTGCTTGAAGTACAATGTACAGCGCAGCCGGCAGATTCAGCGGAGAAACCCAAAGCTTTCATTCACTGGGTTTCTGAGCCTGTTGATGTTGAAGTCAGGTTGTATGAGCCGCTGTAAGTATCGATAAAACCAATTTAATTGTAATGTTTTGCATTTTATGTTAAACTGTAATCAGCTTAGTTCCCATTGCTATAAAATTTCGTTAAAAGTTTAGCTACATTTTCTTTATCTCTAAGTTCATTATGGATGTTTTTGCAATTATCTTCATGCAAAACAGAAAATGTAAATGTATAAATGCAACCCACAAAAACGACAAAAAACAATAGTGAAGCTATTAAAAATACCAGTTTTTTTAATTGCATACTAATTAGGCATCTTATAAATGATATACTTAATTTTAAATGCAAAAGTGAGTTTATTTGTTTGATTGACATGAAATTTTGGGTACATAGTATACAGAGTGGGTTTCAATCAGATTAAAGTACTGTTGGAATATAGAATAGGTCAAACAAGCAAATGGTTCACCTGATGGTAAGTAGCTACTGCAGCACATGGCTAACTCAGTGACAAGCAACGAGAGAATAACTTAACATCAGTTTTCTGTGAGGCCTTGGGATCACTCCAGTCCAACCAGCCCATATGTACCGAAGCTTGGCTCTCCCACCGTTAAATAAAGATATAAAAACGACATTAAATTGAATTTATGACAAAATCTACCTTCACGCGATCGAAGTTAAAATAACAATATGTGTCGAGAATCAAACCTCGATCCTCGATATTGCGGTGGGCCGGTGTTTTAACCTTCTGAACTGCTAGCGAACGGAGCGGAGGTGACGGGGAGGCAAGGAGAAGTGAGGGCGCAGGCGCAACAGCTTCCACTGCGATTGCGATTACATGCACTCGCCTTACATACTCGATCGGGATCACTGCTCTGTGCAACGTACCTATTTGTCGATATTACAACCCAGCGCAAAATACACTTTACTTTTTATTATTTCTCTAGCAACACCGAGATCTTAACAATATGTGTCCTTTTTTACTCAATTTTGCCCACAATCACTGTTCCACTATCTGTCTAAGACGGTGTCCTTTTTGATAATCATATAAATAACATAAAACTTGTAGGTTCAAACATAAGAATCCAGAAGACCCGAACGAGGTTCCGAACGGTTTCCTGTCTGATTGTCGAGAGGACACCTTAAAGGTTGTAAACGCTTACGCGGATGCTTCTATCAAAGGAGCTCGAGTGTTCGATAAATTCCAATTTGAAAGAATTGGATTCTTCTCTGTGGATCCTGACACTACTGACAAAAAAGTGAGTATTTATTTTGTTTACATTGCCTGTTAGCCTTATTTTGCAGAACTTCATCATCATCATCATCAACAGCCTTTAATAGTCCACTGCTGGATATAAGCCTCACCTTAGAAAGGAGGTTTTGGCCTAATACATAACTTTGCATAACTTACTACTACATAATACATTTTTCGGTTTTAGATAATGGTAATGAATTTCTCTGAAGAAAACAATGATCTTAACTTTTCTAATGAACATTTGGAAAAACCGACGTTTTATTTCTATTCGCTATAAGATATCGTATCAGAATAACAGATTTGACACATTTAATCCAATTTGACAAAACTTTTAGTTACCTGACATTCTCGTAATCCAGCTAAATGTACCTCGATCCTAACAATGTAATATAATATTAGGTCTTCACATATGAAATTGGCGTTTTGTACGGGTGGAATATAAAGTCTTTTTTTTTTTGTAAAATATATTTAATTAATCAAAGTATGCACCGTTGTTATCTATGCACTTTTGCTATCTCATCGGTAGTTCATTGATCCCTTTACTAAAAAACCATGAGGGCGAGAATCAATAAACTCTTTGAAGGCGGTTTGGACTGCCGCATCGGAGTTGAATTTTTTTCCTTGTAAGAAGTTGTCCAAATTTCTGAAAAAATGGTAATCTGTTGGAGCAAGGTCCGGGTGGTCCACCGTACTGGTGGATGTCGCAGACATTCCAATTGTAGTTCATCTAACTTAGTGGTTGTTTGTTGTGCAGGGTGTGGTCTTGCGTTATCGCGAAGCAGCAGTGGCCTAGAGCGATTGACCAATCTCGGTTGTTTAGCAGCTAATTCTTCCTTCATGGTTTGCAGTTGCTGACAATAGATATCTGCCGTAATCGTTTGGCCAGATTTTAGAAAGCTGTAGTGAACGACACGACACCAAACACTCACAAGTAACTTTTTCTGGGTCAATTTTCGTTTAGGGCAGGATTTAGGTGGGTCTCCAGGGTCCAGCCATTGCGACGAGTGCTTCCGATTATCGTACAGTATCCACTTTTCATCACAAGTAATGATTCGATTTAAAATCCCTTCATTATTGTGTCGGTTGAGGAAAGTAACACAGCATTCGACGCGTGTTTGCAAGTTCGATTCACTCAATTCATGAGATACCCATCGTTCAAGTTTTTTACTTTTCCCATTGGCTTCAAGTGGATCAATACAGTTTTATCACTTACCCCGAATCCTGCAGCTATCTCTGAAGTGCTTTGTGAGCGATCCGCTTCCACAATATCTTTTAATTCTTCATTTTGAAATCACAAACGTACCGTGCTTTCTTTTGCGACACCAGCGCCGTACACATCATCAATCCTTCGAGCTGTTCCTGCAGCACTGGTGCCACGGTAGAACTCGTACTCGTAAATATACCGATATTTCATGTTTTCCATTGTGCAGTAATAAGCGAAGCCAAAGAAAAAAGAAATGAGGAAAAAACAAATTAATGACCGTTTTCAAAACTCAAATGTACCAGCAAAAATGAATTTTGAATTTGGAATTCTTAACCAAAGAGGAGATATTTCAGATCAAAGTGGTCAGTACGACAAAACGCTAATTTCATATGTAAGGACCTAATATTATATTATCTTACATCGTTAGGATCGAGGTACGTTTAGCTGGTTTACGAGAATGTCAGGTAATTAAAAGTTTAGTATCTGTAGAATTTGATACCACGGAATTAAAGGATGTGTCCACTTTTTGTATGGACGTTGGTTTTTATTCCGAGTAAAATCCATTATGGCTGAAATTACACTGATATATAGCAGCTAAAATTAGGATTTGGATATTAGTTAGAAAGTAATTGAAATGCAGGCTTTAAATAAGTTTTAAAAAAAAGTTATTTTATGTTAGTAGATATTTTTATTAGAGGATGACAATACTAAATATCCTATTTAATATTATTTATTCACAAGATAAATCAATAGTATATAACGCTTTTCATCTAAACATGACGTAGTCTATCATATTTGCATGTGTGTTGTCTCTTTATATTTGTAAAAATCTCACAATTCTTCATACCATACTCAAAGTAAACATAAAAAATTATAAGAATTGTCAACGAGCGCATAAATAGAATATTATAATTTTATTTATTTTACACCAATTACAGTATGTTAGTTAAATATTACAGACGGATAGTAATATGAAGACAATACAAAAAGGGGAAATTGCTTTTAAAGATTCTGGATTCTTACGTTTCTTTCTTTCGGTCTAAAACGTTCTAGCTTATTTTTCTAATAAAATGCTTATTATTTTAATTATAAATGTGTAATTTATTATTTGATAACTATACTATTAATAGCCATGAGATAACTTATAATATAAATAAATTCCATAAATTACAAGTGATTGAAAAAACACTTTCAAGTTAAGCCCATATAGTACAAAAAAACATATTCACTTTTCGGCAATATAGCGATCTATTATGAATCAGACCCAAAGTTACTAAATTTTGTAAAATATAAAGGAGCAACTATAAATATTATTCTGTATAATACAAAAAGTTTAAAACAAAACTCACCTGTTTTTTGTACAAACACGAACAGAACAAAGTTTCAACGGTTCGCTGTTGGGAAATATGAACACGTTACTGCTTGTGACCTAGTAGCACAAAAAACGGGAGACGAGCGGGGAGAGGCACAAATATACTTACCAAGTCATTATTATCCTTTTTCTTTCTCTGTCAGTCCTGACCGTTAAAGAATTTCATTTTGTGCCCTTAGCATTTAAAGTCACACTCCTACAAAATGTTGATTTAACCCCTTATATTAACTAAGGGAGCGATATATACAATCATCAACAACCTTTAACAGTCCACTGCTGGACATAAGCCTCTCCTTAGAAAGGAGGTTTTGGCCTACTATACCACGCTGTCCAGACGGGTTGGTATAGGGTTTGTGTCAAGTTTTCCTTCTCTCTGCAGTGCTGTTGTTCTGCGTAGTTTACTACTTTAATCGGCTCTTACGACACCCACGGGATGAATAGGGGTAGTGACACTCCGTATTCTTAATCCGTCACCACACAGATGAGTATTTGGTTCATGGCTACGGTAATATTTTCAAGCATAATTTTTTTTATGGACAACAGCTTTAATTCAAATTACAAACTATCCACAAATAGGAACTAAATCTATAAAGAATTGCATTATATTTCTGCATCCTCCATTATGTTCATATTTCATTAATATTTTATTTCCATTGTATCTTAGTTGATATCGAATTTTATCTGTTTTCACTTATTAAGTAATCCATTGTTTTGATTTCAGATAATCTTCAATAGAACTGTATCCCTGAAAGAAGATACAGGAAAATAAATGTCCATATGTGAAACAAGTATCATAAATTTTATACGAATTAACAATAAATCTTATTTATTGATCGGCTGTTTTTATTACCTTGACTGATATTGTGTTATCATATTATATACATTGTTTATCTTATCTTAAATGTAATTATTTTCTTAGAATACTTTGAAGATCCCCTCGAAAGTATTTCATTACGCTGGAAGAAATGACACAGTGGATTTCTAGAGTATTCCATCACTTCCATTGTTGCTGTATATTTACAAAATATAGGTATATTTTTACAGAAGTATAGACATATTGGAGATTTTTTTTTATACCCTCAATCAGCTTATACACGGCCGTCTCATCCCAAACTAGGCAGAGCCTGTACTATGGGAATCAGGTGGTGATAAACATACTTATATATTTCTAAATACATACATATTGTCACGAGCGGTGTATATAATAAATAAGAGTTGTCGGTTAATTACTTTTTTTGCACTGTATTTACTAACACTCACTTCACAGCGCCATGTAGCGCTGTAAGGTATCATAATTAATCACAATCTCAATAGTTGTACTTTACTCGGTACTAGATAGCGCTGTCCTCCGCATTCCACACAATTCTGAAACAATCGATACCATTTCATCCTATGGAGCAACAATATTATAAATAAATTACACCCAGACACAGAACATACGATCGTATTTATTCACACAATTACTTGTCCTGGATGGGAATCAAACCCACGACCTCTGGCATAGCAGTCAGTTGGCTAGACCAATAGGCCCGTCCCGCCCGATTAGTTACAAACCCAAGGTATGTGTCCACCACGACTGCACGTCGCCACTCGCCACTCAAAAGCCCCACTATAAAAAATCTGGAAACTCCAAGGCCTGAGCTAAGATCCCAAGTATTTTTGCGTGTCTGAGTCGAAACTTTCAACGTATTTATTTCACAGTCATTAGCAGTGAAATAAATACGTTAAATGTTTATATCATCTATCTATATATATATATATATATCTATTCTTCGCGTTAGTTTTGTTCGTCATTTCATATCAATGCAACCACAATATGCCACAGCGAAGCACGGTACAGCTAGTTTTTTTTTTTTTGCAGCATTGTAGATTCTAATTAGAGTAATACATTTTTTTCGTATCTGAGCGAAACAATAAGTTAATTATGTTACTACACCCCATTTTCACTATAGTCCATTCGCGTTAAGAAAATACTGACGCTACGATCAAGCCCCGCACACTGTCTAATCGGGTTCCAAGATTTCGTACGAAACGATAATTACTTGGCACCGAATGGCCTATAGAAAACCTTAGATACAGTTTTTTTTGCGAAAGAGGGTAGGTACCTACGTACTTAGGAGTTAACGATGACTTGTGACGTCATATTATAATATGACGTCACTTTGCAATCGTCTACCGGTTCCAATAGCAGTGGATACGTACGGTTTAACATACAACGAAATTGTAACCCTGAATGGGAGTAGATAGCAATGTGCCTGGTGGAAAAAAAGAAATTATTCAGTAATATTTCAAATTCATACTATACAAGATTACGTACACACACCACCTGTCTATATATTTATTAGCGTAACCTCTCGTAACATTATAAAAATATATTAACACTTTCATTAAATTATTTCTTAATTTTAGTGCCGAAATGTAGATTTTAAAGTGTTTTTCCAATCAATTGTTACTAAATATGTACCTGTTTAAGCTGTACAGCCCAGCTCTTGTTTTTGTCGTACTCAGTTATTTTGAAAAATGCCAACTAATTTATTAAATAGCATAGAAATTTTAATTTTTCACATCTAACCATCAGAAAATATATTATAAATGTATAATTTATAATACCTTTTCGAAAACGTATAAAAAAGTATGTAATTAACAACATTGAAAGCTCCACTAAGTACTTATTTCGATTTTTTATCAATAAATCTCACAGCTTTTTTCCAAAAGTGGGCAAAGGTTAACTAAGGATTACTCCTTGGTTAACCTTTGCCCACTTTTGGAATAATCGGTGTTCAGCCGAGTCGGTGGCAGGACGACTGTTCGTAGTGTGATGATTGTGAATAAAAATAGGACCTAGTCACGATCTTTTAATATAATATTATGGGTAATTAAAAATATATACAATACAAAACTATTCCTTATAGATTCAGTTTGCTTAAGCATCTTATTAATATTAAAATTCATGGATAGTCTCGTCCTAATTACTAGTATAGAAACGCAACACAACTAAAAAGAGTAACACACTTCACATTTGAATTCAGAAGTCATTATATTTTTTTTCGGTACTGATATAAGTACAGTTATATCTAAATATGAGCTATGGGGTAAAGGCTGGGAGTGTGCAGCTTTGAGGCACACATTTACTTAGAAAGGCAATTTTCACGAAACAGGACAGGACTGCCTGATACTATTTATAATCTTTACTATTTACATCAAATCTAAATTTACTAAAGAATTCTGTCGAAATCTTCGAAAAAAATATTTTCTTTTAAATTTAGTGTAAAGGAGTGAACTTTCTGTAGTATCTAGGATATGTTGAGAGGCGAGCATGAGGGGCGAGACGGCGCACGATGGGGCGGCGGCGCGGCGCGTATCGAGCGTGGGCGGCCGCGCATGGCATTAGTTCGCCATACTCGGTCACACCGCGATATGCACTACTACGCGATTACACCTCGTACTAAAACCCAATACGTACGATATTACATAGTTGCGCGCGACGAGCTTACAATGTAGAATCTATTCAATCACACGTAAACTTAAGGTAAGTCTTTAACATTGTTTTACTTAACTTTATCTCTGATGGGGTTTACTGGTCACTCCTACAATGTTCATAACCATGGACCGAAGGAAAGTGGTTCAAGTGCGTCATGTTGACGTATGCATGACGTAACCTAGCAGAACACAAAAAATAGGGCATTTGTTGAATAATTAATGCATATTATGTATAGGTAGGTATAGGGAAAAGAATGACTTTTCACCTTGACACCTACGATACAATATTTGCATAAGTGTGTTATACTTTATCAGGTTGAATGGTTACCACCAACCTTTTGTCAAGTTTTTTTAAGCCTAAGGCTTCTAATGTCCCAATATTAATTTGTTGTTAATACACCTCTGTCTATCCCTTCGGGGACGTAGATGTGAGTGTTTGTATGTAGGTATATACTTCATTTCTGTATTTCCAATTCTGACATATACATAAATAAATATTTACAGACTGAATGTGTGTAGGTTATGGACTTACAGGTTTGTTAAGGGAACCTGAAGGCTCCAAATTTGAATAGGTATTCCATTTACAGACTCCATAGTGAGTTTAAACCTTTAGTGAAATAGACGTCTACTTTTTATTAAATATTGCAAACGGATCGTTGGACTGTCCCGAGCTTGCCTCAAAAATATGCCCGTGCCAATCCACCAAGATTAGACCATGGCTAAATGTCCCTTTGATCACAGCAAATTAGAGACATAATTCATTTTTCTTGCTTAGTGCGGTAACTTTTAACAATCTTTCCTTAGACATAGATATTGATATATTTTACAGCAGCACCGCTGCAATATGCGTTTGTATACATTGAGTATAATAGTATACACTATTTTATGAAAATCTGTTTAATGGTTCACAAGTCGTTACCTAAACAAATAATAGTAAAAAAAAAACCGGACTGCCAAAGAACTATTTAAAAGTTATGCAGTAGAGAGACGAGCACGAGGTTCGACACAAACATGGCCCCTTTTTATTTTCGTTTTCAAAAACTTTTTTAGTTATCAAAAACTTTTTAAGCCAATTTATTATTCCTTATTAAACACAAGTAATAATTATAAGTATTTAAATATAAGTATAACTTATATTATATAAGTATTTAAATATAAGTATGACTTATGTTTTTTTGTAATCCTCTTTTAATTGCCTTGATTTTGATACCCTACTCGATAGGCTTGTTTTTTTTCTATTAACCTCTTAGGTACCTACTATTTTACGCTAAAATCCGCTATTTTAATTTTTTATTTTAAAAAGCCATCTAAGTACATTTGGGTTTTTGAGACGGATAAAACAATACATTATCTGTCGAATCCATCCAGCTATATATGGAAGATACGAGGTAATTAAGGAATTTAAAAAGATACGCGCCAAAAACATAACCCTTCCTTGGCAGTTGGATTAAAAATACCATCTATGCTTCACATTAAAAGAGTACCAACCCATTTTCTGTCCCACTTAAAGCATCGTTTGTCCTAAAAAAAAACCAATTTCAAACTGTCCCTAAACTTTTCCATAAAAAAAGGATTTGACCATAAAAATCTTAACAATATCTACCCACGCAGAAATTAAACTCTATCATCTTTTTTCGGTTTAGAGAGCTTATCATTCGCTATCTATTCTAACAGCACTATGTTGAAACCGTAATGGTGGTGCGATTAGTTAAATGGAACACTATTTGCATATCAACGTAGATATATACGTACATACTTGTTTGTACACAATCGGGCTGTCTAAAATTTTTTATTTTTTTAAATTCAACTACCAACAAGCAAGTGTGAAAAAAATGCCGTTTACTCTTTTAATATTAAGTAAGCAGTTCTTCACAACATTAGACATTAGGGATAGAACACTCGTAGGAAGGCAAAATATACGTTTATCTATACTAATATTATAAAGCTGAAGAGTTTGTTTGTTTGTTTGTTTGTTTGTTTGTTTGAACGCGCTAATCTCAGGAACTACTGGTCCGATTTGAAAAATTCTTTCAGTGTTAGATAGCCCATTTATCGAGGAAGGCTATAGGCTATATATCATCACGCTAAGACCAATAGGAGCGGAGCACCAATGAAGAATGTTTCAAAAACGGAGAAAATTTATTACTATTGAGAGACGCAGACGAAGTTGCGCGGGTCAGCTAGTGTTGAATAAACAAGCGGCAGGCAGGCCTGTAGGTCTGGTGGTTAGCGATCTTGTTTGCTAAGCCAAGGGTCGTGGGTTGATTCCCATCCAGGACAAATATTGTGAGATGAGCAAGATTATTTTTATTCTGTGCACTCTCTCTAAGTATGGACTCCATAATATAGACTGGAGAAACGAGTTATCGGTGCCCGTAAAACTTATATCTGCAACACTAACCCCTAACTCACTATGAGTTAGGGGTTAGTGTTGTAGTAATAGACTATGACGCATATGATTAAGTGGCAAGGTCTCATTGACTTAATCAAATGCGTCGCAACTTTACAGGATAAATTTTATGAATTGCGATACCGTCATGTGTTTGTAATGTATGCATAGGAAATATTACATATTTCTCTAAGACAATAGTTCTCCCTGTCGGAATGCAGTGGTGTTGACTTAATGACTTTGTATGAGTAGCGTATCCAGATGTTAACAGTGTTAGGTAAATTCTATTGTGAAGTATACAATCACATAGAAATGTAGGTATGTTGACGATAAATACCAATTTTGTTATAGGTCCAATCGACTTCCTATTCCTTACATTCCATTAACGGTTCATTTAATTAATCCGTCCTTTACATGTGGTTAAGGCGTTGGACTTGTGATCTAGAGGTCGTGGGTTCAAATCCTGACCAGTATACTATCGACGTGAGCCCACTCCTAACACAAGCAATGCAGCTTAGCGGGAGGGGTTAACGGGAATACTAGTAATTTCGGTTGCTAGTAGACCTTTAAAAAAAATGGTACATCAGTGTGTTTTTGTTTGAAAGCTGAGATGATCAAGCTTCTTAGTTCTTATTTGTGAAGATCATCAGCTCATTTCTTAGTTCATGAAAGAATTTCTGTAACTTACACAACTTCGATTAATTTGATATTTGGTGTAGGTAGGTACTTTTATTTTAGTGGAATTTCCATGATATAGAAACCTTGACCAGGTGCTGAAGCCAAACCTTGAGTTGGTGCTGGTGTCGGGGGTGTCCCAAAATATATGTATGGGTAGGTCCGGACGTATTTAACGGAATTATTGATCTGTAGGTAAAACTGACCCTGAAACATGAAGGATATAAAGGACGACTCTCCATCGCCTAGAGCTTTTTATGTAGGTACATGGGTACTATGGGTACATACTGAAGATTAATTAAGTTCCACCTTATATTTCGTGCAAATGAGAAGCAAAAGCAAGTGCTTTAAGATACTTTTTAACAGCTAATTACTTGAAATAAGCTGTTAAAAACACTTTTGTGAGACACAGTGTATAAAGCTCATCAACATAAGTTATCGATGTAGTTGAGAGGAGTACTTGGTTACGTACAATAGGTAGGTTTAATAATTGGACATGTTTCTCTTCTCTTTGTTACCATAAATGACCTAAAATAATAATGACCACCACTTCAGCGCCACAACATAATATGACCATAAATAACGTAGTCAGAGATATATGACATCGCTTTGTATTGATCGATAGTCGTTAGCCTCAAAAATTTGATAACCACCTAATCAAATTAAAATACATTCTTTGTGTTTTTCCTTTCAACATAAGTTATACAGCATACAACTTATGTTATGTTGTATGCTGTGTGTTTTACAAAATAAAGTTTTATTTATTTATCTTTATTTATAAATAATACATTTCGGGATTCTTGTAAAGTCATGTCCCTCTGTAGCCTTATGAACGTAATTATATACTTATATGTATATAAATTAAGAAAATACTTAGTCAATTTTCTGTATCTTATGTTACAAAATGTATACAGTAGGGATAAATAAATTAACCTCTATACAGCCTACGTCACTTCTACTTAAGGTTATTGTGGTATCCAATTAAAAACAGTTCCAAAAAAATATTTACGTGTCTAACAACAGCCTTTGAGGACGCAAGTTGTACAAGTCTGGCCCGTTTTATTGATTTTACCAACAAGCGCTCGCACGAGCGATACTTTACCTAACTCAAACCACATTAATCGAGATTCTCAATTGCTGGTAGTTATGATGTTGCGTTATGAGTCGAATACTTAGTTAAATTATAGTCTAATACCATCGTGATTGATGCGATTTCCATTTCAGTTTAGCCCCCGTAACTTAAAGCATGTTTACATACATTTTAACATGCTTGATAGGATTCATCATCCCGTTTAAAATACCATCTGTACACGCGCCTGAACTCACGGGCCATTGAAGTTTATGAAGTAAGAAGAAGACAAACCCCTTGAGAAACAGCAGGATTACCTAAATATTAAACCATTGATGAAAATGATGCAACCCACACACTTCGTTTAATAGAAGATCTCTTCGAAAATGTGAATAACACTGAAATAAGTAGTTTACAGGTTTATTGAAAGTCTTGCAATAATTAGTAATTATAATCCTTCATCAAAATAAACACTATGATAACATACATAACATTAGTGTAATTTAACATCCGCACAAAATAATAATTACATAACTTTTACTTATATCTCGCAGATTTTCGCATAAATTGCTTTTACAGTAAAGCCGCATTTATGTCTGGTTTTTTTGAAATCATCTAAATTTGTTTTACTGTACATTTATTTCCAACTTGAAATTTATTATTTACAGTCACTGCCTTTTTATTAAATTGCCACTGATGCCACACACAATAGGTATCTACACTGCCTACTCCACTTCTACGCCTACGAGAGTGGCAAGTAAATTGTGATAACTTGTAGCCGCTTTTCTTCTCAGGCGGACTACTCACCGGCTGACCCAGTGGAGAGATCTATGAGATTACCTCAGGGCGCCTTCTAAGAGAAAAGAAGTGTGTGCGTGTGGGAAACCTACGGGACTCTTTAGAGGAAAACAACTTACACCTCAGTCATACATACATGTATATTTCAAAACAAAATTAAATTTACAATAAAAAAAAAATCAGAGGGTATAAAAAAAACCGCAGCGGAGCGCGTCAGAGCCGAGCTGATGGTGCTCGGTGCCTCCTCGTCGTCCCTCCAGGAGGTTACTTCCTCTTCCGCCCGAGTCAGCTATTTATATTGGATATGGATAAAAGTTTAACAAATTTGTAATTATAAGTTTAAGTACGTAACTCTTGGGTACGGCTGTCCGCTTGCGTCGTGAGCCGCGCAATCACCAGCCTTGCCAGAGGGTACCAAGAAACTTGAGTCTGTACCAGAAGGCCACAAAAGAGCAAGCACGCCGTCTGAGACTGACCGTCTTGAGCCCGAAATCTGGGACCCTACGAATGGATTAGCACTCATATGATTAAACAGGTTCCAGAAACAAATAGGTTTAAGTAGAATTAAGAACATACTCACCACTTTAGTGTGGGTACTTTGAACAGATAATATATTAAGAAAATCAAATCACACAGCAATCAAAACACTATATAAGATCGGAAGGCACGAGATAGCAGTCTCCCGTAACAGAAAGCCGGACTTATATATCTTCGGTTAACGAAGCTTCCAGAAAATAACCCCTCTTCAACATTTTACTTTGACATTTAATATCAGTGAACACAGAAGATCAAAACTGTAGTTATAAACTACCTTAGATAAATTAAAAACAATGCAACGCGGCTAATAGATGTAGCTTTTAACAAGACCAACAAATGTACAAAAAATAACTGTTACAAACTACATTATATTTCATATTTTAATTTAATGTTACAACATGTATTGATTGGTGTAATTCATGTATAGTAATTTAATTCAAACGGTCAAAAGAAATTATTTATGGAAAAGTAACCATCATAGTTTCGCAATTGTCGAAAATTTCATTCCACTTGCGCCTAATATCTTCAAATATGGTATCTTGTTTTCTCCCCGCCAACACTAATTATTGCCTTACAAGCGGGTGAGGTGGGGCGCAGTGGTCTCTTACGGTAAAGCTGTAATGCTCCAGAAACAGACCACTGAACTGGCTAATATTGACCCCCTGGCTAATGTTTACCCATTTCGGCATAATCGGCCGAAATGGGTTAACATTCATTTTTTAAATTGATATCAAATAGAGTAAGTTTATTTATTCTTTCTTGTAAATTCAAGCAGTTCCGAAGGTCGTTTTCATGATTATACATGGGGACATATTATTTGTTAAGGACATATAAAATTAGTTACACTTTTATGTTTAGCCGGTTTCCCGCCCACTACAATGAAACCATATGATAACGTGAACATTATCGCAAATTATATGTCATGGACCAAGTGAAACATGCACTATTTATACTGTCGAGGCAACAATGACATTTCTATCGTCGGCCTATTTGATCAATACTTACATGAACATTAATATTTTTGTACTCTTTCCTGGCCAAAAGCACCAATAAATGTAGGTAACGCGAAATTTCAATAAAGTGAGTTACAACGAAATAAAAGTGGATAATAAAATAAAAAACTATGCTCCATAAAATGCCGCCATAACGATCATGTGTCATCATCTTTATCGGGGTTAACTTTTAAGCGCATGTTGGAATCGAACCAACTAAAACCTTAAGGCGCAATGCAAACAACTGTACAGGTCTTGTTAACCAGAAGTGTGACTATGATTTAAAATATGATTCTTGTTTTAACATGAATGGCGTCCGTTTTTACCAGCCATATTGATTACATAATTATAAATTAATAAACTTGATCGTTAAAACGTGAAATAAAACATACTTACTCCCTGTTCCTCTGCCCGCCAATTTTATTATTTTATTTGTTTAACTCAATGATTATAGTATATTTTATAGAAATGGTTAAAAGGTCATGGTCAGATCTTGAAATTGCTCACCATAGCTTAAAGTCGTCGGACACGTCACGATGAGACATTGTCCAGACTAGAGAAATATATAGATGAAAATATTAATAAACTGACTGTCACCATTACTTTCGAAATCATAACGCCTTTGTTTGAGTAGTCACGTCGAGTTTTTTTTAAATTTGTGCCTAGCTTTATCAATAACGTACATCAATAGGTCAAGCAACGTAAGGTGTTATTATAAGGACCTGCCTACCCATTAATAACGTCGTTGTCCAATGTAACTCATATTTCGTGTTTTTTGCTTTGAAAATGACGAACTTCCATACCCTTATCCCTTATTATACCCAGTAAGGGGTAAAATTTACAATTTTTTTTCTTTAGTGGGTGCTGACAATATAAAAAGATGACAACATTTCAAGTTTGTAGGCTCTGCGTTGATGAATCAGTCAGTCAGGGAAAGTAACTTTATATGTATCCATGATATTTGCTCCTGGTTGATTCAAACTGACTTACATTATTCAATTGTACTTTAATCAAACACATTAATCAGTGGCTGACTGGGTGACTTCTAGACATTGACGTCATGCTGTACGGCTGTCTAATAAAAAGGGTGGTTAGGAAAAACCCTCTGTCTAATGTCCATCTGAAGCCACACTAGGAATGGCATGAGACCGCATTTTGACAGCATTAACTTGGCATATGAAATTGCAAAACGTATTGTACGTCGTCCCTTCAGATATTCTGCTAAAAGATCGCTTAATTATGCTTTGCTTGATGCTGCTGTAGGCCATTATTTCATATTTTACCTGCAGTGTCAAAGTATATGCGGGAGTATGCGCTAATTGTAGAGTAAGATTGTAACATACTGTAGTAAATATATATAATCATTTTCTATGTAGATGAGTAAAACAAATTGATTTTTTCAATACTCGTTCAATATGTATTATGTGAATATCATGGCATTGTTTTTACGTGCTTCTAAGTGTCACTTACTCACTCACTTACAACGGACAACCCGGCAACTTAACCTTCTGGTTTTAGTGCAAACTAATTTCAATTTGCTTCCTCACCTTTATTATTTTCTTACAAGTCCAACTTCAATTTAAGTTTATTCATTCTATATTAGGTAAGAGTAGTTTATGTACTTACATAAACTACCTAAAATGGAAAAAAGAAAATCGGTTGAAATTGAGAACCGATTCAAATATGTACCTACAGAAATAACACCGCCCACGTTGTAGAGAATTCGTCCTTGACTCTGTTTGCATACAACCGACGTATTCACTATTTTACTGTGTTGAAATTTCGTTGAATAATGTATAGTGAAAACATGGTTACTTCATAAATCAATAACATATAACAACATTTATTACATTTGGAAATAAGTAAATATTCATGTTACTCACATAAATCGGTACTTTATCTAATAAGAGTACATTATGTAAGTTACACGTGCCTAGCAGAGAGAACCGCTCATCAATTTCGGGACGAGGTTATTACACGCCAACTTTTATTAGCTCATGTAAAGGTTACTTGATTGGAAATCAATAACGTTGAATTAGCCATTAACGGTAACACATGTTTGTTTTACATCTTAACCACTACAGAGCTTCATACATTGTGATGACTAGTGATAAGAAAATACTTTTTTTTTCTTTTTATTAAAACTAAATAAAAGAGCTGTTCATCATCTGGATTTTAGTTTTATATCACCTAATAAATAAGTTTAATGTACCAAGTTATTTTTTTAACATCGTATTAAGGCTTTATACTTTTTATAGCGAGGTTTTATGGGTAATAATGAATGTTAGTAGACGATTCCTGGCTGTGCGTAGCGCAACTCGCTATCCTCGGAACTATATTAAGGCATTAAATGGGTCAAGGAAGTCGCCTTACCTCGGCGTCTTGCATTACTACCGGCTACCGTGAATCAATAATTGTCCCCTGTCGGTTATACGTAAAGAGTGAGGAGTTAAATGGTTTGATTCAGTTTTGCCATCTTTTCGGAATCCTCAAATAAATAGATAAAGTGCATAACAATAAATCGAAGAATAACCTAAGAGAATTTGTAATTGTTAAACGCGTTGTTTGTTTAATGTTTCCATGTCCATGAATATAAAACAATTGAAACTTATAAAAATATACATAGTTGCCCTAATTTAATGTCACTCTCGGAATAAAGGAACCTGTTAATATCGATCAGTTCATAGTACAGGCGTCTGCAATCTAAATGAATTAATACGAAACGGAAACCTTCAACCTAATACGAAAAAGAAACCTTTTCCTTTATGTAAATAAAATAAATTTTCCCGGATCGTCATCATTTAGAAGATGAAAGTGTAAATTTCAAAGTGCTATAAAAGATTTTACTCATTTAGTCAAATTTCACCTACCTGCAACTGCAATTCAGAATCATTGGAAAGTTTAAATATCGTGAATAATAATATACATATTTTGTTTCCAGGAATATTTAGAGAAGTGATAATTATGACAAGCAATATATTAATATACTATAATGGGTTCGAGAAAGTGCGCATATAGTCAATCGAAGAATTTAACTAATATTGTACAAGTATGGACATTCAGAAACAGCACTTATGCCCGCGATTGGTGGATTATTTAACTATTGTCGGCGCCAAGCCTTATACTTCGGGCAAGGGGCTCGCCCCTGTTCAGGTAAATATATTTCTAGTATATGTATAGATTAGCTTTTATTTATTTCAATATTTTATGATCAAGTTATGACGATCTATTTCCATATTTCATTTATTTTTCAAAATATCTCTACATTTCTTACATATACATAACGGATGTATTTATATTTTAACATCATTATAGTTTTGAGCTGATGTACTATTAGGAAGATTTTGTTTAATGGAGTGGTTTTCGTAAGTGTAAATAAATCCAGGTTTTTTTATATTAGGCTCCAGAACTACTCCGACGCTATCCACTAACTAATCACGATGACTTCCCTCTGCCATTGGACATGGTATACTTCTGCCAGCCAGAGGGCTGCGTGTCTGTGGGGCCTCGTCGAGCTCCAGGACATTCGGCTGCCCGGGATACAACTTCATTCGTCTTTACACTCACTGACAAGGATTCGGGTAACTTAAGTCTGTCTAGTACCAATACAACCTCTTTGTACATTATATGAAATTGTTAACTCTTAAGTAACTTGATTTTCTTTCCTCCATTAATGGAGAATATTTTAATAATAATAAGAATACCATCTCGAAAGGATATTATTATTTCTTACTAATTCATGCAAATGTTTTTTTAAACGAAATGACAATAATGAATTAAGAAGCAGCGAGATTTTTTCCATAATAATGAGCGCCTTTCATTAATTCGAATCAAAACTATCATCGTGTATTTATTGAATTATTATAAGTTTCCATCGAAATGTTGTCCTACAGTGGGAAAGGCTCAGAGTTTACCCATATAAAATATAATGCAATAATTTGCTGTATCAATGGGCGCAGGTAAGACGCGTTATGGGATCTGCGTTAACTTCTACCGTGCAGTGGAGCGGGCAACCGCGCCTGGGCCCCGTGAACGCAGCATGCTGCGTCGGGAATCCTGGCGTAAGTCTATGGAAAAGAGCTCCGATTCCGCTTTCTCCAGGTGAACATTAATTACTTCTGTTATTTAATTGTCACTGACACATCACGTCAAATTAATGTAATATATTTTAATAATAAAACATAACATAATGACGATGATAGAACTTGTAAAGTTTACCTACTTATTCAGTCGAACCAAGCAGTCTGTTCAAATTGCAAAATTTCTTTTATTTGCTAGACAGATGTAAGTAAGAAAGGTTTCCCTACACCTATAATCTTATTACATAAATCCAGAATTAGCATACCACTGCAAAAAATCTAAATACTTAAAACTTAGTATGTCTGTTAGTAGTAGAAATTTACCAACTGGGCGTGATCTTGAAGTGCTTACTTCAAGGTCATTGGCGTATAAATCAATTCAATTATAAAATTATGTCTTGTAAAAGGGGTTTTTAGTTATTTAAGTTTAAAGGTTATAAGCGATATCGTAGTTAAATTTGAGTAGTTACAAATGAGTTTTTTAACTTTGATAAGTATTTAAAGGGGGAGATTTATTTTTATTTTTATTTAATGCTTAAAAGGTATTTAACATAAAATATTTTTTTAAGATTGTAAAACCACCAAGGTTTATAGTAGGTACCGTCAGTTCATCTTCATATATGTACGGAATAGACATAAAGTGTTTAGGTGCTACATTTCGCTATATTATCCAAAAGCTCATAAATAAAATCATTTGGGGCAAAAACTAACACTTGGTTAGGATAGTTTAGCATGCGAGAGTAGATAAATACATCTAGTATTTGGAGTAAACAACTCCAAATAGATGTTGGAATACATCATACATTTACTCTCTCTCTCTTTAGATTACTCCAAATAGTTGATAAGTTCTAAGTTTATTTTTAATATTATTCTGGTTGAGGTCGTCACGTTAGTCAGTTGGTTGTAGTTTTATATTTATCAACTGAGGAAGAAGATAACGTAGTAAATACTTTCTTTCGCCATAGAAATTGTATTCATTAATGACTGTATTGTAATTAAGTTATGATTATTTTATTGAATTTGTTTACTAAGTTGGACTAAAACATAGCGTATGTTTCAGTGACTATAGGAGCAGCAATGTAGCACCGAGCGACTCGGAGCGTGATTGTAGCGCAACATTAGCGCCGCGGCTTGCCCCTGCACCGGACTCAGAAAGCGGCGGGTCTCATTCACATTCACCTAGTCCTAGAGCCACTAGAAAGAGACAGGTATTAATTTAATTTCCTGAATTCCGATATTGCTCTTTCTGCTGTGTTAATTCCTCAGTAAGTACCAATGGTCATGAACTGCTTTCACCTAAGACCCGAAAATGGAATCGAATCGATAAGATAGAGAAAAGAAGATAAGATGTTTAATTAAATCATCATTTATTGTTGTTACAGAGAGTACGGAATCATTCTTTAACGTCCCTGTGCCTATTGTCACATCATCCCTTTTTCTCCACATTCCGAGAGTGCCTATTTATCCTAAAGAAATTAATAGATGCCTGCAATGAGTCTTCCAGTCCACGACGCGTCGGTGCGTCCAGACAAACACTTAGGTAAGAATCCTTTTTACTTCCCTAAAACCCCAAACCCCAAAACTAGGAACAGATGTCGGAGGGGCTCGAATACCGAACTATTCTGGTTTGTTTCAGGGATACGGTATGGTCAGTATTAACCGGTCAAGCGTACGACAACACGCCTACGATCGTGCTACATGACGTCAAAGAAATAGAAACGTGGATACTTCGATTGTTATCCGCCCCAGTGCCGGTGCCTGGCAAAACTCGTCTCGAACTCGAAGTGCTATCGCCCACGTCTCACTCACCTCTGTTATTCGCATTACCTGATCACACGCGATTCACGCTTGTTGACTTTCCGTTACACCTACCATTGGAGCTTTTAGGTGAGTGGCCTGATAAATTTGGTAGTAAAAACGTTCCAACCTGCAAAATCAACTTTAAAATACCAATATTTCAGTTTATTATATGATAAGTTTTGACATTGCTGTTTCAACTGAACAATTCAAACAAACTATTATTAAATAAAAACATATATCAAATTAAAGTAGTATTTATGAACGTCTATCATCTCGAGGGAAATAATCAAGTATAATTCTAGGAAATGAACGCTCCGTGTGGTGACGGATTAAGAATACAGAGTGTCACCACCCCTATTTATCCCGTGGGTGTTGTAAGAGCAGACTAATGGAAAAAAAATACGTAGAAAAACAGCACTACAGAGAGAAGGAAAACTTGACACAAACCCTATACCAACCCGTCTGGCCAGCGTGGTATACTAGGCCAAAACCTCCTATCTAAGGAGGGGCTTATGTCCAGGAGTGGACTGTTAAAGGCTGTTGATGATGATGATGATAAACGCTACATAATCTAAATTGTGTGCCGCTCCAAAATAATGTTTTTGTTTCATGAAAGAGATATCGGTCTGGGTTAGATCTGATATGACCTATTTCTAACTGCATGTAATCGTGTTAAGAATTACAAAGATGTTATAGTAACTACACATCATTATGGTGGTAATTTGCAACACCGCTGCACCAGTCCGTCATTACACATCAATTACGAGTACTGACCGCTTCAGAATTTTTATGCTCTTTTGAAGAATCGCTTATTCATTTGGTCTTATTTTCTTGTACGAGTATATTTGGAGTTGTTTAAGAATTTTTGTCGTCATTATCAGTAGTTCTCATTAATGCATATATTGTAATATGATTAAATTGAATTTATGTTTTGCTTTTATCCCCGTTCTACGTTTTTTTTAATACAATAAACAAATAAAATAAATGTTGCCTTATTCAAAAAAACATAGAAACCTTAATTCAAAAGGGACTTAACCATCATGCTATTAAGTTTTTGATAATGAGAGAAAACTTATAACTTTATATTTGTTCCACCAGGTGTCGAAACGTGCCTCAAAGTACTCACCCTAATTCTGTTAGAAAACAAAATAGTAGTCCAATCCCGTGACTACAACGCCTTATCGATGTCAGTTATGGCTCTGGTCGCCATGTTGTATCCCCTAGAATATATGTTCCCTGCTATACCGCTCCTGCCAAGTTGTATGAACTGCGCCGAACAACTGCTGCTCGCGCCTACACCTTTTCTTATTGGAATACCGGCAACGTTTTTTACGTATAAAAAGAATTTCAGGTGAGTGGTAGTGAATACATTCTAAAGTTTCAGAGACAAATCAAAAGCTTTTGATTATTTGTAGGTTATAATAAAAAGCTTTGTTTACCATAGTAAACACAGAGGTAATCAATGGACGGGGCTGTTGGTATACTGGTTAGTAATCCTGACTGATATGTCAGAGAATATGAGTGTATTTAAAAATTAAATATATTTATAAGCAGTCTGGTTACCATATCACAGACTCTGCCTAGTTTGGAATCCGACGGCCGTCTGTGAGTTAAAAAAAAGATAACGAGTAACCTACTAATCCCTGATAATGTTATTTAATCCTTCATTACGAGTACAAACATGTTTAACTTTTTCAACAGATTGCCGGACGACATTTGGTTAGTGGACTTGGATGCCACAAAACTTATATGTCCTACTGGAACTGACCAAGATCTGCCGCCTTTACCAGAACCGGAAGGCTCTGTATTAAAAAATCACTTAAAACAGGTACATATTGATTAATATGTCTTAATGTTTTACATGTTTTATTGATTCTCAATGAATGTGTACTCTCATAATTCATTTCCTCTTCCACTAACTTTTCCTGATACTTTGCACTCGTGAGCGCATATATATTGATGTCGCTAAGCTGTTGTGACCAGTATGATTATTTTTTATTGATTATAGTCGTTTATGTGTTTTATCGCATTGACACATTGTGTCGAGCATAGTAGTGAGTGTTAAATCATGATGGGCGACGGAAAAAAAATTACACTCAATTATAACAGTTACCCAACCTCTTTTATTGTTAACTATTTAAAATTAATAGGTGTCTTGAAGCGTGAACACACACTCACAATTTTATTCGTTCTGATTGCTATGGATCTTTAAGATGAATTAGACAGTTCAGTGCTTTGCTTACAATAAAATCGTGTTCCTTATATGTTGATACTAGTTTAACAGTATCAATGTCTATTCAAATCGAAATGAATATAGAAGTATCACCACATCTATATTCATTTCGAGTCAAGCCGGGCTTCTGAAAGTTTGTAGGTTTAAGTCAATACCAGCTATAAGCTGCTAAAGTTGACATAGTTGCACTAACAGGGATAGTAGACATTTGTATAACAAAAGAGAAACAGTTACAATCTGATAGATTTTCGTTTATAATTTGTACGCATTTTCACTTTGTTTTCTTTACTCACTAACACGCCGTCACTTCTCTTCCGACGCTAGGCCGTGCTTCTAATGGGCAGTGCCGGAACTGGTGTAAATATCTATACCTTTTTTACATTGCACACTTTGACTTTACTATTTACAACATTATACTATACTCACTTACTTACCTGTCTTGTTCATATATGCGATTTACTTACAGCATATCGCAAGTATATGTGTGTGTGTGTGTGTGTATACGTATTACGTACACTGTTTTATATTTATTTTACACTATTATAAGAAACGCTGCTTTACTTAAATCTATTGAAGGATCGTTACAGTTTCTTAATTGTAATTAGTAATTTTAGTTTTCTTTTATAAATGGAGAAAAATGCGGTAGTGTGGCCTCTGGAAATATATATTATTTAGATTTATGCTATCTAGTACATATTTGGAAATTGTACTACATAAGGAACTAATACATCACTCGGAACTCGGAACTCGAGGAAACTACTTTTTGAAACTGTAACATTACTTCAGAAACACTGTGCGCTGTTATGTTGTGCAGCATGTGACGTCATGTGGTTTGATTATGAGACGCTAAATATTATTTTCATAACGCAAATTAATACTTATACACTATAATATTTAGACTATATGTAGTGAGGTTTAGAATATTTTTGTTAAAATATCTAAGTGATATATTTTTAACACTACCAAGTAGATAACATTAGCAATGAAAATTATTTTAGTTTGGACTACTGATTATGTAAATATTTATATTATATAATTATGCTTGACTTTTAAATCGTAACTACCACAGCCTTTTGGAACAGTAAATAAGATAAAATATAATAATAAAATGAAGCTATTCCAATAGCTCTAATGTTTGTATTGTGGCCATAGGCTCTGAACAGTTTGACAAGCAGCACCGCGGAGCAGGCCGCTGCACCCCTGATGCCTTCAAGAAGAGACACCGTGGGCGGTGCAACACTTAAGTATGTTACTCCTTACGTCTTATCTTTTCACGATTCATTCTTTAAGGGCTCCATTAATAACAGTAATTTCGACTACAATCTTAATCAATCCAATAATCCTTTCATGTATTAGCAAAGGTGTTCAGAACAATAGATTTTATCATTCTGACCACCCCTCTGTTGTCTGATGATGAAGAACACCAGAAGCCCAAAAATAACCAATTATGTATTTATAATAATAATATATTTTACTACATTCACACAACGCCATCTAGTCCCAAACTAAGCTGAGCTTGTACTATGGGTACTAGACAACTGATATAAATACATATATACTTTTTTTTGTAAATACATACATATTATACATAGTATTATTCTGTCAAGTAAATTAAAATAAAGGAGCAATCCTAATGGCACTAACAGTTTGCCAGTAAATATCAAATATCCTGTAGTTGGCTAAACAAACGCCAGAAGTTAAAAATAAAATTGCCATTATTAAATCATATCACTATTTTGTCAGGGTTCATTCGCCTTCGTACCGGGGCGGTGATGGCGCTCAGTCCGCACCCCACAGTACACCAGAATCTCGTCGTGTTTCTGTGCAAAGTGGCGCTGCAAGTGCAGGACACACCCCTCAGAGGCACTCTCTTGCTTCACCTCACCAGTCGCCCATGCAAGCACAGCCGTTCAATCCACTTATATATGGCAATGATGTAGACTCAGTGGACGTAGCGACCAGAGTTGCAATGGTAATTTATTTTAACATGCTACAAATTATTTTCTACATTGCTTTACCAAATTTTGACTGCGTAGAAAAACAAAGAAAGTGAACGACTTAGATTGAAACAGTACAGTATGCTAAACACTGATAGTTCAATGAAATCACTAATTAAACCCAGAGTGTAGTTACATTAATGTTTTTTTTTACATAAAACAACAAGTGCTGCATGTACCTACAGTGTAAGAAAATAAAAAAATATTATGTTTACAGGTCAGATTTTTTAACTCTCAAAACATACTAGCAAATTTTATGGAACACACAAGGACTCTCCGTTTGTACCCTCGGCCAGTTGTTGCTTTTCAAATTAACAGTTTTCTTCGATCTCGACCTCGAACTACGTCATTTTTGAACAAATTTGCGAGGACGCAGGTTAGTAATAATATCTCGAAAACAAGTATCATTATAAGTAATTTTTTTATTGAAACTCTCTTATAATTTTATAGGCAGTAGAATTCCTCGCCGAATGGTCCCTGACACCCTGCAATGTAGCGTTCCTACGGGTCCAAACGGGTCTCTTCGATCCTAGACAAGTTGGTGATAAGCCAAAGTGGTTTGCCGATCAATTGCAACCCATTCGCTTTGCTGTTTGGGATGACGGTAGTTCGTTAAACGGAGCGCTTAGACAACTACAGCGACAGGAAAACCAGCCTACAGGTAAGACCTGCATAAAGGGATACACAAGCACATTGAAGTTTCGCGTTTAATTTAACTAACGAATAGTCACAAAAACACGGTTTAAAGTTACACACTACGATGTTCCTTCAATTGTTACATTATTTCTAGCTAGATTTCAACTCTAAACAGACAACCGTCTATTTTTATAGCTAGATCGATCTTAAATAAACTTTCAGCTTACTTTCAACAAATTATCTCCTTCTGAGCAATCGATTCATGTCAGTGCTCTCAAATTTCCTGGACACCCCCATTAGATGCTATTAAAAACTACTAGCTTCTAATTCGAAAAGACCGATAATGGAACTTTTTTTTGGGTGAATAAAATTAAGCAAATTTTTTATTTTGAGCGACGTGATTTGCTCGTTTACAAAACAAATAAATATGAACATATATTGTGGTTAACGAAAGCGAATAAAAAAATATATCTTCACTAACTACTTTAAAATATTCTGTTGTAGACGAAAGTGGCTCAGATTCGGAAGCTGCTGAAAGTACGAGCTCCTCATATTCATCTCTCAGCGATTTTGTGTCAGAAATTGCTTCGTCGGACTTATCGCCAGGTGCTTAAAATTTACACAATTAGTTATTAGTCATAAAAGTTTCAGTGTGTTAAATCAAGCTATTTTATTTTTATTTTAAAGGAGGAAACCAACAGCATGTCATTGGAGAAACGTATAATGCAGTTGTGCAAGTACCAATGACTCTATCATCGTCTTTAGACCCCAAAACGGTAAGAAGTAATAAAAATAATTTGACGCATCAAATAAATATAAATTTTAACTTTATTTTTAACATAGATAGTGGTTTACCCGTGTAAAATCATTTCTAGAACCTCACTAGGAAGAGCTATCTTATATTTTCTGACAACCCTTGAGCATGATATGACTGGGTCTGAAGACATAATAAACGAATTAAAAACATCGGTGAGGTTGTCTTTTCTTGAAGTTTTGAGTGCATTCAATTCTCTAAATACCAAAGGTACACCAGCGGGTTTACAAATAAGCCGTCTCAGTGCAGTAATTTTTAAACATTTCAACATTTATCTTGTGACTGTCTTCAAAATTACAATCATCAACTCTTGGTTCACTCCCGTTATTTTTATAAATTAATCTGGGTATAAAAAAACGTCTGGCTGAATTTCCAACGTTCGTATTTCCATAGCTAGGTATGGGTAAATCGAAAAGTAATCCAGTAAAATTTCTAAATTCACGTTGGATGGATCTTTTTCCGTTCTCAATTATTGTCTTCGTTTCTCGATATTACTTTCATTTCTGTGTCGTTTATTTCTAAGCTATATGTAAACAGCACTCGAAAATCTTTATCCAACAACAAAGAACACTCAGACCAAATGACAAGGCTGATTCATTTGAAATAGCTTTAGTCAGCATGGCATTAACAATATTAAAAATTTTAGAAGTTTCGTTAAACAACAAGCATCTCATTGCAGACTTATTGTCAGTCAAACTGTTGCAGATTTTTCCATCTATCATAGTATATAGACACGTACATGCTTTACTCTGTTAACTCCATTCTGCTCGTGGCTTCGATCGTGTGCGGACCGTGTTTTGATTGATATTGTTTTGATTGGTTTGTGTGAATGACAATTTCTTGTCTATCTCGAAGGATTATATATTAAAACCACATTCTATAGGCGGACCTAAAAGGAGATAATTATAGTATTGCAACTGAACCCTCAAAAATCCGTCACAAAGACAAAAGTGATTAGAAAGGACTTGAACCACCTCCCACCACCACTAGCGTGCGGCAAGACGTCGGAGTGCTTGACGTGCAACGGCGACATCTGCTGCACGCAACGAAATAATCGAGCGCTACACATACGTCACACTCGTAGCACACGGTACGAATGTGCTTTCATTATCTACGACACCGAAGTTTATTGAACCGAACCGAGCTTTACAACGCACTACGGAGGACTGATAGCAGCGGTACGCTTTAGTTCTTACTATATTTACTTGCGTTTTGTATTATATTATATAACAAAGGCAAAGACGAAAGCACCCGCTCAACCTGGGAATGCTCTAATTGATCAAACCCAATCAGTACCAAATATTAGTCAAGCGGTATGTGAACCGGAGTTTGTTAATGCGACCGTTCGTAGCAAGTTAAGTTCGTAGCGGTTAAATGAGTCACTCGGCAGTCAGAGACAATTGGAGGATTTTAAACAAGAACTGAAACGTGAAATGAAAGATATGCTTTCATCGTGGAAGGACACGAATGTTCTGAACTTAATTGCGGAGCACTCTGGTTTAATAAATAAGTTAATTGCTGATATAGCCGAATTAAAATCGCTAAATTCGCAAATACAGAATACCAACAAGGATATGGGAAAATCTATGACTTTTGTCTGTGAGCAATGTGATGATTTAAAAAACCAAGTACATCGACTGCAAAGCAAATGCTTCGAGCACAAAAAATCTATTACTATCTCAGATTTACACAAATCCCGGTCATCTAGCATAGAAGTCATACCAAACCAAGACAACGAATCTACAGGAGATTTAACAAAGCTAGTAACAGACATAGCAAAGACGGTAAACCTACCCTTGTCTCCTATACATTTTCGGGATGTATATCGTGTACCGCGTAATCGAGGAATGAGCAAATCTATTGTTGCTAAATACGCAAATGTGCAAACAAAACAGGACTTACTGTCCCAGGTCCATAGCTAAAACAAAAAACAGACAAACAAAGAAAACAAATTTAATACTCAGCTGATCGGTATACATGGTAACAAGCAACCACTTTATGCTGACGAACACCTGTCAACACGAGAATTTGCACGGAAAATGGAGTATAAGTACTGTTGGACTTCAAATGGGAATATATTCCTAAGGAACTAGACCGGAGATAAACAAATATTAGCAAAAAATTAAGCAACCCTTACTGAACTGCAAGAAAAATCGGACTGACTTTACCACCAATCCTCGCCTTCAAATAGTGTCACGGGCTGCTACTTCTGTATTTGTATTATGTTAGAGGGGGCAGACGAGCAGACGGGTCACCTGATGGAAAGTGACTATCGCCGCCTATTAACGTCTGCAACTCAGGAGTCACAAACGCGTTGTGTTGTATTATTATTATACTATTGTATTGTAGTAGCCTTACTCATTAATTCTCTTACTAATATATTACTTTATATTATAACAGGGACCAAAAATGCAATACAAAACACTAAACATCATACTTACACTTTCACTTACACATACACAAGGTCACAATACCCTCAAATTCCATAATTTGTACATCCAAGTATGAAAATAATAGCAATGCTGTATTTTCCTTTAGCCAGCCCCTTTACACCCACCCAAAATCATCTATCTTAGTCCCTGTCAAATCCCATACTATAATTTTGTTCCATAAATCTATTAATTCTTTATTTATTATAAATGGCTAACACAATAAGAACAATAATCTCCTATAAATAAATTATATAAACTAGAAATCGCAAAAACCTACAAGTGTAAATCAGAAGAGTGTAATAACTATTTGTCGTGTTCATATACGTCGATTAAAGTGTTGCACATTAACATACGTAGCATCAACGACAACTTTGATGAATTACTGGCATAAATCACACTAACAAAAATAAACTTTGTAGTTCTAAGTGGCTAAGTAAGGTCACAGACCTACCCATACTAGATGGCTGTAAATCGTATTACACAAAACGAACGCAAAATCAAAATGATGGCATAGTACTATTTACTAAATCAGAAATTAAATGCATTATATAATGAGCCTGTTTTCACTAGCGATAATTGCCTTACATGTCAAATCACGAACAAATTAGCAATAATAGCCATATATCGTTCGTCTTCTTACAGCTCAAGGACGGATTTTTAACAATTTTCTCACCAGCTTAGATAACATCTTTACCTCATTAATCAATTTTTAAAATCCATGTCTCATATGGGACGTAAACTTAGATATTAAACCGTCCGCGGTGGATGCGCGTGCTAGCGAATATCTGACACTGCAACTTATGGCTTACTACCAGCCCACCAAAAGCCAACCAGAATAAATAACTGCATTGATCACATAATTTTAAAGACAAATCATAGGGCTACCGCAGTCATTATTCAATCTTATATCACTCATCACCTACCAATAGTTTTAGAGATTGAAGATACCAAGCCACCTAGACTACAAACACCAGCACCACCACCATAATTTCAAAATTCTATCCCAGTTTAATAAAAGACGTATGTATGTAGACTTATGATTTCTCCTAAGTAACGACACTTGACGCGATTATAGCCGCTCTCACTCACACACTCCAAAATATTATTAATAAACGCACCAAACTAATCTGACCTTAAAAGCGCTTCCCCTAAACCTGACCCTAAAAGTTGGCTAAAATGTAGCCTCCAAGATATATGCACCACCATCCACAATGACAGATTTTCCACCATTGAGAGACTAACAAAGCAAATTTCACGAGCTAACTCATTCGTGATTCTCGAAGTTGACAACAGCGAAGTTGAACTAATCGTCTCCAACTTAAGACAGGATTTGCGCTATTAGGTGGGACGGAATCTCTGCTAAATTAATACAAAAATTCCGAACAATTATGGTACCTAATTACCCACGTTGTCAACTGCTCTATAGCTTCCGTAATGCTTCCAGAGCCCTTCAGAAAAGCTGTCGTTCATCAACATACATATACATATACGATTGGCATAAGAGGAACAGCATTTAAGCTATTCCAGACCTATTTAGGTCTTAATTCCTAAGGTTAAAAAAAGGATAAAAAATAAATACTGTGTTTGGGTACACAGTATTTATTTTTTATCCTTTTTTTAACCTTTTTTTTTTTTTTTTTTTAACGTGTGGAAATCCCCTCGGACCGTCACCCCTCCGGGGTTTGCGGCGGGGTGGTGTGTCGGACTCGGACCGACTAAAACCACACGGTGTGCCACTCTGCGCCTGTAACAGGAGGGATCCGGGAACAGCTGTTGTTAAGACATCCGGACCCCTCCTAGCGCCAGCCCGCTCCTGGTGCGGGCTCCGTCTCAATGTTTTCCTCTCTTTATAGGCGACGTCCGGCACACGCGGACGCCGCCCCCTCGCGGCTGGCCAAACTAATGCGGGTGGAGGGGAAACCCACCCCGTCCACCCGCGGCCACACTCAGGGCGGCATGAGGCTGTGGTAGGCGGGCCTCCGCCGCCCGGTTCGCCGGCGGCGGATCGGGTCCGAGTGGAGGTCGTCCTCCCGGGCCCTCTCCGCCGCCTCCTTCCGCGAGATTACTACCTCGCAGAAGGTTGCGACCGCGGTAAAACAACTGTCGCTACCGGCCATGGAGCGTACTACGGCCGGTAGCGAGAGATCCACTCCGATGACTGCAGTGAGGGCCCGGCGCTGCGCCGCCCATGCGAGGCAGACCGCCAGCGTGTGCTGGGCCGAGTCCTCACTGCAGTCGCAGTGGTGGCAGGCGGGACTCAGTTCCCTCCTAGCGACCGTGTGCAGGTACTTTCCGAAGCAACCGTGCCCGGAAAGCACCTGCGTCAGTCGGAAGGAAAGGGTCCCGTGCTGCCGCCCTGCCCACTCGGCGATGACCGGCTGGAGAGCCTCCACGGCGGCGAAGCCAGCGCGTGGAGTCTCCAGCCGGAACGACCAACGAGCCATCGTGGCTCGGCGAGCGGCTTCGCGCCACTCGCGCACATCCTCGGGCGGAGGGCGAAATCCGCTCTCCGCCCGGTAGTCAGCCACTCGCCGATAAACTTCGGCGAGCACTTCCGCCTCCAAATCCCACGGGGGAGTTCCGGCCAACGCGCACGCCACCTCCGTCGAAACGGTGCGGTAACCGCGTATGGCTCTGACCGCCATTACCCTCTGAGGGCGCCAGAGGCGTACCCTATTCTGGGCGGTCAGAGCCGCCGCCCACACCGGTGCACCGTACAGTGCCATTGACCGGACAACCCCCGTGTACAGCCGTCTTGTCGCGACGCTGGGTCCACCCATATTGGGCAGAAGTCGCCCTAGGGCAGACGCAGCGCCGACATCCTTTTTTTAACCTAACCTAACCTAAAAAAATTATGTTGTACTGGAAAATTTGGACTTAATTTGGCGTAATTAAATATTATTATTATATTATTCTCCTTATTTACTTTATATACATATTATTTTCATTTTTAAACATACACTTTATAAAGAATTATTAAAAAATACATATTTAAAAATATAAAAAATAATAGACCACCGACATCGGGTAGAGGGACCAAGACACCGGTGGTTAGGACTCCAAAGATAGGAACCTCCTCACTATACGAGCCGTGTCAAGGAGGACTGGCTTCTGCATCAGACCTTTGATCCAGCCATCCAACGTGAGCCTCTTAAGGTGTTGGTCGAGGCTCTTGGCTCAATCCGTGAGCAGATACGACTATCGGAACAATGATCACTGAATTAACATTCCACATATCGACAATCTCGTGAGATAAATCCAAATATTTGATTAGTTTTTCTTTTTCAACTTTCACTTGTGCCAATTCCGCCAATAAACGATTAAATTGAATAGATGTTCTATTCAATACCCCTAAAATTGTACTAGTCCGTAAATTCTGCTGGTTTAATGTGATTCACATATAATGTTAATTTTTTTTGCCGACAGGTTTACAGCCCTCCTTCATCTCTTATGTTCGGTAACGCTGATGATGTGGCTGACAAGGAACAAGCCCGAGAGTCCACATCCCCTTCACCATCAGCGTCAAGTTCAGACCACAGTGATCTCTCTGAGGACGAAGCACCTGGAGAAGTTGGTAAAGTTGAAGCTGCTCATCCTGCTCCGGTTAAAAAAAGCGTAAGCACTTTCCATATTCAACCGTTTTCAATGTAAACCAAATTTAATTGATTTAATGACCCTACATAATGTTAATTTCTTTTATAATTATAGAATATTATTATATGAATCAAAAAGGTGTTTTAGAACACCGCTACATTGTAAACCGCTAGAAGTTATAAACTAAGTAATCACACTATTGCTATTCAAAAAACACGATATCTATGATCCCTTCTAAGTACTAACTAATTCTCAACTCCTAGTACATCTTCTAGATTATCTTTAGAAAAAATATAACAAAATAGTACCTATTCTTGTAGGTATACAAATAATTAATTTGTAGGAACAACGTCACGTAGCCTTAACATCTAAATAATCGCAGCCTTTTTGAATTAAAATCCTGAACTCCTCAGATTAACGGCTTATATTTCATTACAGACCATACTAAGATTTGATCTGGCTCTGTAAAATCGTTGACCTATGATTTGTAGGCTTCTTTCATGCCACTCATAGCGGCCAAGAAAACAAAAATTTACTATACAAAGTTTTGGTATCTGTAATCTCCGCATTAGTCAAATATCAAGCTATTGAAATGGTTCAGTCAATCATCTTACTTATACAACTACTCCCAAACATTAGGCCTCTCCCAACGTGCGCTTTAGCCCTTGATCCGCCGCTTTCCTAATTCATTTTATTCCTTTCTATTAAAATAAGTGTATCTTGCCTTACACAGTAGCAAAAGCTACAGTAGTATCCATTCAATTTCTCTAGGACACGGACAGCGGTAGTTTCGGTCGCGAATCGGATTCAAATTCAACCACAACACCGAAAACTGTTGTGAGCAGACAGCGCGCAACCGCAGACAGTGCGAGCACGAGCGACTCGGACCGTGCGCTTACGCCCTCGCACCACTCCTCATTGCCACCGCACGCAGCACATGTTAAAGTATGAGCTTTCGTGTGTAATTTCCTATATATTCATTCATATATCAAAGCGACGAACTAGTTTTCTGGGAGACTTTAAGCACTACTGTTTCGAATCGGGCGCTCGTGCACCAGCATCACTTTTCTTCACCTACTTCAAGTACATGTCGTAGGTCGTTTACTTGAAGTTAATGAAGAAAAGTGCAGCTATGACAAAATATTAGCTTCTGTGTGTGGTAAAAGTCGTTACTAAATAATGATGAACAGAAAGAGCACTTTCGCATTGCCATCCCACCATTCCCTAGTATCCATTATCTTAGATATGTATACTCGTATGAGTACTGTATGAGATTGTTTTTTGTAATCAAATCTAGAATATGTGGCGAACTCACATAATATAGAGAGGGGTAGAACATTTGGTCTAAACATGTCATGACATATAAGAAAAACGTTTAATTGTGGCCATTTACCTAATTTAAAGGATTAGTTTCAAGTTATTTAAGGTTTCATACATAGTCGCCATATTTCGCAATTAAAGCAGAGGTCACAGCAACCCCATCACTTTGATATTTTCTGAACTATTCCCGAGAATCGTAAGCCTAAAAGGAAATGTCGCTGGGCCTGGCTCTGGTCGCTTGATCGAGGCTTCAGGCTATTTGCTGTAGAACACTTATCGGGCTTGATCTGCTTCCATAAGATATGATAAGAAGCCAATTGAAGTATTTGGAAAGTTATATCTACGTTTGACCTTTTCATAAAATATATGTGTCTTTTTTTTTCTAGAGCGCAGGTAGCGGTGTTTCTAGACAAGCCTCACAAACATCATTACTAGAACAATTTGCCGCGTCAGCCAAGGAATTGGTGCGAGAAACCACAAGGCAAAGCAGTCAAGAAGGATTACTAGCCCACATGGATAAAGTAAGAAATACATTTTATTTCTGTTTATGTATAAATAGCAGTTATTTACATTGATGTTTTTTTTATTTATAAATGTTACTTATTCATACCAATAAAGAAGAAAGGAAAAGTGACAGAGGGAGAGGAAAAGAAAATATTTGCGCCCTTCGGCCAGGTACTGATCACTGTCAGAAGTTAGAGAATTGAACGTAGAATATAGACGCTAACTAATCTCATGTAGATTAGGTAGCGTCACTGTCATGCTAACACGTCATGTAAACAATACACACGCTGTAGATTACATATTATATTTATGCCTACATACGTCTATTGTCTTGTACATACATGAATACCTAATAGATAGTAAGAAGCTTCATAATTTGTGCTCTTTCCATAGAATTTACATATACATACATTTATATTATAAATAACATCTTAATAAACCCAATTAGTTTTTATAGTTTATTTTGTCTTCTTGCATCAACCTCTTAGCATGTTGATTGGAGAGCGCGGCGCTACTTCTTGTAACAATTTTAGTATATGTAGGTATACGTGCGGCTGTTAACTTAAGTCGCAAAGTTGCTTTTTAAGCACCCAAAATGTATTTCCTTTCTCGCCCCAGCGGAAAGAAAAGTGTAACTTAATAATTACTTAAGCGGAAGAATGTGGGCTAAGTATATCAATAACATGGAGAAATTACTTTTTCTGCTTTCTTGAAAATAAGATGATGAAGCGGATCTAGTTTTATAGGTAACATTACATCAAAGACCCATGAAGTGTCTATTATTTTTCAGCTTACACTACATGCTAAAAAAGCAGCCGAAGAAGCATCAAAAAGTGTTCAGGAGGCTTCGAAGTCTGCGTTTGAAGCCAGCAAGACCGCTACAGCGGTTAGTAAGAATACGCTAGAAGACCTTCACTACGTCGGGAAGTCTACATTGGGAGATTTTACGAAGAGTGCCAAAGAGGTCGCTGCGAAAAAGGGACTTTTGAAGGTGATTGCTTTAATAAAAAAGTGCAAGATGTGCCGACATCTGCAATCTCTTGACTCTCAATAGTCATCACTACGGTTTTTTCTCAGTAAATTTTTAATTTTCGGTAATTGTTATCGGAAAGCGGGATTTATGACATTGGACACTGATACATTGATAGTGACTAGTTCATCGATATAACTTTGGTGCTATCGATAACACGTTTAGCAAATTAACACGTAACTAAAACGTTAAGCAAATTAACACATCTTTTCAAAAATATTACAAAGTGTTTAAAATTAAATAAACTTTGATTTAATTAAGGTAACTAAATTAAGCCTTGAAATAAAATGGAATCATCATTAACTGCCCCTCTCAAGCTTCCTTCGGATCACTTAGCACACCTTGGTCTTGGAGGAGACATAATCAGATAATCAATCTGTAAATTATCATAATGAAGTTAAAATTCCACAGTCTCCTCTTAAGGCATATGGTCACAAGTAATGCCTATTATTAACTTGGCTTTATTTTAGTACTTGATTCTTCAGAAATGTTTTATGCTGTATTTAATTCACATTTCATAAAAATTATAATTAAGAGGCATAGTTACCTTTTTAATGAGCTATATTATGATCTGTATTCATTGCTTGAAACCAAACTTCATGACACATCGTATTAAAACTCGATATAAATAACGATAAATTAATAACGCGCTACAGAAACACCCTTCTTTCACCAACGACCGCCTTCCATTTTCGCTGTGAATGCAAGAGGACGTCTTGCGTACTTTTTTGCCGATCCGTGGAGCTGTCGTCTATGTGTATGTGAAGAATAATAAGAATATTTTCGGACATAATAATATTTGAGCATAAGCCTTATTTGTATCAAGTACCTTAACTCGTGAGGTACCTTGTAAACCTTTAAATTGTTTTAAAACAAAATAACTTTCAAAGGATTTTGTAATCCTTTGAAAGTTATTTTGTTTTAAAACAATTGATTGTCAATTGAACACTGGTATTATTCTCCTCATCAGTACAATATGAGTAAAATTTTGGCTTGAATAAAATGGAATTATCATGATTGATTGATGAACCAGGGTGAAAGTCAAGATTCGTCGGGTAGCCCGCCGGCCCGTCGCGATTCAACAGCTCTGCAGACTACCAACTTGTTGGCGGCCACTCATCGAGACTTCTTTTCTAATATCAGTTCTGACCTCAACGGTTTAGCAGCCTCCACTTCTAGTATGTTTAGCGACTTTTTTGGCAATAAGGGTGAGTGTTATTATTTTCGGTAATAATTAAGATGTACTAAATATGAATCATAAATTATACTTCTATCTACGAGTTTAACATGGGTTAACGCTGTGTAACGAAAGTGTTTTTTTTCAACTCCACAAAAGGTAAATCTTTCAATCTTTTGCGCAGTTGTACTACATGTAGCGTAAGAAATTTAGATAGTAACAATGATTTTCATTACCAGCATTGTGACTTTTCTATGATCGTAAATTTACAAAACTGGTGGTAGTTACAATACAATTTAAAAAAAAAACTACGACTATCATAAACTTTGGAGGGACTTTTCACAAAGTTCTAACAACAGTCTATAATATAGACCAGAGGTTTTACTCAACTAAAGCCAGGCTAAATTTGATATAATGTCATGCGTAGATAGTTTTGGCTATAGATTAGGGTGATTCATTTTTTTGAATTTTCGATTTCATTTGACTTTTTTCGAATTCTTGATACCACTCATATACAGTGTTCATATACCAAAAATTAGAGGTTGCGCAACGCTTATGAAGTTTGCTTATACAGTTAGCACGTTATCAGAGTAGGGTATATTTTTAATGTTATTTTTTTTTACAGTGGAGGGTAGTAAGTGTTACTTGTATATTATAGTGGACCAATTAAGCATATTTAGTCTTTAGAATTAGTAAAAAAGAGGAATTTGGTTACTTAATAAGTTACCTTATGAAGACTTTTCGGGAGCTAGGCTTCCTTCCAAACAACAAGTGTTGTTAGATTTTCGCCACCACCGAAGTAACGCTGCCTGAAGCTACTAAATTGACAAGTACATAACTGCAAGTAATATAGACGTATATATTGATATGAATTGACAAGTACATAAATGCAAGTAATATATATAATAAGTATATAGCTAATATTTCTGTCAAGACAGAAAAATATTGTCTTTGGGAAAAGACAAATCGAGAGCTAACAGAAAAAGGCAAGAATGGAAAAGCGATCTTGACAAATTGTTAGATATTGCGAGTCAAAATGTAATGACAAAGAGTAGTGTATTACAAAAAAATAAAGAATTTCTGATAATGTAAAGAGATAATCGTATGAGTTCTTCAATGAGTGGAATAGACAAAAAGTATTAGTCAAAAATTGCAGAAAATATTAAAAACAAGAAAAAATTGATGCTTTTAAGAACACTTTAAATAACACAATATAGAAGAAAGTAACACAATAGTGTAGTCAGAACAAAATTCTGATTTATCACCATCAAGTGACGAAGTGTGTGTGCTACACCATCTAAAGTCCCATGACTAATTAGCAGTAAATTAAGACCTCTCGATTCGACACTCACAGCAACATGGAATCGAGAATCCACAAGCTAGCTTATTTTATTGCAACCGCTAAAAGCCTGGGTCATGATGTCTCACATATTTCTATATCGCTGTCCACCGTTTACCGAGCTCGAGTTGCAAACAGAACCTAAGAAATTAAAAATTCTTTATTTGGGAACCCTTTACCATTAAATCTACACTGGGAGAGTAAGTTGTTGTTTTCGATTACTTCCATCAATAATATGGAGAATAAAGTACCTGTTTTTGTAACTGGCAAAAATTTCGTCCATTTACTTGGCGTCCCAGTTGCTGTCAAAAGAAGAAATGGCTAAAGTTGTTTAAATTTCCATCACCATATCATTGCTATTTGCTTTGACACTACAGCGTCAAACACAGGGGCCCAAGTGCGAGTTTATTTCACATCAACTTACTCTCGACAACCAGCACGTTTGGCGTTGCAATTAGTTAAGATTTCAGCGGGGACCAATCGCAGCGCCGAACGCGGTCACCGCATCGAGTAGAAGTGAAATAAACTAGCACTTGGGCTTCTGGACTAAGTCAAAAGCATGTGTTAGGATTGAGAATAGTTTTAAATGCATATTGTTGTGGTTGACTAGACGTCATCACCCCCATGAATTAATCTTGAAAGGAGTGTTTGATGAGTGCTATCCTGTATCGTCTAGTGCTCCAGACATTAAAATATTTCGAAAGGTTCAAAATATGTGGGATTCGCCATAAAAGACAGTGTATATAGTTATGTTTCTTTGTGGTGGCGAATAAAAGGAACTGAATGGTATAAAACAAATAGGACATTTCGTATGTTTAGTGAAAACAAAAAAGAAAAAATAGATAAAACGACTGGATGGGAAAACCCTTCAATTTGACGAAAAATCGATTAGTGACTTTGGTACTAGTAAAACAAAGATTTCTTCGAGTTCGGTATTCACGACAAAAGCGAATATTGTACAAGGTAATGATACTGCAGAAAGGGGGATATATTTTTTAATTTCAACGATTCTGTAAAAGATGAAGAACAGAAACCATTCTTGCTAAGATTCGTCGAGCATTACAGAAGAGGCGTCACCAAGCGAACAAAAGAAGAGGTTGCAGTTTATATCGTAAATTAAATATAATTATTATCGTAAATACATTAAATGCAAAATTAATGTTATATAATGAATATTCAAATTGTATTCAAAGTCCATTTGTGTCATTTTACTTGAGATTGACATATTTCTATTATACTGAGATATTTTGAAAAAAGGTTAAAATAAAAATAGGTTAATATTAAAATTTCGTTTTTTCTCACTCATACGTTTCATTTGCGCAACCCCTTAATATTGTACAATCTTCTTGAAATTTTGAATATATATTATTAAGTTTAGGGACACTTCAAAAGCGAGCAAAGTCTGGCAAAATATCTATATTTATTTTTATAACTAACAAAGTGAAACACTCTATTATCCATACAACATGTTTACCAAGCTCATACTTGCGATACTGCACTGTCGTAGGCAAGCAACCCAAGCCAGCGGAATCACCTCGCGGGTCTGTGCCATGCGTGGGTAGCGGCGGAGGTGGAGGCGCAGGCGGCGCTGCGCTTTCGGCCTCGTTCGGTCCGTTCTCGCAAGGCGCCCGCGGCCTGGTGGCGCGCTCGCCGCTTATACGCCACGCGCCTCCACAGCCTCCCCCACATCCCGCACACGCCCGCCCAAACGCCAACACTGAGAACCAAGCTTTCCTCAATGATGTAAGTCCTCTTGGTTCTGGTTAAAATGTAAAAAAGTTAACTTTTTAACTGTAGTTAAAAACTTTATCGAACAAAGTATTTCATTATTTCAGTTAGTACAACACGTATTAGAAGGCGAGGGAGTCGGATGGTTGAAATTAAACCGTCTAAAGAAATTGATGGAAGACGAATCTTACAGAAACATGGTGCTCAGTAAATTAAACAGAAACTTTAACAGAAAAACTACACCGAATGACAAAGTGGATGATGTGGTGAGTTTAAGGTTTCTCGAAATGTTAACACTATAATATTTGAACAATTAGAAGGAAACAATTTGAAGCACGGATGGCATAGTGGTTTAAGCGATCATCTCGGCATTGTTGTGGGTTCGATCCCTATATGGCACAACACTTAGTGTGATCTGTGTGTGTGTGTGTGTGTGTGTGTGTGTCACTTAGTCTGGGTGTTCTTTGAGTTCGTTTAAATGTAAGTTAGTAAAATTTCCCGCAACGGAAGATATAATAAATATATTTTGTATTCAGATTTCCTCATAAATCCATTTGTGTGATTTTTACATTTTATGCCAAAGAAACTTATAACAATATTTCCTACAGGAAATTACTATATTTTATTTGACAGAAATAAACTTGATTAACTTCTCTCTCACTTAATGCCCACTTATATGAAAATAAGATTACAACAATATTTTATTATGGTAGAGGAGGCAGACGAGCAGACGGGTCACCTGATGGAAAGTGACTAACTAGTAATTACTTTCCTTACCAAAAAAAAAGCTATTAACCATCCATTTTCTTTTTGCAAATAAAAAAAAAGTTCACAATCATTTGTAGGCCTTAAATAGGGATGTTTTTTTTTCAAAAAGACAACTCTCGCACTAGGAATATATATCCTGTATCGGGGGGAAGTTTACAAACATTCGTGAAGCGGAAACAAAAAACACAGACTCAGAACAACAATTTGTGGATCGCACAACACATGTGCGAATCGAACAGTCATCGCAGTAGGAAGCGGCGAAGTGACCGCTTAAACCACTACACCATCAGTGCAGTCCATGTTAGTCGATGATAATAATAGATACATAGGATATATAAGGGCTCTTTATTGCACACTATGGATAGGAAAAATACAATGCAGAATATCTTATATATCTATATATATATATATATATAATTATCGCAGTATAATCTATTCAATATTCATCATTATTCACAAGTTCCAGGAATAAGTATTTTCTTAAAGATTAAACTTTCTTTCAGTTTGTTAGTAAACCAGTGTGGAAAGGCATGCTGAAAGTCCTTCAAGCCGTTGTCCATGGTCTCGAACATACCTACTCCAACTTTGGTTTGGGTGGCATGGCTTCAGTGTTCCAGTTGGCAGAGATGGCTCATACGCACTATTGGAGTAAGGAGATTGCAGGTTTAGAACATGGCGGAATGGCTGGATCTGCACTCATGGACCATTATGGTAGACAGGACCTAGAAACTCCGTCTTCTTCACCTTCATCGAGAAAGAGTTCTCAGTCAGGTTGGTATTGTGTTTTACAAAAATAGTAAAATATGTTCTTTATATTAGAACAAGTATTGTTACCTAAGGACTTGGGTATCTTTTTATAAAAACTGTTAGGAAGAGTATTTCCTCGTATCTTTTGGTTAATCCAGAAAGCATATTAAAAAGTATACTGAAGTATGAATATTTAATAGGAAAATTCGTGTCATTACACGCGTCGCATATATCCGTTTTATTTAATGTGACTCGCTAATCATCTTTATCTTCTTGGTTTTTTACCAAATTTATTTGGGGTCAGTAAGAGTAATACTCGTGAAACCGACATGATAAATGATACTCAGTTACTCACCCATATAAAGGTATTAAGAACATGTCTTGCAAAATAACGGCTACTACAAGATTCATAGCAATCACGCACTTCTTAGTTTTAAGCCTGTCTTTTATTTTCTTTACTTTTTACTCTGTCACCGTCCATACATAAAAATAACATAACATATGTAACATTTAACATAATACATTCAATACGTCCTCTTAAATTTTGCCTATTTATTTATACGTTACCTATCGAGACCCTGAACATGGTCCTTCGAGCCGGATAAAAGAGAATACAGCAAGATAATAATTTCAAAGAAAGAAGAACAGTTAAGGATTTTATCAACCTACGCACATCGGGTCAAATAACGCTGAAAATCAATAGTTTCGATTTATTAAGGTAGGTAGGAAGGAAGGAAAACTTGAAACAAACTCTATACCAACCCGTCTGGCCAGCGTGGTATAGTAGGCCAAAACCTCTTTTCTAAGGAGAGGCCTATGTCCAGCAGTGGACTAGTAAAGGCTGTTGATGATGATGATTAAGGTAATATGTGCTTAATATACAACCCAACACTCTATTACGGTAATGTATAAGTACAAATCGACGTATTAATTAAGGTCAGTACTAATATTTGTCGATTTTTACCAGTTTGCCACCTTTGTAGTCCAAAGTTAGCACTATTCATTTATGTGACAGTGGCAGGTTTTTGACGATATTATATTGTTTAATTAAATTTTAGTTATCATTATCAATTTTACACGTTTAAATAAAATCGCTTAAACCATTACTGACATTAGCAATTCACATAGGTAGGTATTTAATTTCAAATCAAAGACAAATTTAGTGTTTATTATTAATATTTCCTATTGTTATAATACAATTCATATCATAGTATTGTGTTATTAAATTATATTTGTGCATTTCTTTCTCTAATTGCTGTATTAATTACCCTTTCAACATTTCAAGTTATATCGTTAATAAAACTAGTTATTCAATTGCATTGTATAAACGTTACAGGTTGATTCGACAGTTGTTTCCCAGAATGTTCGACGAAAAGGCATTAATTAATAAATGCGGCAGTTACAAGGGCCTTCGATTAATAGCCTTTTCTAAATTATTAAATGGATTAGATAAATCTTCGTTAAGCCCTACTGACGTCACCAAATTGCAACTACGAATAGGTAGGATAAAGTTGATGTATGAACTTCATGACGAAGTATAATGAAAGCTTAAATGTAGCAGTGACAACTTTACAGCGCAGGAAATCGAAAGAAATGATTTTGAGTCATTTTGTTTTAAATTGCTTGCCAGGGTTCAAGATCTGATTGATAAATATTCTTCGGTAACCGATAGTAAGAGTATTTTTAGTCAAGTTGCCTACTATTCAATTAGCCAAATTTCGTGGTGCAAACGAGGGTTGTTTAGAATTTCACCATACGTTTCCTAGTCTTATACATTCGAATAGTGATATAGATGACATCAATAAATTCCACTATTTAAGAGCTTCGTTAGAGAGTACAGCTGCAGTAGTTGTTCAGTTGGTCGAATTCTCATCTAAGAACTATGAGGTTGCATGGAAACTTCTTTGTGACAGATTTGACAATTAGCGATTGATAATTCAAAATCATGTTACGGCTTTATTTAATATTGAACAAGTTACAAAAGAGTCGTCTGTCACCTTAAAGCGTCTAATCGATAACCTAAATAAAAATTTACACGCTTTAGAATCACTAGGAGAACCTGTAAATTAGACATAAAAACTTTTCGTGAGTGGGAGGAGTTCAAAAGTCGTTTAAACAAAGACGATTGTATTACACTCGAATGCTTTACTACTTTTTTAAGGAATCGAGCCAATTTACTAAAAACTTTAGAGCGTTTACGTAATTCAAGTCAAGTGCATGTTAATATAGCCCCTAAGCACCTACCCCACTAATATAGCCCTTAAAACTTAAAACTTGGGTTTCTATAACGGAATCTACTGTTAAAAAGCCGTCTTGTTCGAGTAAGCAACAACAAACTATCAGATCTTCACTTATGTGTATTTCAAACGAACATAACTTGGATTATTGCTCGACGTTTTTAGGTAAGAGACGACGTTCAAGGTATGCTTCAACTGTTTTAGTAAGGGACACTTCGCAAATCTTTGTAAAAAGCAAGGATGTAATATATGTAAGCGTAAGCACAATACATTGATTCATATAACCGATTCGTCGTCTAAGCAAAAACCGGTTGTTGGTAGTATGTACATGCAAATAAACGATAACATCGTAACGCCGGGAGCAGTCTCTTTTAACACGACATCCCCGTCGTCCAACCTGACGTTGTCTGTGAGCGTGGCTCGTCCTAACCGCATCGACGTCTGAGCGGACGCAAAGGACCAATGTTTACTAGCTACGGCATTGATTAAAATAAAACTTAAAATATACGATGTATATAATCGTGAGCATATCGATTGAGCTGTACTTGATAGTGGCAGTACATCGTGCATTATTACTGAGAAAATGCTTCAAAAATTAAAGTTACCGGTTCAATTAATTAATAAATCAGTATTAGGTATAAATAATGTATCAACACAAATCGGAAAGATGTGTTATTTACGTATTCAATCGTTGAATGAACAATTTTCAAGTAATATTACATTACATTCTAGTAATTTACCTTCGATAACGGATTGCGTTCGGAGTAGCAGTATACTCGTAGATAGTAAATAGCATTAATATACCTTCAGATTTGGTTTTAGAGAACCCTTACTTTCATTCGCCTTCTGAAGTCGACTAATTATCGGTGCATATTTATTTTGTGACATTTTCAGGTCACAAATGATTAAGTTAGGCAATGGTAACGCATATTTATTTGGAACAAAGTTAGGTTGGTTGGTTTCTGGTCCGATTAACAGTGGATTTGTTTTAAATACCTCCTTACCTACCTTAATAATCGAATTAAATGTAACTTCACTCAAACTAAATTATGTAATTCTTCTGATAGTGATGACATTTAAAACCAACTTACACGTTTTTGGCAGCTGGAAGAAGTTAGCCCTAAGTCATAACCTCTCTACATACCTTTTTCTACAGAAGAGAGGTTGTGTGAAAAGAACTTTGTTAAAAATAATATTCGTCTTAAAGACAGATGTTTCTGCGTTAGGATTCCACTCAAAGTAAGTCCTTCATTATTGGGTGATACTTATCATCGAGAAACATTGCTTACTTTCGTTGGAACGCAAAAATAAAAATAATCCTGAGTTAGGTAAGATGTACTTGAGTTTTTGAAAGAGTATCTCTTACTGGGACACATGACGGAATGTACAGAAGTTAAGCCAAGTACACAATTTATACTCCATCACGGTGTTTTGCATGAAAGCAGCTCGACGACTAAGTTGAGAGTCGTTTTCAATGCAAGCAGCCCTACCACATCAGGCGTGTCTTTAAACGATATCCATATGGTAGGCCCGCAAGTGCAGGATGGCATTTTCTCGATTCTTATCCGCTTCAGACAACACAGATACGTCTTAGCCGCTGATGTGGAGAAGATGTTTAGAACCGTGGTTATACATCCCTAGGATCGTCACTTGCAGCAGATATTATGGCGGTTTGATTGTAATGATCTTATTAATGTATTTCAATTTAACACGGCGACCTACGGTACTGAGAGTGTTCCCTTCCTAGCAACCAGGTGTCTCCAGCAGATAGGTTGCGTTTGTGGCGACGAAAAAATTACTGAAATAATCACACGGGATTTCTATGTTAATGATTTATTGACTGAAGCCCCTGAAATTCAGAAACCCCTTGAAATTCGCGACAAGGTGACCTCTGTTAAATCAACTAAATATCGTTTAGTCAGAGTGCTGGGCAAACGTCATTTGACCTATGAAAGGCTATCTTGAATTCGAGACCACTCACTCCAATTTGACCTCGCTTACGCCCGAACACTTTCCTATCGGACGACCACTCGCTGCACTAGCGAAGCACTTCTGGTCTAGATCGTCCAAGGAATACGTGGCTGGACGACCAATGAACCCTTGAAATGGTCACTCTCAAGGAGGACAATTTACCACCTGTGAAGTGGCGCTTGAGCTGAGTCGTCGCCGTTCATCCTGTCTCAGATAGCATCACAAGAGTTCCTGACATAAGACAGAGTGCTGGAGTGGTCAGAAAGGCCTTTTCAAAAACTTGCCCATTACCTGAAGCTTCCAAGTGAAGTTTTATTGAAAGGGAAGCTTCTAACACCCGGGCGCATGTTGCAAAATAACGCCTACTACAAGATTCATAGCAATCACGCACTACTTACTTTTAAGCCTGTCTTTGATGAAGTTAAATTTGACTACAATTTTGTACTCAAATGTACCCGGGTAACATATAACACAATACATTTAATATGCCCTCTTAAATTTTGCCTATTTTTATTTATACGTTACCTATCAAGACCCTGAACATGTCCCCCGAACAGGGACAGGGAGCAAAATCGAAAACTAGAAATTGATAGAAACCATTTCTTCTCAATTTGGCTGCATCGATCACATACAATTTTTGTTTCAGATTTACCAGTAGTAAACTATCCAGAAATGGATTCCTCTGAAGCACAGAGCACTACAGAAATGTTTAAAGATATGTTGAACCAAAAGAGGAATTTACTTTTTAGTAAATTAACCTCTTTCGAATCAGATGTAAGTATTTTTATACATTTAGGATATTTTACTCCATGTGGATAAGTGTTGCATGGTCCTGTCGCTCTGAGCTATAACTCTTGTTGGTATCAGAACTGAAAAATAATTCTTGAGCATGGTATCTGTGTATAGTCTGTTTACAACTTTCATTTCATTGTGAGAAATATATCTGTCTATACTTTATTAGATCTCGAAGCGGGGGTTCATATTTTGGTCATAGTTATTTTTTAAGTCTTCAAGGTAAAGCACGTGGCAAATGGACTATCTTGCAATAGTTTCGTAAAGTTTTACGTTTTTTGAGACAAATGCAGATATAATGCTGTTCATTACTGAGCGTTCAATCATTATGTATCAATCAGAAGTCTCAAACTGAATTACTAATAAAATAACAAAAGAAATATGGATGGAGCACGCGACGCAAAGTTATGAGCAAACTTGTTACTAACTATATCCGTACACCTGTGGAACAAGCTATTTGCTGCGGTATTTCTTACCAATTCGACGTTCAAACCTTCAACAAAAGAGCGTACTCCTTCCTCAAAGGCTGGCATCGCGCTTGTGACTCCTGAGTTGCAGGCGTTCATGGTTTCTATCAGGCGACCCGTCTGCTCGTTCGCCCCATTCCATAAAAAAACAAACAAATATTCAAAATCAAATATCTTACCACTCTCTACAAATCGAAATGCTACCTTTAAATGAAGTGTAAGGCTGTATTTAGCGATGGTGAATAGGATTCATGTTTAGATATTTACTTAATCCTTTGTGACGAATTGACCGAGGAGTGTGTGAGCCTACTATATAATATGTAAAATGTGAATTGAATCTAAGTGTGTAAGCAATTGCCGGCGTGATTTTTTCTGTGATCATAAAGCTCACCAAATTTAAGTACGTCAGGGTAACGGACGCAATTTGAACTACTACTAACGAAGTGTTTAATTCATTTTTAAGATAATTATTCCAAAATCGTAAGGGATTCTCAACCTGAATCTGTCTCTTATATAATCTTGAACTATCTATGCATAGGAACACTTTCATGGATTGGTTGTGAACAGGCTTAACTGCTTCCTATCGCTCAAAATTATTTCGTCATTGTATTATAATCGCCATTTTATTCTATGTTCTCTAACAGTACTTCCTTAAATATTTTGGTATGAAAATACAGATGTTTTACTTTCCGCTCATCGCGTAAACGGTCATACTCTGCAAAGGTGTATATATCTACCTAAAGAAACAACATAGAGACACACCAAAAAAGTAAATCTATGGATTTTCAATTCTTGAGTGACTTTTGAAAGTATAATTACTTTCAAAAGTCACTCAAGTCACACTATAAAAATCAAAAAATGTAAAAATTACAAAAATCTAATTCAATCTTAAGGAAAAAGAATAATTAAAATATCAAAATAGAATATATAGCGCGTGAATGAATCCAAAACCCTAACTTTAACAACAAGAATTAATTCTTTAACTGACTTCAAAGCAGGAGGTTTTTAATTCTTTTTTTTTTTGTTACCTTAGAACTACATCATTTATGTATCGATTTCAAATGTTCTTTTTTATTTGGGATGTTATACTTCGTGTTTGATTTATTTCAAATTTCAAGAAATAGCATAAATAGTATTTTTTGCCAATAAATACGTTACTATAATTTTATCAGTATTAAACAACTCTACAGAAATAATTGTGGGTTCAAACCCCACATGGGACAACACTTTGTGTGATCCACAAATTGTTGTTTTGAGTCTGGGTGTTCTTTGTGTCCGTTTCATGTATGTTTGTAAAGTCCCCCGCGACACAGGGATATATTCCTAATGCGGGCGTTGTCTTTTTTATAAAAAAAAATGTAAAAAGGGGCAATTTTTTTTTTGTGTCTATGACATAGATTCATCACTAAATTATTGATAAAATTTTATAACAGAAAATAAGACAGCCCAGATTTTTGGAACGAAGTTCCTTATCGCGCGTTGTGAAAGGGGGCTAGACGGAAAAAATTCGTACGAAAATTTGGAACGACACTTTTTTGGAACGAAGTTCCTTATCGCGCGGTGTGAAAGGGGGCTAGACGGAAAAAAATCGTACGAAAATTTGGAACGACACTTTTTTATTAATATAAATTGACGTCTAACTGTGGATACCATACATTAAATTTGCTTTAACGTTCGCCAACGTCCATACCATGTTGAATACACCGGTTCTCGTCCGATCACCGAAGTTAAGCAACATCGGGCGTGGTTAGTACTTGGATGGGTGACCGCCTGGGAATACCACGTGATGTTGGCTTTTTGCTCTTTATTTTCGTGTCATCTTGTCAGACATTCAGCGCCATCTATCGAATAGATAGGAAATCATTTCGCAAAGAGATTTTACCAATGTATAAATTGTTTTAATTGTTTTTAATATGTAGGTAATAGCCGCTTTCATAGATGGCGTTGTAATTAAAATCGTGTCAAATCAGTTTTACTCGATCGTCACAACTTCGTTCCTATCGGGTGTCCCACGACACCACACGGCTTTTTTTTCTCTAAATACGATTAAAGCAACCTTCGGTTAATTTTTTCTTTGTCCATATTAATTTGTATACATAATACATGTATACTGCCTATACACCGGTGTACAGTTTTTGTTGTTGTAGTAAATAAAACACTTGTATATTTACTCTAACATTTGATTTTAGCATGCGGTTCTTACATAAAGTAAATGGAGTAGATTTAAGTACCTGTGCTTTGTGGATTTCTGAGATCAAATGTAGACTGTTTCATGTAACGCAAATGACTGGAATAAAAAACAGCTCTTTCAGTTTATAATTTGGAAAAAAATCTTTATCACAATGTTATTGATACATGCATAAGTTCTTTGTATCCTTTTTAATTAAATATATTATTCGGCTTTCGTGTCGAATATTATGTTGCGTGCTAAGTGACATGAGACAGGGTACAGGCGGGTTGTTTGTGTCGTGGCAGGCGGCGCCCTCGTCGGACTGCTCGGCCGACGAGAGCGGTTCGATCACCACCAACCGAGCCAATATCTACGACCACCGCGCCTCCTTTAAGTCCAACCTATCTGATACTGACGTCATGTTCCTCAATGTAAGTCCTAGTACGATTTGTAGCGTCCGCTTTACAAGCTTCTCTGCGATTAAATTAGCCAATCAATTAAAAATCTTTTACTTATTCGAAATTTAAACTGAGGCTATATATCGCTGCCGTATTTAGTGCATGCATGTTTGTATCCATCACTATTTAAGACTTCCTGTGAGATATCTTCTGAGTATTACTTGCCCCAGACTTGCCCTTGACTTACAGAAAAGTATGTACGCGCATAACTTCCGAACGACTCCACCACATTGGATAAAAAAAATGTGTTCGTTATAATCAGGACAGGTTTTTATGAAAGAAATTAAAAAAAACGTTTGAAATGAAAAGTGAATGTGTTAATTATACAGTAGACTGTTAAAGATCTATACTAATACTAATATTTTAAAGAGGTATAGTTTGTGAGTTTGTATGCTCAGGGTAACATCAGGAACGGAACGGGTTTGGATTTAAAAATGTTGTGGAGACGGAAAAAATTAATTGCATTTGAGAGAAGCAGATGAAGTTGCACGGGTCAGCTAGCTGTTTTAATATTTCCAAATACAGCATAAATAATCCATATTAATTTTATTTATATCATCAGTAGTTACAAAGATATAAGGAAGAACGATTTCATCTGACAATATTATTCTAAAAAAATAATAGCACTTAAACGTAGCCACAGTGCGTTATTATTTATTTGGAGTGCAACGTTTCAACTATCTATGACTCATTTGTTGCAACAGAATTTTTCTGCACATTACATCCATAAAGCATGAGCTAACACTAGATTAGCAAAAAGCCTGTTACTGCAATGTCCGATGTCTGGTTTGGTTAAATTTATTTTTGAAGTGTTTCCTGTAATTGGCAATACGCAGGTGGGTCGTAGCGGTCCCGCTCCGGGCAAACCGCGAGCAGCGAGCGTCTTCTCGTCCAAGTCATCACTGAGTGGATACCGGCCGCCTGTTGGAATACCCGTTACTTCACCCATTACTTCGCCCGATACAACCAGGACATACCTCTATCAGGGCCTTATTGGTAATCATGTGACAAATTGTGAACGTAACGAAAAAAATCCCAGTGAAACTACAAGTGATTTGATTAATCAACATGTTATTTTTAATAGTAGATTACCTCGCACTCGTAACTCAATTTATATATAGGTACACGGTATAAGGGACGTCGTAACGAAAGCTGAAATAGTGTAAGTATTCAGACCATCATTCTGAATCGAAAATCATTGGAATTTTCTGCCGGCAAATTAAACTTTTTATGCAATCAGCTGTCAAAGGTTCAGGTTATTTTCCGTAGGTATCGCACAAAAGTAATAACTACATGTGTATTCCGTGCAAACAGTCTACACACACTAACACAAAAACGCGGCCGGAGGGGAGTTCGGCTGTTTGATTAATTACATTGCAGTTTTTTAGTATTTATTAAATTGTTTTCGGTAAAATGTTCTGTCTTCGGTAAACTCACTTTGATATCATTTGTCATCATTTTTAACCAGAAAAATGGAAAATTAAAAAAACATGATGAATTTTCCGGCAGAAATTTCAGTGATTTTCGGCTCAGAATCATGGTCTGAATACAGTATTTCAGTGTTCGGTACGATGTCCCGTACTCCTTGTATTTTATTTATTATCGGTTATTCAAATCGACACCTCATAATGTCTCAAGTTAAAAAAATAACTAAAGTAGCTTTAGAAATGTAAGTAAATCCATAAACAATGAAAAAGTTAATACTTCCAATGCATTTTTTAATTCAGCATAGTTGTATAACACACACACATTTTCAGGTAAAGAAAGATCAAATTTATGGGACCAAATGCAGTTTTGGGAAGATGCATTCTTGGATGCTGTTAGTCAAGAGCGGGATATGATTGGAATGGACCAGGGTGCGAATGAAATGATGGAGAGATACAAATGTCTGAGCGAGACAGAACGAAAGCGGCTGGAACACGAGGAGGATCGCTTGTTATCAACAGCTTTATACAATTTGACGGCTGCAATGGTAGTGTTTGGGGTGGAAGCTGATATTGTCCGCAACAAAGTAAGACGGTTACTCGCTAAAAGTCATATTGGGCTTGTGTACAGTCAAGAAGTAAACCATCTTCTCGATGTAGTACACACTTTGGTGAGTAGAATATAATGTAAATATGCATCTAATACAATTATTTAATATGTGGTATAACATGTTCACAAAAAATTGACGGCAGATAGGACGTCTGTCATTAGTGCATACCTAACCTAGATCCCAAGAGTGTATAGCTCATCAATACACTATAGATTTCCCTTAGCTGCTAAAGTCTAGTAAAGCTTGTAATGTAAGTTATGATTATTGATGACCTATACTAATGTCGATGTTTTTCATTCAGCATGGCAACGATATTGAACTGAAACCTTTGGGATCGCGGTTACTGCGTCGTGCATCTTTCACAGTGCACGAGGGTGACGCGGCCGGCGACCTGCGCTTCATGGAAGTTCGTGACGATGGACTCATCCTGCGGTCCACGCAAGGTTTTAATCGTCAAGTTTTCTATTTCCTTTAATATTCTAATCTATTTATAAACTATTTAAATAGGTATGAGACATAAAACAGGATTCAAGCAAAATTTGCTATTAAAAAAAACATTAAATTCGACTTTTGATACAGAATACTATTCAACATGTTTATAATTTCCAAAATTAAGACAAACTTGCAATTTGTGTGAAGTTATATTCATAAATTTCAGGTACAATTGTGGAACGATGGTGGTACGAGCGGTTGGTCAACATGACATACAGTCCAAAGATAAGAGTCTTGTGCCTTTGGAGGAAGAATGGAGGCCAAACACAACTGCATAAATACTACACGAAAAAGGTTTTCCTTTTTTTTTTTCAGCCACATATGTACTCATTTGACATTCTTAATGAAAATTTATTAATTAGTTAAGCCACATTTTAAGAATTATCTTTGAGTTAAGCTTATTATCATAAAATGTCTTAGGTGACATAGCGTCAGAAGGACGAAAGCAACATTTGCTTGAGAGTTGTCCGTGATATTTTGTAAGGTTCATGATGGCTGGCGATTCATTCATACCAATGGTTGACTGGAAGAAAATGCCTATGACATTAAGGCCGAATCATGCAATGTATTTGCAGGCAGCATAAATAAATAAATATTGTACATTATACATATTTCGCTCAAGTTGCTAATTTAATTCTCTATTCGCAACTTTAAGGCGTATTCTAATCGGTATCTGAAAAATTACATTCAAGTAGAAGATAGATAATACAAGATATAAAAAAATGAAAAATTTTATTAGAAACACAGTTCTAAGGTCGGTAAATGACTTATACTAATATAATAAAAATGCAGGGATTTTTCATTTGTTTAAACACGCTTATATCTGGAAAAGAAAAAAGTGTCAGAAACAAGAATTGTGGTGATACCTAAAACCGCAAAGTGTGAAAACTTTAAGGATAAACTTAAAGCTGCTTTTAATAATTCAGTACTCTGTGTAGAGAATAACCCTAATACTTATTATAATAGTTTTTTTTTGAAACTTTTTCTTCAACATTTAACACCATTTTTACACCAAAAAACGCTAGTGGTTAAAGGTAACGCCACATTTAGTGAATGGGCTACCCCTGGCTTACTCAAAAGTAGGAAAAGATTATACGAGCTATACGATGAGAGGAATTATAATAAAAGTGAACAGTTTCATAATTATGTTAAAGAATATTCGAAGCTGTTTAGGAAACTTTGTATTCTGGCTAAGTCTCGTTTTATTAGTTCAAAGATTAAAAGTAGTAATGATAAGATTAAAACCACTTGGAAAATTATTAATAGTTAAACTGGCAAAGATCATTACCGTGATAATGAATTTAATTTAAACATAAACAATAAATTTATCACATCAAATGCTGAGGTTGCTGCTGCATTTGAGATTTTTTTTACTAACATTCCTTTTTTTTTTTTTAACGTGTGAAAATCCCCTCGGACCGTCACCCCACCGGGGTTTGCGGCGGGGTGGTGTGTCGGACTCGGACCGACTAAAACCACACGGTGTGCCACTCTGCGCCTGTAACAGGAGGGATCCGAAAACAACTGTTATTAAGACATCCGGACCCCTCCTAGCGCCAGCCCGCTCCTGGTGCGGGCTCCGTCTCAAAATTTTCCTCTCTTTAGGCGACGTCCGGCACACGCGGACGCCGCCCCCTCGCGGCTGGCCAAACTAATGCGGGTGGAGGGGAAACCCACCCCGTCCACCCGCGGCCACACTCAGGGCGGCATGAGGCGGTGATAAGCGCGCCTCCGCCGCCCGGTTCGCCGGCGGCGGATCGGGTCCGAGTGGAAGTCGTCCTCCCGGGCCTTCTCCGCCGCCTCCTTCTGCGAGATTACTTCCTCGCAGAAGGTTGCGACCGCGGTAAAACAACTGTCGCTACCGGCCATGGAGCGTACTACGGCCAGTAGCGAGAGATCCACTCCGATGACTGCAGTGAGGGCCCGGCGCTGCGTCGCCCATGCGGGGCAGACCGCCAGCGTGTGCTGGGCCGAGTCCTTACTGCAGTCGCAGTGGTGGCAGGCGGGACTCAGTTCCCTCCTAGCGACCGAGTGCAGGTACTTTCCGAAGCAACCGTGCCCGGAAAGCACCTGCGTCAGCCGGAAGGTAAGGGTCCCGTGCTGCCGCCCTACCCACTCGGCGATGACCGGCTGAAGAGCCTCCACGGCGGCGAAGCCAGCGCGTGGAGTCTCCAGCCGGAACGACCAACGAGCCATCGTGGCTCGGCGAGCGGCTTCGCGCCACTCGCGCACATCCTCGGGCGGAGGGCGAAATCCGCTCTCCGCCCGGGAGTCAGCCACTCGCCGATAAACTTCGGCGAGCACTTCCGCCTCCAAATCCCACGGGGGAGTTCCGGCCAACGCGCACGCCACCTCCGTCGACACGGTGCGGTAACCGCGTATGGCTCTGACCGCCATTACCCTCTGAGGGCGCCAGAGGCGTACCCTATTCTGGGCGGTCAGAGCCGCCACCCACACCGGTGCACCGTATAGTACCATTGACCGGACAACCCCCGTGTACAGCCGTCTTGTTGCGACGCTGGGTCCTCCCAAATTGGGCAAAAGTCGCCCTAGGGCAGACGCAGCGCAGCCAGCTTTGGAGCAAGCTGTCGGAAGTGCTCGTCGAAGAGCCACCTCCCGTCGAGGATCGGGCCCAGATATTTCATCTGGGCCCGAACCGGTACGAGGACCGAGTTGACCACGATTGAGGCGCCAGGGGGTGGACCACGACGGGGCCCATGAAATAACAGGGCCTCCGTCTTATCTAGGGCCACCCGTAAGCCCAGCGCCTCAATGCGCCCGACCACCAGGGAGACTCCCCTTGTGGCCAGGCGCGCCGCCTCTTGGAAGTTCGCCCCCCGGGCTGTCACCAGAGTATCATCTGCGTAACAAATTACACCCAGCCCGGGGGGGAAATCGGCTCGAAGGGCCCAGTCGTACCCTATGTTCCACAAGAGGGGTCCAAGAACAGACCCCTGTGGAACACCGCACGACATGGGCCGACACCTCAAATTACCCTCTCGGTCCTCCTACACGACGGTACGCTCCTCTAAATAGTCTGCCTATAGCCGCCTTAGGTACTTTGGCACCCCATGATAGTGGAGTGCTTCCCTGATGCAGCTGAATGGCAGACTATTGAATGCGTTGGCGATGTCCAATGACACCGCCAACAGCACGCCGCCACAGCTCACGGCCTCTTCGGACACGGCCCTCAGGCGCAACCCATCGTCGACTGTCGAACGCCCCGCCCGAAAACCAAATTGGGCGTCCGACAGATCGGGGCCCACCTCGTAGAGGTGCCGGACGATGCGGGCAGAGAGAACCCTCTCAAACAATTTACCCGCCTCGTCCAGCAGCACGATGGGCCTGTAGGCCGCGACCGAATCGGCAGGCCGTCCCGGCTTCCTTAATAGGACCAGCTTCCCGCTCTTCCAGCACTCAGGGAAACGTCCCGACGCCAAGCTAGCGTCGAACAAATCCCTGAAGGGGTCTGCCATGTGGTCGAGGGCTAGGGCCAGCACTCGGGCCGGTACCACGTCTGGCCCAGGGGCGGTGTTCTTGAAACGGATCCGTAGAACAGCCGCCCCTACCTCCGAATCCCGGACGGGCGGAACATCATCCTCCTCGTGCTCCCCGTCGTCTCCGGCCAAGGAGGCCATCGCCGGGGGAGTGTGTTCCGCTCGTTGCGGGAAAAGGCCCTCAACCACTTCTCGCAGGAAGCTGGGCTGGAGAGTCTCCGTAAGGGGGGGGCCCGACGCGCGGAGCTTTTGTCGCACCGCGCGATAAGGGCGACCCCAGGGGTCACGATCGAGACCCTCCAGCATCTCCTTTCTCTTTATCTCTTTGGCGCGGCTAATGGCCAGCTTTAGAGTTTTCCGCGCCTCTCGGTACTCCTCATGAAGCCGGTCCTCCTCACCGTCTCCACGGTGACGCCGCCGACTACGCGTGTAGGACCTCCGGGCACGTGTACAGGCCGCACGGAGGTCCGCCAGCTCCTGGGACCACCAGTAGACCTCCTTCCTTGGAGGCCGACGACCTCGAATGCGGGGCATGGCCGCATCGCAGACATGCGTAATTGTGTGTCCCGTGGCCAGGCATTTAAAACACCTCATCGGTCTCGCCGCCAGGACTGTGATCCTAGCGCTCACGAAACCGATGAGCAGCCTGCCGGCGTCGGCCAATACTTTGGCCGACGCTACCCACACGGCGCCAAGCCCCCCTGGACCGGGGCGGATGGTGCCGACCCTGACGTTGTCCGCGCTGCACCCCGTCTTCTCCCGGATTACAGTGCGGACATCTTCGGCCGTCACAGAGTCGTCCAGGCCCGAGATGCGCAGCTCCGCGCACTTGGTAGGCCTGGCGATCTTGACACCATCTGTGGTGGCGAATATATCCCGCAGCCTCTCAGCAAACGTGTCTGCCGTCTTAGCGCCTTCAGCCCCAGGGAACTCGAGCACTCGAGCTCCCGTCTGGGCGAGGCGCATCCTGACCCCCACCGTCCCAAAATCGTTGGCGAGGCTGTCCCGGGCCTTTTTAAAGACGGCCGCGTAGGACAGCCCGCCGTCAGCCGCCCCCGGGGACACGGTCACCACTACAGCCGCGGTTTTGGGCGGCTGCAGCTTCCGCGGCCTCTTTGTAGAGGCCGTTGCCACCGGTGGCGAAGGCTGGGCTTGGGCTGCTTTTTGGGCAGCCCTTCTGGCCCGCCTTCGGGACTTCTTGGAGCCCCTCGCCTCCTGCCAACCCTCGTTGGAGGGGGCAGGTGCGGAGGGGCCCGGCAGGGGTGTCGGAGTGGGGAGCGGAGGGAATGCCACTCCACTCCTCGGCGCCGTTTTAGACCCCGTCTTGGCCGGCACTTTGGCCTGCGCCTTGGCCGGCGCCTGGGGAGGTGCCTATGCCGGCGCCTGGTTCGGTGCCTTGGCCGGCGCCTGGGCCGGTGCCTTGGCCCCCTCCTCGGCTTTTGGGGAGCCGATGGAGTCGGGGCAGACGTAAGAGACGCGGCCTCCCACCACGGGGAGCGCGGTCGGAGCGGCGGCCTTAGGCCGCTGTGCCGACGCGAGCGGGGGGCGCACAACCGGCGCAGGGGGCAGTCTCGCCTCCAGGCCAGCCAGGCGTCCGTCCAGCATATTCCCAACTGCGATGAGGATTTCACGCAGTTGGGAGTCAAATGCCCCTGAGTTGGTGGTAGGGGCAGGCTGGGACGCGGACGGGGCTTCTGGAAGCGGGCGAACTGAGCGCTCAGCTCGTTCACCTGCTCCGTCAGCCTCTCGTTGGCCAACTGCAGGCGAGAGACATCGCCCACTAGGCCCTCCACGACCTCCGACAAAGCGGAGGAGGAGTCCTTAAGGGCCCTCACAAACGAGCCCTTGAGGTTTACGGACTTGGTGGCCACCTTATGGATGACGGCCACCGCCGCTTTCGCCCTCTCCTGCACGGACACGGGAGCCTGGGGGGCATTTCCCCCCACCGGCTCCCGAACCTTGAGCAGCAGATCCGCGATCTCCTCCTCCGCTACGGCCTCGCCGTCCACTCGTACTTACTAAAATTCCTGTATCAACTACTAAATCTTTGAACTCCTCACCATACCTTGCAGAATCAATTTTAAAAGAGAATGTTAGAAGAATTGATAGTGAATTTAAGTTCCAATATGTGTCCCCCTTTTTTTTTCCGTGCGGCAATCCCCTCGGATACCACCTGTCGGTGGCATGTCGGACTCGAAGCGACTAAAACCGCACGCCGTCTCGGGTACTAATAGCCGGGGAACCAGGTATACCCTAGAAAGGAAGTCCCTGGTACCCCGACATACCTCGGGTCATCTACAGACGAGTAGACGAAAGTGTGGGAACCCCATGTTCCCTGTGCTCCCTGGAAGCGAGCGCGCTTCGCAACGCGCTCGCCGCCACCCCGGCCTGCTTCTGCTAGGGTGACAGATGGCCTCACCTGTCACCCCCAGGCCTGCGCTTATGGAGGACGGAGGTCGTTCTGCGACCTCCGGCGCCTGAGCCGCCGGCGGTACCTGGCCCGTTCCCGGGCCTGGCGGGTCGGGAGAGTCCTAAACCTCTCCCGGTCCCGCTCCGCCGTCTCCTTCGCGAGCATAACTTGCTCGCAGAAGGAGACGGCAGAGTTCCACGCCCGCACACTCTCGCTCCGCACGATAGCCGCAATCAGGCTATCGAGCGAGAGAACTCCCACTCCGATGGCCGCCACGAGGTCTCGCCTCTGCTCAACCCACGCCGGGCACTCTGCCAGCGTGTGGAGAGCCGTGTCCACGGTCTGGCCATCGCAGTGGTTTCACTCAGGCGTTGGCTCCTTGCGGATCAGACACAGGTGATCCCCGAAACATCCTTTCCCAGTGATCACCTGCGTCAGTCGGTATGAGAGGGTCCCGTGACGCCTCTCGAGCCAATCCTCCATAACGGGTCTTACCGCCGCGATGACGGCGTGCCCGAATATGTGTCCCCCTTGGAAATTATTAAAGCCTTTAACACTATTAATGTTAAAAAAACAACCGACCTATGGGGAAATTCTGTTTTAATTACTAAGACAATTGTATCTCTTGTGGCTAATCAATTGTCATTTACATTTAATCAATGTATTGATAGTGGTGTATTTCCTGATCTTATGAAGTCTAGTAAAATTATTCCCTTATTCAAATCTGATAGTACATCTGACCCAACTAACTTTAGACCTATCTCAGTACTACCAGTATTTAGTAAAATTGTTGAAAAAATTATGTATGATCAATTGCAAAGTTTTTTTAATAATAATAATTCACTCCACAACTGATGCCAGTGTTGAGCTAGTAAAACATATATTTGATGCTTGGGAGGATGCCTACGATTCTCTAGATATCTTTTGCGATTTATCTAAGGCTTTCGATTGTGTTGTTCATGAAACGCTGATCAGGAAATTACAGCACTATGGTATGAAAAATAAAGCCCTGGAACTACTTGCCTCATATCTGTGTAATAGGATTCAAAAAGTTGATATTAATGGTGAGCGGTCTCCAGGCTCTGTGGTAGAAATGGGCGTTCCACAGGGTTCTATTCTCGGCCCTTTTTTGTTTTTTGTATATATTAACGACTTACCTCACTTTGTCAAGGACAATCTCGAGATTGTGTTGTTTGCAGATGATACATCACTATTATTTAGACTAAAACGGACGCTTTCTGATTTCACATTTGTAAACAGCGCCATTTCGAAAGTGGTTCATTGATTTGACGTCCACAATTTACTATTCAATGAACAAAAAACTAAGTGTATACGTTTCACTATGCCAAACGTCAAGCCAGTGAAAACTACTGGGATAATTAGGGATGTCGGGCTGGACCTTGTGGACACTACAACATATGGTAAAAATGAAAGTAAAAATGTGGTGTGGCCAGTATGTTTTTATTATTATTATTTTTTCTATTTTTTATGTTTCACTTCATTTTCTCTTGTATTCGTTTTTTTTTCTTAATCTTGTTTTTTCTTCATTGTCTTTTCACCTTTTAGCCCTTAATAACGGACATACTAGCACACATCAAAACAATGTTGTGGTATATTTAATTTATTTATTTCATTTCAAGAAGGCTTACAGACTAATAACAAACTTTGCTTAAGTAAAAATATCAATAAAAATAGTGCCATTGTATCTACCTGTGAATTGCAAAAGAGTGGCACTGAGTTTGTTTGCCCTTTCGAGAAGAAAGGGCAAACAAACTCAAGGCTCAACCCCTTGGAAACGGGCGGTTGTAGATCGGCACAGGCATATCATAGATTTTGTATGGGTTTGATTTTTGTTAAATTTATTTGGTTACTATTTGACAAAACAGAGATTGTTGCTTTTGTGTATGTTGATCTATGACTTTAGAGTCTACATGGAAGACGATTTCAAACAATTTTGGAAATTTTATGAAATAAAGAAAGTTTGAGTTTGAACTATCAGAGAGACTTGAAGTATCTATTATATATCATAATCATTTTTTTTTATTATACGCAGATAAAACCTTAGGCTATAGCTACTAAAACTAAAACTACAAAACAGAAATATAAAATAATAAATTGAAAGGCAAAAGGAATATTTTCGTTTCTGACAACTTTTGTAATGTTAAATTATAGTATGATAAGTGTAACTGTGTGTAAAATTGTGTGATTTCCAGTGCAAAGCGCTGTACTACTGTATAAAGGAAGCGATGGAGAAAAGCGGGCGTCGGCAGGATGCGGCTGAGCTCGGCGGGGAGTTCCCCATACAAGACTGTTCTACCGGGGAAGGCGGTCTTATTCAGGTGATTCGTTTATATCTGGTCCCCCGTTAAGTTTTCGCCTATTTCAAACACATATGACAAGTAACTTCCATCAGTTATTTTTTAACTTTACAGAAACTTTTTAGTGACAGCAAATAACTAAGATACTTATTACAGATTAAAATAAGTGTCTTTGGGTTAACAAAAATACATTTCAGACAAAATCCGAAAAAGAAAGATGATCTTTTTTTGTGCATGTTACACATTTACCTACTCTGTTTTGAACAGTTTTTTCTTTAAGCTCTTATTTTAGAAATCTCAATTACTTAAAACGGACCTTATAAGTTAGTAAGTATTTAAATAGAAAACTTGACTTGATCTAACTAAGTGAATTTGTGCGAATTCCAAAGGTGTGCATGGAAGGCGTCGGACTTCTGTTTCACCATAGCAAGGTATGTCCCATCGCTTTATTTGTGTTCCTTCTTTTGTCATTCCAGCTTATTCATGTTACTTATATAATAACCCATTATAATGATGTACCAAAACTCGAAGATAGCACTGTTGCCACTTTTGAAAACAATTTCTGTACTGGAAGTTTTGGTATTATCACACTAGTACTATATTATATACCAGTACTATACTACTCAGGTAAGTTATGTCAGTGTACTCGCTTGGGAAAAGTCTCGATACGATTGAGTGATGTATTAATATAGATTGTCGTACAATTCCGCTGTACGATGGTCTATATACTGATAACGGCGTCCGCGCTGGCATTGCTTCATTGTTTCAATATTGTATCGGTGCCGTTAGCGCGTTGTTATATTATCGTAATTTTACGAAGCTTCTTAGTCCATCGAAGACATTTATACCTTCTAATACATAAGCACAGAAGAATAAATCATTACTAATCAAATCAGAGTCGATGCCCCATTTTAATGTTAACTGATACGATGTCATTCACATAAATTATTCCGGACGCAAGGACCACTCAAACTTTCCTATTTGGATTTCTCTTCAATTTTTTATCTAAATATAATTTTTTAATATCATATTTATGTATATTTGACTTATTTATTTTGAAATTCAGGTGATTTTGCATTTACTAATTCCGTATTATTGTCAAAAACAGCTTAGGTCTAATTTGAGACCCAGTATTTTTGCCCTTAAATATCCTTATCTACTATTCGATGTAATAGTTTAGATTATATTTTTTTACATTTTAAGACTAACCGTTGTCCATCTGATATACGTTCTTATACTCCATACGACTTGTGCATGTGCTATTTGTCTGCAATACCCGTACAATGCCGTATATCGCTGGAGTGCGTGTGCTCGAGCGTGCTCGCCGCGCATGCTCGCCACGCATGCTCGCCGCACATGCTCGAGCGAGCGGCGGCGAGTCACTCCGCTAGGAACTTTTGAGATGGTCCTTGACACGCGCTCGGCCGCCCTCAACTAATTACATCTTTTTGTCTGTTCTACTCTTTCTGGACACGCCGAACACGCGCCGCTGCGCAAAAGGATTTCGAGGTACACAGTGGTTCATTCAATAGTAATGGCTGGCTCTTACGATGATCGATACGACTTTTACGACCTTAAAGATCTAGTCACGGTCACCGTGAGACTCGCATTTAGCGATGATCGTTCGAGGTCGTAGGGCTTTACTAGTAGTTTTGAGGCTTACAGATTGTTTTTAGCCGTTGTTAGCGTTGTATTAGTTCTCCCGAGTGCGGCGAGCGCCGATGCGCGCAGTCGTGCATGCACATAGACGCCCTTTGTTTATTATCTGTTTATATTAACGCACCCGACAGCTTGCATTCGTATCGTGGATCGTCCGGCGAGCGGTCTCGATTTTTCGCTCTCGCACATTGTGCAGAGATTTAGTTCGTTCGTCCCTTATCACCCGGAACCCGCGAGCGAGCGTCACGTCAGCGTTAAAGCTTAACGGACGCGAGTCACGAGGTCAGTCGTAGAGCATTCGCCATCTCACAAGTTCCGGTGCCGCCCTGGCCTGCCGCGCGGTCTCTCACTCTGCACCCTCCTTTGTCCCTCCCGCCCTAGCCGCACCGCATCTGACCTCGCACAGTGCACTCCCAGCCCGCCTAGCTCCTCACCAAGCTCTGCTCTGTTTCAATCAGCAGCAAAATTACGCCACTTTGATTCTGGTAATACTAAGTTGTCATAATGTTGCAGATTGAGAAATCCCTGACAAATTAGTATAAAGGAATTAAAGGAAATGGATGGCATGCGTAACATCTTGGCGGTACACTAACTGTTAGTTTCTAAAAAGTATCTCATAAAGTTAGTGCACCGACACCAATTCTTGCATCGCGTTACTCATATAGCATGTTTGCATGTTTTGTTTTATACCGTACTTTCTTTGGAGAATTTATTTGAGGAGGATTGATTTAGTAATATACGTAAATAGGTATATTAAGAATAATATGATAAGTACCTAATAAAAAGGAGGCGTCATAATGATAGAACAGCAATTTAGATTTGTAATAGTTTTCTTAAAGGTTAAACAAAAAATAATAATTTGTATATTTCATAAATAATAATACATCGAAAGGCTTACTATGAAGTACAGATCTATGTTACAAGTCTATTCTTGTGATGGAATGACGATCCTTAAAACTTAATTTAGCCAATTTGTGTACGAGCCTTAGAACTGCAAAGGATTTTTTGTTTTTGTTTAGCTAACAAGCTTGTAGTAATTGGTGTTTTTAGTTGTAAAATTTAGTTAAAGAAGGCTGTAGTTATTTCTACTTAATATGGAATTATTTTACTGCATACTGTATGGCTATTAATAGAATATCGAAATAAACGAATAATTTTATACTCTCCCCGATACATTTGAACGCAGAATGTGAAACAATCGTATTTAGTCATCAGTGCTATTTAATCTGAGAATGAAATAATTAATGTTTTATATTTTTTGTTCCCGAGTCCAAGACTTCCCTAGATTGTACATATGTTCTCCTTCTTAAATCAGATAACTCTAGGCCATCGTAATAAATGTTAACTAAAACGCTCGCTCAGACTGTTATATGCCTGCATTCACAAACGCATTTGATAAAATAAAACAATTCCACTGATGGTCAGATCTACTTACGTTGGTCATCACTTAAAGACCCTATTGGTAATTTTTAAGTACTTAAATCTAGACGGGAAGGAGTTAGCAAGTTATAAACAATATTATATTGCCCACTGATTAAAAAGTTATAGTCATAAGCAGTCGGATTGAAGTACGCAAATACTTCTTAATAATTCGATGCGTCCACCACAAACCACAAATCATGAGAACTTGTATACAAAATAAATAATAATAATAATTTCTGCCTTTATCTAATTACGTATATTTCATGCTACTTAGATGTGCGCACGCCTGCACCAAATTTGCAACAAATTTAATTCAAATTATCATTAAGTATATTTGTATTACAGTTTTTCGTGCGACTGGACCACATAAGGAAGTGTTTCACGCAGAATGGCGGTATCTTCGTTTTAGAAGAATTTAGTAAGTTCAATAGCATAGGCTATCATATAATTCGATTATTATATAGGTATAAGTCGATTATTAATTGATAAAAGAAAAACAACTGTTGTGTTCAAAACATATTTTTTTTATGTTTTAGACCCAAAAACGAGACAAATCATACAAAGGAAATACAAATCTGTAATGGTGAGCACATTGTAACTCTATTATACTCGTATAATCGTGCCTTGTTTTGTTTGCTACTTCAATATTTATTTTTTACTTTACATGTTTTTACGTTATAGGCAGAGAAGGTAGTACTACATCTCCATCGCTACTTCTCCTTGTGGCTTTCCCGGTACTTTATCGAGGCCAATGAACACGAATTACATTACACACCCTCTGTTTCATAACTCACAATCATCTTAGTGTTTGTACGTATTTGGCACTTTTTTTATTTCGCTTTTAATATTTTTGCTTTTTATTGTACACCATGTCTTCATGAATGTAATTGAAATTTATTACACTGAGTTTGTTTCTTTTCTCATAATGAAAATTTTGAAAATCAATTATAAAACGTTGCAGGCGGATCAAATTTGCTACGCGGTGCTGTGCGTATTTTCATATTTCGCGGCAGGACAGGAGCAAAAGAAAGCTATTCTGGAGCAGGCGGCTCGAGTTCCTCCAGCTCCTGGAGATGCGTTAATTCCACCCGCCACACCGTCACCGCGAGCTTCTCCCATCTCGCCCTTAACTGACAATCAGCGCAAGAAAACAAGCCCTATGGTATTGATTTACTAGTGAACTACACAACAAACTGAACAAACTGATTATTGTACCCCATTACGAGGCATGCCTTTTAAGTTTTGTCGTTTGGAGAAAAAAACACAACTAGAACCTTATGGTACTTTTTATTGTTTTTCAAAGTATTCATCACGTAGCTTAATACACTTTTCCATTCGCTCAAACCAGTTATTATAACATTAATTCCACTCTAAAGTGGGGGTGTTCAAAATGGCTGACTTGAAAGCGTCGACTGCTTCTTCACCGGACTGGAACCTTTGACCACGAAGACTTTTCTTAATTTTAGGAAATGTAAAGAAATCGTTAGGACTTAGGTCAGGACTGTATGATAGAAATCAAGAATTTCTAATTTTTCCTGCTTCAAATACTCAATCGTTTGACAAGCGCTGTGTTAGCTTGCGTTGTCGTAGTGCAGGATGATGCGTCGCTTTGAGTTAGATTTTCGAAGTTCGGCGATGACTTGTGGTAAACAAACTGAGGTATACCACTCTGCGTTAACCGTTCTACGATCTTCAAGTGCAATAGTCGCAACATGGCCGGTTTTTCCAACGAACGTCGCCACCATCTTCTTTGAAGTGCTTCGAGAACGAACAACTTTAGTCGGCTTTGGCTCGTCTTGAAAGACCCAGATTGTAGATTGTTGTTTGGAATTAGGATCGTAAGCATAGATCCAAGATTCGTCACCACTGATGATGTCGTAGACGTGATTTTGACTCTCCTCGGTTGAACCTTTGCAGAGTTTTCTTACACCATCTGACGCGGGCCGCCTTGTGATCGTCGGAAAGCAGATGCGGTATCCAACGGCAAACTAGCTTTCTCACACCAAGCGCTTCATGCAAGATCTTCTGAATGGTTGTCCCTGAGATGCCTCATAGAGCCTCTATCTCTCGATACGTCACATGATGATCTTCGAGAATTAGTTGTCTCACAGCAATGATGTTATCTTCAGTGAAGGCGGATTTTGGGCGTTCTACGCGAAATTTGTCACTAACACTAGTGTGTCCACGCTGGAATTCTAAATACCAGCGTTCGACAGTCCGCAGACATGGGGCTTCATCACTGAACACAGATGTTAGCTCTTCAAAACACTGAAGCCGTGTCAGGCCTCTTCTAAAATTGTAGAAAATTATTGCACGAACATTTTCCTTAGAAACATTCATTTTCGTACGTAACCGACAGATTCCAATCGACGCTGTGATTAAACAATAGCATTGATACTTTCAACTGTTTTGAGATTCAAAATTTAAATACATTCGAATATAGCACAGTTCCAAATTCAAAATTACCGGGAAATATGGAAACGACAGAACTTAAAAGGCATGCTAGTATCCATACTAATATTATAAATGCGAAAGTGTGTGTCTGTCTGTCTGTTACCTCTTCACGATTAAACCGCTGAACCGATTTAGATGAACTTTGGTACAGAGATATTTTGAGTCCCGGTAAAGGACATTTTAATCCCAGAAATCACTCTTTAAGGGGGTGAAAATGGGGTGGAAGTTTGTATGGGGAATCAATAAGCGTTGCGATTTAAATTAAAATTTCGTATGAAGACAGTTTGAGTTATGGGGAAGGATATAGAATAGTTCTTATTTCTTATCTGCGAAATCATCATCAGAGGGGTGGAAATTTTAAAGTAAGACTAAGAAATTTATCATTTAAGTTTTCGTTATTATATATACATTTTTGACCCCCTTTAGTCATCCCTGTAGGGGTAAAAAGAGGGGTGGAAGTTTGTATAGGGTAGTAAATATCTCAAATATAAATAACTTTTTAAATGAGGAATAAAACTACAGACTAAAACTAAGATTTAAAGAATGTTACTGCAGTTTTATATGTCAGAAATTTTAGTAAAGCCCCGTTACAAGTTACTAAAATACGGTTCGAGGAGGCATTTATTTCGTTTCTATTACATATTATAAATATGTAATATCTAAGGCGAAAGTTTGTATGGATGTTTGTTACTCTTTCACACAAAAACGGCTAAACGAATCTGGATGAAATTTGACAGATACAGATACAAACACAGATAGATTATAGTGTGGAATAGGCATAAATATTTTTATCCCGAAAAAATGTAGTGGTCTCGCGGGATGTACAACAACAACCGCGGGTAGCACTGCGGGACGCAGCTTGTAAAATTGATACAACAGAACAGGTCATATTTACTTACCCTCAACCCTAGGCAACATCTGTTAATTTTATGAGACATATTTTTATTTAATACAATATTATAAGAAGTGTCTTTGCTCTTGCTTAATTTTTTTTTTCAAATACTTTACATGATGATAGTTGTTATTTAAGCCTTTTTAACTAGTTTATTTGAAACATATTACAACAACTATCACAACCTTGTATTTATTGCTAATTAAATAAGAAGAGTACTACAGTTTTACAATCGTCAAACAGGTTGAAAAGCGATCCCCGAAGAGTCGAAAACAGGAGACTAAGCCTCCGCCTAGCAGACTTGAGGGGGGCGATGCCAGGGAGTCGGCCGAACGGCGCGCTCCGGTTATTGGTGTACTGAGCGGACCACCACCCGAACGACCGAGCGAGCGACCGCAACGTGCTGACAGTTTGCCCCCGCGTCGTCCCCCACCCCCTGCACTGCCTCCCACTGCAGCTCCCACCATGGCGCAACACCAGCGACTCGCGCGTGCGCATTCGCACACAGCACCCGCTCGACCACCCGACCCACCCGTTGTGAGTACACAAAATAGCGTGCTTGCAGTATGTACATGCACATTATTTTTGTCAATTGGCATGACACTAAACCACCGGTACCAGGGTGAGCGGTATTTAAAAATCATGCAGTGTAACACTAACAGTTGGGATATATTATTCGTAGAATAAATGGTTGTGACAGCGCGCCAACGACTAAAAATATTTACATTCGCAGATTCCACCTCGAGTTGGAGCATCGGGTGCGGTCGCGGGGACGGTGGCAGGAGCGCGGGCACCTGGTCCACCACCCGCTCTCCCGCCGCGCCAGCAATCCGCTGCGGCCGACGTGGGTGGGTCCCCCAGGTGAGCGCCGAGTCTGACTAATAATGGTCGAGTCGTAGGTCCGCGATGACGATGCCGCTTGTCGCAGAGGCGCGGGGCGGCGTGCGGCGCCGCAGCGCCAAGGCTCGGTGGGTGCACCGTTCGCGTCGAGCAACCCTTTCACGACGCCACGTCACACTGAGTTCGTCATCCCGCAGCGCAACAACGTCCGCCGTTCCTCCACCACCGACAGAAACTAGTGCCGCGCCCTGTAGCTTAGCTGTACAAGTTTTGCACCGCACCGTTCTCCCCCTCCTGTTCAAACTTAGCTAGTAGTTCTAGTGAAGCAACACAAGCGTGTCGTCGTTAAATATGTGTGTACCATTTGTAAGCCTGTTAAAACAATATTAGCTATATTTGTCTAAAGTAATAGGTTAGTATTTTCCGACTACCCGCGTCCTTGTTAACCGCAATATATAGGTATTTACGGTCGAAATAAAATTGTAAAATATATTTCGATCCATTGTTTTGTATTGAGATAATTTATAAAATATTTATATTAAAAGTTACCTAAAATTTGGGGAGAAGATTCCATTACAAAGCAATAAAATATTAGCTACCAAAAATGTAAATAAATAAATGTATGTCCAAATATTATTATGGAAGCACTTAATTACACATTATACAACTACAAACCTCTTTCTTGTTCCAAGTGCAACGGTACCCTTTGTACTTAACAGGTACTTTGTAAATGAAAACGAACAATGTTTTACTACTTTTTTCACAATTTTTTTGAGAAGTTGCCCACCAGCGGCCTGCACAGGAATATGACACTAGGTATGCGGCGGAGTAGGAAAACAATATAATTTAATCGTGTGTACACACACAACCACACAGCCATACGTTTCATAACTTTTAACATGAAACTTGCGAGTTACATTTCCTTTTTGCTGGTTTAATTGTTGTAACTCGGGTACACACCTACCTTTAGACACAATTTTAATCTTTTCACTGAATGACAATTGTGAGAACTTTTAATTTTTAATATACACACATTTTCCACACATACCTCACAATCAAATAACATTTTTTAAAAATCAAAGGAAATCAGTAATAAACTGTTAAATGTACACACTTTCAAATGTTAAAATGAAAAATAAAACGAAAATTATACTGGCGGAAACAAATTAGTAAACAACGCTTATCACATGAAAAAAAAATGGCCACCGCGAACATGGCGGCAACGAACATTTCCGATTACTCCCGACAACTGCCGAACTAACTTCAGTAGCCTGCGGCTGGAGGCGGGGAAATAAAATAAATGGGTATGTGCGTTTGCGAACTGTGCACGGACACCAAAATTACTACACACATGCGAACAAATGTCCTGCGGGACGCGACGGCATGAGTTGGTTGGTTAGGTACAGCGCCGCTTGCTTGTCGGTAAACGCCTGGCAAACATAATGTTTGTGTGGTGCTATTTTTTAATAGTAAGTTATTATATTTCGTTTATTCATTTATTTACTATTAATTAAAGTCATCTAAAACGTACGAACGTTTTATTAAAATGTCTGTGAATAGCAAGTAAAGCCCTGCATTTTTGCCAACAAGGAGCGCAAGCCCCTGTTGCCCACTCAATGTAGGCATTAATTGTTTTCGATTATTCGAACTATAAACAGTCAAATATCTATTTTGTGCAGTCAACTTACCTGTCTGCGACAAGAAAAATAACAGAGCCGGTGCTATGATAACTAGACAGTTGATAAAAATACTATAACCGAGACGTAGGCAATACGTTACGTTAACAATTCACAGTTAAGGAACATTATAACCGAGACTTAGGCAATACGTTACGCTAACAATTCACAGTTACCGAAACACTATAACCGAGACTTAGGCAATACGTTACGCTAACAATTCACAGTTACCGAAACACTATAACCGAGACTTAGGCAATACGTTACACTAACAATTCACAGTTACCGAAAGACTATAACCGAGACTTAGGCAATACGTTACACTAACAATTCACAGTTACCGAAACACTATAACCGAGACTTAGGCAATACGTTACGCTAACAATTCACAGTTACCGAAACACTATAACCGAGACTTAGGCAATACGTTACGATAACAATTCACAGTTACCGAAACACTATAACCGAGACTTAGGCAATACGTTACGATAACAATTCACAGTTACCGAAACACTATAACCGAGACTTAGGCAATACGTTACGCTAACAATTCACAGTTACCGAAACACTATAACCGAGACTTAGGCAATACGTTACGCTAACAATTCACAGTTACCGAAACACTATAACCGAGACTTAGGCAATACGTTACGCTAACAATTCACAGTTACCGAAACACTATAACCGAGACTTAGGCAATACGTTACGATAACAATTCACAGTTACCGAAACACTATAACCGAGACTTAGGCAATATGTTACGCTAACAATTCAATGGTTCAGTTTCAGAAGGTAATTAAAATTTTCTGATATTTTTACTACGATACCTACTCATAATATTGAATTGTTTTTTTTGGTGTTTCGGTAACTGTATTAATTTATTTTAATCATAGAGTTACTCCTGCATATTTTGAGTATCGTAGTAAATTACTCGATTTCATATTTTTTTAATTTTAATTTAATTTTAGTTACCCTCTGTAACTGCACCGTAATAATTATGAAACTAAAAGATATAGGTACAGACATACATGGACACGTCGTTATCGCGGCGGTAAGACCCGTTATGGAGGATTGGCTAGAGAGGCATCACGGAACCCTCTCATACAGGTTAACGCAGGTTCACCGGGAAAGAATTCTTCGGAGATCACCTGTGTCAGATCCGCAAGGAGCCAACGCCTGAGTGAGAGGCCACTGCGATGGCCGGTCATCGGAGTGGGAATTTTCTCGTTCGGTAACATGATTGCCGCCATGGTACGGAGCGAGAGTTCGTGGAACTCCGCCGCTTCCTTCTGCAAGCAAGTTATGCTTGCAAAGGAGATGGCGGAACGGGACCGGGAGACGTTTATAACTCTCCCGGTGCGCCAGGCCCGGCAACGGGCCAGGTACCGGCGACGACTCAGGCACCGGAGGTCGCAGAATGACCTCCGTCCTCCATAAGCGAAGGCCTGGGGGTGGTAGGTGAGGCCATCTGTCACTCTGGCAGAAGCAGGCCAGGGTGGTGGCGAGACGCGTCGCGAGCGCGCGCGCCCTTACCTTGGTACCCCAGACGGCGTTCGGTTTTTGGTCAGTTCGAGTCCGACATAACCACCGGTGGGTGGTATCCGAGGGGATTTCTGCACAGACAAAAAAAGATACAGACATACAAGGTGACAACTGTGCAGTATTCTCGTATATAAATGCATTCGAAAAATATTAAACGACGACGTTGTTATGTAAACCTAACATGTCCCAGAGCGTCCTTACACCTACTGCTTTGTCCAAGGATTAATTTCAGGATTGTTACAATATAGACCTTAAAAAATACACCATGTAACCAAATGTCATTTATAGTCATAAAACTTTAATCTGATTAATATTTTTAATCCATGCATTGTCTTTGGAAATTAGAATGTAGGTAACTTGGGAGTTTGTAAATTACCGAAACGGCCAGTTTTGGAATTTCATCGCATGTAAAAGAAGTTATTTTGGATTAAATAAGTACCTTCTACCAGTTTAATTTTATTCGAATGCACTCTTTGTTTAGCTGAACATTAATTTTGGTAGTTTGTAAATGAAGAGAAAATAATTATGTTGTCTTAATATTTTGAAGCGCATTTGTATGTATTTTACTTCATGCGGACAGGTTCCTATCATAGTTTTAAATTTCAATAAAACTTCAAAGTGTAATACAATTATAAATATTTATATAATGTTGTAGATAAGGGAAGTATATGAAAATATAACTGCCGATATTTTAGGTAACACTATTTTTTGCCAAAATAAAAACGTTTAAATGATTTACTTATTTTCTTTAATTTCGCACAGAAGTTTATACACAAGACTCATCTCGACGAAAAGTATAAATGGCTAACCTTAGAACTAATTAAACAATATTTAAAACAAAAGGGTACGTACACATTTATTAATTACGTGAGGGATTAAGGGGAGGGTGGAGATCGAGAGGAATCTCACCTAAACTCAAGACTCAAGGAGAGAGTTTGGTGTCGGCAAATATCATGTAATCATTTTATGCCTATTAAATAACAATGTTCAAACCAAGGAAAACGCAAACGTCAAAAAGCAACGCAGTAGCACTTCGATTGTGATCATTTTTAAAACCAAACGAGTCTTCGTGGACCATTTGAATTCTTCGTAGTTTATTTTTCTCACTGTGATTTAAGACAATTTTTATGTGAGTTTTAAATTCTAGTCCTCACAAGTTTAAAATAAAAAGAATAGAATAAATTATGTTTGTTGTTTTAATAACTCCAACGTAAGTAGTAATATACCAATTTAAAATAAATTAAACGTAATCTATTAATTTACACTACAAGCACAAATTTAAAAAATCTGACGTAATATTGTATATCATATCAACAGGGGGGGGGATGGGGTCGAGTCAAATCTTATAATATTACACCAGGGAGGCGGTGGATATAAAAATCGCCAAAATCACCTCACGTAATTAATGATCAGCCACAAAGTATTTACTTTGTATAAATTATGTTGGCAGGTATGTATCTGTCAAGATACTGAGATAATTACACAGCTAAAAAGGTAGTAGTCATATGGTAAAAACTTAATAATATATTCAATTTTAAAATCGCTTTGTCGATATCCTAATAATGCTAAATTAAAATTATCACAGTTAAAGCAAATAAATGCATTTGCAAAAGATACATCGAGGTCATCATTATGTTTAGAGTAATAGTAAGGGGTGCCCTAGAAGGGGTTTCGGGATTTACTCAAGCGTGTTAGATTAAGATAGGAGGAATATCTTACACCCAGTGGAGTACCTCCACCATACATAAGCCCTATACATAAGGATTCAATAATCTGATGGGCACTAGACGCTCATCAGATTATTGAAAAAAAATCGATGGCCAGAAATACTCGAGCGTATAAGATTAAGGTAAGTTGAGTCAATTACATACACATTAGTGTGTATTTCAAAAAAATTGACGATTTGAGCGTGACATAAAGCAGTGGGAAGGTCACAAAGTTTCAAAAACAACTCATGACCTTTTTTATTTTGAAGCAAACAATGCAAGAAATCTTATGTCTACATAAATTTTCGTGCCTTTATTTGCCATATTTTATAAAAAAAAAAAACAAAAATAAAAATATTGCTAACGTCAAATTTAAAATACATAATGCATAATTATCGCCAGATCTTTGGCTAGTATGAGAGAAACATCAAGCTGAATTGAATTGAAATTTTGCAGTTCACATTTTCGATAATTCGCTACGAGCTTGTGTCACTGTAACATCGTCTGACCTTTCAATGGGAGCATTTTTTTTGGCGTACAAATAACATATCCCCAAAATATCTGATGCCGGCAAATTTTTTTTTCGATGTCCTCCCCTTACATTTTTGCAAACCTGTAGAAGCTTTTCCCACCGTTGAGAGTGATTACATTTTATAACTTTTATTCATTCTATTACCTAACCTTTCAAATGCAATAGATCCCCATGACGCTCGAGTAAATCCACATTTAGCACAATGAGCTCCCCTACTATAACGATTACTTGAGCTCGATCGTCACAGTGACTGTGTTCGGTGTTATGATTGGCTCGCGTTGAACTCTTCACCAATCCAAACGCCGAACGTGCCCACCGACTAGAGCGAGTTCATGTGATATACAATCACACTAGGCCCCTAGAAGACATATGTACCTCGCTAACACTATCTTTGTATTGTACATTAAATACAGATAACGATAACCTCACACCTCTCATCACAGTCACAATATGGAAACGTAAGTCGATTCAATGCAACAGTGACGGTCACATATGAAATCTGGAAAGTGTCTATAAGTATTTAACATTAGGTACAATGAGAACACTAATATGTTCATTTGTGAACACCGAGTACAGATAGATCCACTATGTTAGGCAGTAGGATCTTAGAATAACTGGCAACTTCATTTAACTTTATCTTCAAGAGTGTAAAAAAGGACTAAAATGGTTATTGCTAGTCAAGAAAGAGAAGATACTTACTTTTTTAAATTTAAATTTTATAACATTTTCGTTCATATAAAAATTCGGACACGTTAAATTGTCAGGTATCACGATAGAACTTGTTACTTTGAACTAGTTGTTTTGAAAAAATATGTATCCAAAAATGCTCTTAAAAAACCCAGTTACTCAAACTCGGTTTGTAGGGTCATTAAAAAAGTTTATTACCTACTGCTAAATATTTTTAATTTGAATTTTTTAATATTAAATGATCCGTATCTGGTAACAAACCGTCTTCTTCCGCTAAAACAACCTTTTCTTTGCTTTGCTCAACACCTGTCTCTGATGATTTAGTCTGTAATATGAAAAAGAATTTTCGATAGCATATTGATTATATATAGTTAAATACATCAATACATAACATTCCTTGGTAATGAAATGAAAACAGAACTTTACTAAAACTTAACTTTAAACCTATAAGAAAGGGTCTTGCAAAGCAATTTGGAGCAATTGTCAAAAAAGAGTCTAAAGTAGCGAGCAGATGATTCTTATTAACGCAAGCACTTTCTTTGTTTTACAAAAGAAATAAGTAAGGTTTCTTAGGAGACTGTCTTGTCTCTGAATTATGCTAAGTAAATTCATAATCTTACACACACTTGTATATGTTACCTACATTATTTTATTTATATTGAAATACTGGAAATACATATTATAATTAATTGTGTAAGTATATAATTATTCGTTTCAATATTATATATATACTAGTAATAAAATAAAGGAGAGTGTCCAAGGCAAGAGCAAGGCGAAATAGTTACCATCAATTCGGATCCCACAACGAGTGAAGCACACGATCTAGAGCCAGTGTTCTTCGAATAAGTCCTTAAATTGTTGCTTGTTAGTGTAAACGACTGGGTTTCTGAACACTGATTCGTAAGTATCTGAAAATGCAAAGGATGTCAACTCTCAAAGTTTAATTTCAAAAAAGAACTACAGTCTTCAAAGTTTCACTTTGCATACACTTCAAGCTGTCTTCTTAACTTCTTACTTTTCCACTCTTAAAGATGTTTATTTTTATTAAATTTAAATGGGACAAAAATGTTGAGTACAAACAATCCAATAAACATAAATAGCTAATGTTTCTCATAATATACACACAAAAATATTCAGTCGCGTTGAAAGCCCCTCTTTTTTTTAAATCGTTGCTATAAAAAAACATATCTTTATCTAATTTTAAGGATCGTTTTCTTTAGTAAGTTATGAAATATTGATACCTTTTTGATATATGATTTATTGATTCTGATATCGTTTTAACCTTAACCTAAACCACTGACTACTTACTTCCTTCAAACGTTTAAAATTCACTTGGGTTACTTTCGTATCGATGTCATCCGATGAATCGATGACTTGCCAATGAAAGTCAAATGATTTCGATAGGCCGATTATTTTATAAAGTTCACTGAAAATAATGAATACAACATATTATTATGGCTTTATAAACAGTTTAGTCGAAGACCAAATCAATATAATAAGAATATCATCATCATCATTATGAACAGCCTTTCATGGTCCACAGCTGGACATGGGTACCTAGAAAGGACCTAGTATTTTGACCTAGTATACCACGCGGGCCAGAAGGGTTGGTATAGGGTTTGCGTCAAGTTTTCCTTCTCTTTGCAGTGCTGTTATCCTACGTGATATAAATTCGTAACTTTTAATTCACAGTGGTACTTTGGTAGAAACAACTTTGCTTCTAGTCGTTTCTTCAATATCGTATAATGAGTCTTATCCATAATTGAAATGAAGACTTCATTTAAATGACCAAGAACTAACAATACGTACCAATAATAATAGTCCGAAAGCCAGCAACAGATTTTGATGGTCATCAAAATCTGTTGCTGGCTTTCGGACTACTGGTTTCTCTCAGTCGATAACTCGTATATTTACGTACATATACTCGTTTATATACGTATATTTCTTACATGTTCGTGTGACCAGCAGACGTAAAATCCACCACTTCATGATTAGCTGTCACTTTTTTTTCTTCAAGATATTGGGCTAACTATAATTTGATAAATTTTCAATCGGGAGGAAGTTAGTATTTTTTGTTTATTACGGGGCTTGGGCGGCTACCACTGCTCAACCTACCCACGGAGCCGCAGCTGACGATCACCACGCTCCAGGATACAACTCTCTGAAGCATTTTAAGAGTTATCGACAGAGAGGAAATAATTAACGAAATTTACGCCTGGCTCCGGACTTAGATACGAGACGTCTTTGCAATAGACATCTATTGCAATTTTAATGTATATTATTGGGACTTGTAGTATTTTAGGATAATAGAAATTAATAATCCAGATCTTCTCCTTATGCGCATGTGAACCAAACAATACCAAAGGTTTATTATAAATAATCTAATTAGCGATAATATACAAAAAAGTTATACTTAAACACAGACATCGAACTAATTCTAGTTGTTACCAAGAAAACCGTTGAATACCATAACATGGTGATACATCATCTTATAGTAATCGCTATTTTTCCAATTTCATTTGCCTTAGAATCGAAAACTGGACGTTTTGGACAGCCATGGCATGCATTTTCCTTTAATAAAGTCGGCTACCATACAATAATAATGGATACTAAGAAAAACTAGTGTCAGGTTAGGTAATTTGATTTCTAAGACGTTAAGCTTCGTCGCCGACATGGTACAGATTTTAATACTTAGACTCGGAAATCACATGTTGTTACATCACTGAAGCCCGGATATACTACTAACAAGAAAGGAAGCACGACTTCTCAATTAGAGACCGGCCGGCCGTACTTTTAATTTAATTTATTAATTGGTTTTTTGAGAATAGTTTTTTTTTTAGTTTTGATAAACAATAAAAGAAAGCTATTTGACGAAAACCACTTGTTACTGTATTTTCTTTTAAATTATTTAAATACTTGTTTTGTTATGACTACGATAAAAAAAATGAATCGAATAATTATGACTCACATAAACTATACAAACCACAATCACACATAAACCTTTTGTTTCCGAACAAACTAGCATAAAAAATAACATCTATCATTTTATTTGTATTTATATCTTAGAACAAAACAATATACTTGCCTATTAAGGTTCTTGAATGCACAATCTTCAGCGTAAAATTCTGAATATTCAGCCCCGGGCACTTGGAAACTCAACAAATGCGATTCACACTTTTGTCTTCCCCATATAAAGCCAATATCAGGTACATCTGTACACATAATTCGAATTTGCTTCCATCGATCGCTCCCTTCATGTTCATTGTTTGAATCATCTTCGTCGTCCGAAATGATACATATATCCTCGTTTATGGTGTACGGAGTAAGTGTCGCAGAAATTTTGAAATTTTGGTCTTGAAATAGTTGATACTCAGTACTTTTAGGGCTCGAAATCTCACCGCTGGTATCAGTAGCCATTTCTTGAGATAAAGTGGTTTCTGTGTTTATTTGGTTTTCAAACAATCGTCTATTAATTTCCTCAGGTTTTAGAATAAACATGCCTTTTTCATTTCTATTATTTTTTACATTTTCAGCATCTCGTTGTGAATATACGGCTGATATCTTTATCTGTGGGCTCTCCTCCACATCTAGAACTTTAGACACTCGAAGCGTACTATTTTCGACATTAAATGTACTTTTATCCAATAACAAACTCTTATTAGTTATTGTGGCTGTACTAATATTTAAGGGGGGTTTAATTATCACCTTACGTGGACTTTGCAGATTCACTTTCTTTAATAAATTTCCTGTTGCTAAATGGTAAAATCCATTAGTTTTACAGATCTTAATTGGTTTGATTATTTTCTTGGAATCTAGCTTCAATAATGTTTTTTGTTGTGTTTCATCGAATTCCTTCAAATGTAGTATTTCCTGTGGTTCATTCTCATTTAACTTTTTATCGTCCGAATAGTGACTTTCTATGGGTACTGCTTTATTCTCATTTAAATCAGATGAAGGCATAAATGACAAAGGATTTTCTATAACCTTCAAATTGTCTACTGTTTTTATATTCATCCAAAAACCTCTGGTTTTTTTTTACTCTTGTAGTACTACCAACTTCTGAAATAGATTTAATAGTTTCTACTCCTAAGGCATCCCCCATTTCGTATGGACCAATAAAAACACAACATTCGCGAATATTTGGGATTGCATAAATACCAAATTGCGGAATTTTATCTACGCATTTATGAGACGACAATCGAACCGTTTTTTTTGACAAGCGTGCTACATTTATTGCCTTGACAATGCTTTCATATTTAACGAAAAATCCTTTTTTATAAAAACGAATTTCACTAAAATCATTTTCTACAGTCATGATAAACCATTTTGAAGATTCAGCCTCAGTTGGACAATCTGAATTACTACCATCATCATCTTTCAAAATCGAACTTGGAACAGTTTCATCTTCGTATTCTCTTATAGACAGCTGTTGTTTATTAGGACTATCGCCAAGATGGCTTGGAGAGTTTGAGTTTGTGTCAGAAATTACATCATTGATATCATCTGTATTATCATCACTTTTGCTAACTTTTGCAACAGAACCTGCTAGTTCCCAGCAATGTGCTAAGCCACGTAATATACAAAATAGATCCTTTAAATGTGTTGCGTTAGTAAGTAAGTTTTTTACTGTTTGAGGGTACTTGTGTAAATCCGCAAAACGTATTTCATTGATATTAATACAGGACTCAAAAAACGGATTTCTTGTATGTACTCCCATAAAGATGCGGTAAGGTTTTTGTTTTGAAATCAAGAATAAATTTTTTCGCTCTCTGTATCTACTTAAAATGAAATCCCACGGATGTAATGCTATTTTTCCTACTCGTGGAGGTTCAAGGGAAGTTGTAATTAGACCTTCATCAACACGTTTTTTATACAGTTTGTAATTAGTTTCAAGCCATCCAACCAACTTCTTTTCAGTGCATCTAAGTTTATTTTTCGTTTTATCTTCGCCCCCGCCGATAACACCATTAACATCTAAAAGGTACTTATTCTGATTCTGATCTTTTGATATTTCCTCACTTGAAATGTTATCTTTTTGTATACCTTCTGTGAGAGTATTATCTTTGTATAAGTCAGTTTCCAAATCCTTTACAGAAGTCTTTTCTTTTACTGTATCTTGATCTTGTTGTTTCTCTTCGAGTAGTGCATGGACTTTCAGTACTTCAGGGTTAAGAAATTTCATTATCTTTTTTTGAAGCATTTTATCATTCTTTTCCATATTTTTAATTTTATTATTAATTTCCTGATAATGTTCGTTGCTATATTTTCTGCCTTCGTATCCAATAACTCGTGAACAACTTTCGTCTGGATTACTGCTATCAGATATGTATACGTCTTGCTTGTTTTCATTGCTAAAGCTATCAAACATTTCAGAAGTTGAAGATAATCTTTGATGATTGCTTAAAATATCCGAGATATTTCGTGTTTTTTGTTTTCTTTCCAAGTTAATACTAGAAACATCTGAAATAAAATTTGGATTAAGTAGGATAGGATATTATACATAAATGGACTTAGAATAAATTCAGACGTAAATAATGTTTTGAAATTACCTGAGGTTTTTCCGGATACAAAATCCTTTCCAGGATCATCCAAATTAACTGCATTATGTCGTCGTGATCTCGGCAAAGGTGTTTGTATTTTCGGTGGACATTCAACATCGGAATCTTTATATATCGGTTCCTGAGTAATTGTTTGAAAAATACTTGAGGTATTACTGGTCGTAATTTTACCTTTACAAAAACATTTGTACAAATTGTGGACCATACACCAGGGCTCAACATTCTCACAGTTAAGTCGTAACGCGGATATTGATAAAATTCTATTTCCGGGGTTAACATTTTTTAAGCACATATGTTTGTAAAAGGTACCATATTTTTTTGACGACTTCCAACTCCTTTTCTCAGATTTAAGCAAAATATTGTTCTCGCCGGATACTATGACAGTTTGATGAAATTTTTGCTCTTCTTTAGCTAATCTCGTGTTGATTTTATCCTCAATATTTTTTATTCCAGGTATTAGTTCTGTCGAATCAGAACCATTCATGTCTAAGTTTATATTACTGTACTTGGAAAAATCACACTTACAATTAAACATGCATTCTTCACGCCCACAGTGTTGTTTGATATAGCACGTATTTTTTATGGAATCACAAATACATCCTAAGGTGCAATGCATATTCCCGCAACTTTGAGTCGAATCTTTTTCCAAGTTTTCAGGGATACGTATAACCGTCACATCAAGCCTATCGAGTTCAGAATACTTTCTCTTTGTTTTGTCTTTTGAGACTGTTACCATTTCAACCGGGTCTGATACCTTTAAAACAGTTTGTCTTGAATCATCATCTTCAGAAAACATACTGTACTGATTAATATGAATTTCTACGGCATTTATTATTTTATCCATCATATCTTCTATCTCTGACAATATATAAGGCTGAGCTTTTCCGATACCTTCATTAACCGTGGATGTCTCAGTAACACTTGGCGTAAAATATTTATTATCCAAATCCTTCCTCATGAGTATACGATGTTGATCATATTTATATTTTAAATCAAATGTCACACAATCTCCATTAACAAGCCTGGCGTCAGATTTCTCGATTTTCCCTAATACGGAAATTGCAAACTCAGCCCATTTTTCAGAAATTATACCGTCATCTTTGCATACTATACTCACAAAATTCGAAATCGTTGCTTCTAAAGGTGTACCATATGTAGGTTTTACGACAAGTCCAACTTTAGGAAGGTCTACCAATTCAACATCACCCTGATATTTTTGGTGTGAATCATCAAGAAACTTTTTTCTTCCAAGGGGGCCAGGCTTAAATTTAATAGCTAAGGAATTTCGTAAAAGTCCTGACGACTTATTAGTATTCTTCTTATTCTTAATGATTTTATTTTTAACTTGTAGCGGTATTTTCATATTAGCTAAGTCGTAGTTACATATTAGCCTATTGTTTCCTCCTTTACTCCCATTCACTTGCAAAAAATTTCCATTCCATAGAACAAACTGCTGGGGATGTTTTTCCTGATCGGGATTTAGATTCACTAACATTTGCCAAGTAGATCTAGATATCGGTGAATCCGACTTTAATATCTTTTTAGCAATGTTTTGTGTGTTTTGATTTTTAGAAGATCCAACCCTTATTTTTTTAAGTAAATAATTCTGTTGTATTTCTAAATCACGTGTTAAAAATGTGTATGTCTCATTTTCAAATGATGTTCTTATATCTCTAACAGTCTTTACTTTCGCCTTCGGTCTTCGTTTAGGAACATATATCTTATCTGTTTTCGGTTTAAAATCGCAAGTATATGTTTTTACATTATTGCATTCCAAAGGTGCCGCTGGAATTATCTTAAGTAGATCATATAAATTGTTTTTATGACGTTGGCCAGTTCTAATGATCGCCGAATAAAATACTTTATTCTTTTCCTCCATATTGGTAAAATGCCCTACAACAAAAAATATAAGGTGTTACGAGTTTATCACTTAACCAAAACATTTTATATAGTAAACTTAATGTTTTAAATATTCACTTAGTCATATGCCCAATATGTGGATAATATTAAATGGATAATTCAGTAAAGATGTATCTATCTACACCGAATTTCCTATATCTTCTTCCTCCGAGCCTTTTCCCAAACTAGGTTGGGGTCGGCTTTAGATCTACTAGATCGTTCCGGTTGAACTTCGATTTTTTTACGTAAAGCTACTGCACATCTGCATCCCAAGTACTTGGCGGTATCGAAGTTCTGTAGAATGACTGTTGTCGGACTCTTTTTAGGTCTTCAACTACTCATAACGATTGCCACAGATGTTCGCAAAGCAACCAGGACTGTCGGCTAAACGTGCTCTCCGAGTCACGCAGGGGTCTCAAAGTATTAAGAATGGTCACCCATCCATAGGTTGACCTGCAAGGATTGCTTAACTTTGCAATGTGTTAACCTACTCGGTTACCACTTAGCCATGAGGCCCTCAAATTCAGTCATCTGAACGACGACGACGAACGAAACGAACAGTGAATTATCCATTAGCATTACAAAAATAGCTTGTAATTTTTTATCAGACACGGAGTGAAATTAATAAAAGTAACAGTTCTAAATTACAAAAAACTATGGAATGAAAACATTCGAGTTCTATTATTTACGCTCTTCCTTTATATTAAGATTAATACATTTAAATATAATTTCAAAAATACTTATGTATATTACTGTTACAAATATATAGTAATCACATTATACATTTATTGATTATTATTATTTACTATATTACATATAACTTTATAAATTATATACATAATAAATTATTACAATTCTGCAGAAATCATATGGTTGTAAGAATTCAATTTTACCAAAATCTTTTTTTTTCACCAACTGAAATCACGAAATGAAAGAAACCTAATGAAATATTTTCCAATGTTTAATTTTAACCTGTTACAAGTATATATAATTTATTTAAACTTTTATATAATATTTTAAACCGACGGATAAAATATAGTTAAATTAGGCAAATAAAAACAAAACTGGTTAGGTATTAAAGTGGGTAAAATGTGTGACAAATGTGATACCAAAATCGCTTCGTGAGGTACTGTTGCGCACAAGGACTAAATGGTTTTTAGTGTTGAGTCGTTAGTTAGGTGGAGCAGGGCGGTCGCTTGGAAGAGCAGCTGCAGCGTTACGAGGATGACCAGGCTCACTGCCAGGAGTTACAAATGCTCCTGTTAAAATGCGTTCATGCGACCTTCGGCAAAGGATACAAGGGAGTGAAGGATCAGGTTCTTCAACACGATAACCGTCTCACTGAAGTCAAAACTCAGATTGCCAACGTGAAGGAACCTCAAAGTTGGAGACGGGACAGCGAATACGGTAAGTGCTGCTTCTTTGGTGCGGTGGTTCAAAGTGCCGCCGTTTGATGGAACATCTTCATCGTCAGCCTATAAGGTACAGTTTAAGACTGTTATGACCACGAACGTCTCAACTAAGGCACAGGCTATGACCGCGCTCAAACTGCGTCTCCGGGATCAGGCCTTAACCGTCCTCGAAGCCCTCGGTAAGAAGGTAACTTATGAGCAACTGCTGGAAGCATTGGAGGCAAGATATGGTGACGCCCACCTGGAGCACGTGATTGTGCGCAGCTGAAGGATCCTGTACAACGCATCTGTGAAAACTTGCAACAATAGGACCTAGAAGTAAAGAAACTGGTCCGTTAAGTATACAAGTCTGTATCTAGGTGGTGCCTGGGGTCTCACCTGGCTCGGGATTAACCGACAAGGCTGCGTGAAGACTAAAGAAACCCCTCTATAACAAAAAAAACGAAGCAAACAACAGCTCATAACCTACCCCTATCTAGGGGTGGCGGTAGACACCGCTGTCAGGGGGCTACCGCCCGAAACCGCGTCCACACATCCCCTACGGGACGGTGTGAGGACCTCGACAGTACGGGCGAGTATTGTTTCACGAGACAGCGGATTAACATCGAAGCGATTTTCTAGTGCGACTAAAGAGTTATGTAGTTAAGTTATTGTTTGAAAAAGTGTGTGTTTATAAATACGCTGTGTTTATAAGATTTGTACAGGTCCTCTTCAAAAAATAAAAGTACTATAATTTCTACCACTACCTACATATCTGGATTGAAAAAGATAAGGGAGCTTTCCCAAAAAAAAAAAAGCAGTTAAATGAAAAATCAATTTGATCTAAAGATATTGTAAAAATACGAGCTGTAATATGATTCTGTTTATTTATTTCATTTTGAACCTCAATTAGCGACTTTCAAGTGGTTTATTTAAGTGGGTTATCTATAACTTGCATAGCATTTCATTACGTATTTATCGACCTTCTATTTAGTCCCTTTTTGATCTATTTTTTAAACATGCATTTATTAGCTTCTCCTGTATGTAAGTACATTTATCTGTATCTTTAAACTCTGTTTTAACCAAAGGTCCGATTAATTCGAAATTCGTGTCAAGAACAGATGACAATACAATAATTGAATAATCTGATTTTTCTGATCAGGATCTTCAGAATCAACTACTTTTTCCATATCAAAAAATACCATTGTGTCTTGTGCCACATACTAAGGCGTGTACTGAAGCATATGTGCCTTATAGTAGGGGGGCTGAGATGCTAAATGGGGGTTTAGCATCTCAGGCTTACTATAGGTTTTCAAAAATATAATGGAAGGAAATCGAAAAAAAAATATTCGGGTTCATCAGATATTCTGGAGATATGTTATTTCGATACCAAAAAAGCTCCCGTTGAAAGGTCTGGCTATTTTAAAGTGACCACGATCGTAGCGAATTATCGAAAATGCAAATTCGAAAAATCGACCATTTCGAAATACCGGAGCGTGTTAGTTTTTATACAGACGGTTCAGCTTGATGTTCTTGTCATGCTAGCCAAAAATCTGACGATAATTTTGCAGGGTATTTTAAATCTGACGGTTATAAAAAAATTACTTATTTTTGATTATTAACAAAATGTGACAAATTAACGCACATTATGTAGATATTTAAAGAAGATTTCTTGCATTATTTGCTTCAAAATAAAAAAAAATGACTGTTTTTGGAACTTTGTGACCCTTCCACTGCCTTATGTCACCCTCAAATCGTCAGATTTATTTTAAGTACACACTAATGTATTACACACACAATAATTAACCCAACTTACACGCTTCTGACCAACGATTTTTTTACTAATCTGATGGGCTGCCCTTGACGCTCGGCCCTATATAATAATAATATTTCAGACCATGGTGTTCATTTTGTTAGAAACAATATTCTTCGACACAGTACTTAGTGTTAGTACAGTGCATTAGAAAACAAACCACAAAACAAAGAAAAAAAGACATACATATATAAAAGACACATATTATTATGAGACACACAAAAATCATTGCTGCGCATTCCGTACGCAATTACGCAGCAACGATTGACTACAGTCCAGTCAACTAGAGATCATGTTCAGGATATTGTTGACGCTGCACCCTGCGCACCAGAGATGGGCATCTTTTACGCATCGTAGCATTAAATCAATCTACGCGATGTTCAGCAAACATCCCCGATGCACTAAAGAAACGCTGCAGCCCTATCAGCACCCTGAAGGCGTTATTATATTGTACTTGAAGGGCACTGTACGACGCTTGAGTATAGTCAGCCCACAGTCTGCACATGTAAAATGAAGTGCAATACGATCTAAAAACTGTAAGTTTGACTACAACGTGCAAACCTGCGAGCTATCATGTTTACCCTCACTGACACCGCCCTCCGTTCCCTCTCTATGTCATCATTGTCCTTGGTCAACGGTCAGCTCATGTCATAAGTACTTAAATTTATGCACCCTTCGCAATATAGTACCATTGAGCGTTAAATTAGGAAAAGGAAACTCCTTTCCTGCACTGCCTCAAAGACTCCTCCTCCTTCCTCTGGCCTCAAAGACCATGACTTCTTTTTATTGGACTATATTTTAATCCACGATGCTTGGAGTACGCTTCAGACATTGTAAGCAGTTTCTTGAATCCATATACAGATGCACTCAGCAGCACCATGTCATCAGCGTAGCTTATATTATTAACATTAATTCCATTAGGTACATGTAGAGCTCATGTATAGTGTAGGTACTGAACTGGGTGTGAGGTAGTATGGATGTTAACCAGACACGCTCGAGTAAATCCCGAAATCCCTTCTAGAGCTCCCCTACTATTACTTACTTGTTACTCTTTTAGTCTTTAATGAGATAATCATGACCATTAAATACTTATAAAGTTAATACCTACAATAACTTTTCTTTTACCAATATTTGTCAATAAAATATTTACATCAATTGACATCTAGCACCACACGCTTTTTTACGTTTTTTTATCACTACTTTTCTTTTTGATCCATATAAAAATATATAATTTAGTGTTCATACATTCGGTATCTATGATTGTGCAGAACCACTCAGTAGGTACGAATGTATTTGGTGACGTAAAATGATTTTAAGATAGAGAATAAATAAATAATTAACATTCCTTGCATAGGTACAACTGTATAAACGCCACGTCTTTATTATTTATATGCGGGTTATCTATAATAATTCAATTATTAATAGTAATTACAGAAAAATATTAAATTTTTAAACCGATAAAAACGTTTATCCAAAAATCAGCAGGACCTCAAATTAACACACGCACTTTTCTCTTCCAAGTAAGACTTTGTGAGCTGCGTTAACCAATGAGAGCTTTTATCCCGGCTTACCCTATATGCAAAGAAAACAATCACGTGGCCACGTTGCTGTTCCATCCGAGGTTGATTTATATATATGGGCGAGTTTTTTTTGGTAGTAGTTTTGTAGTGGTATTAGTTTGGTAGTGGTATTAGTTTTAATTGGATTTATAATTTCTACGAATTCTCCCGCTGCACGAATCCTACCTACTCTCCCGTATAGATCAGATCTATACTTACCAGAATGTAAGCAGCAATGTAAAGACATTTTATAGATAATCACTTGGTCTTTGCTACTTAAGTACGATACTGATGAGTATTTACACTTACTTAAGTAGAAATAGGTGTCAAAACCATTCATCACGGCAAAATTACGTTTCCACTTCTTGTTTTTCATTAAAAAGAGTTACACTTTTTTCCAGAAAAGCAATCTCAGATCATACCATTTATTGGTCAAGTAAATTTAAAACACGTGTATGTTACCTATCATTTTACCTACCTATTTGTAAGTTTACCATGTTGTGTTCTCAGATTTGCACTTGAGATCTTGAGAGTTAGCTTAGTTTACAAAATAAGATGATGGTATTTTATTTCTATATCTACTATGGAAACGGAAGCTGTTAAGTTCACTTTACTGAAAGCAGATGCAGTCTTCCAGCACAATAACAAATTGTTCTTCATAAAATTCGTGATCTGGTTCGGCATGAACATTTTAATTATTGGGCCATGCCAAATAATATCGATCACGCAAAATTGTTACTGTTGATGTCCATAAATTTTTTCGATTGTTTTGTTTTCACACTTCCAATTAATACTTACGATATCAGCCTTAGGAATACTAGCATTTGCGAAACAAACCCAAAATTAGAAGATGAACAGATCTGATCCCTCCTGGTTTCTTTTAAAAACCTTAATTTAGGTTTACAAGTCTGATTTAATGTAATTTATTGCTTCAAGTAACACTTGTTTCTCTGTTTAAATTTATTGTTAATATTACCGACTAGAGGCAAAGGACGAGACGAACCAATAGGTTACGTTATCATGACATTTATCTACAAGTATATTATACATTTAACGAGAATGCAAAAATGACTGCTAAAATGAAGGCATTATACGATTATAAAATTAAAACATCTGAAAATAGATATAAAACTTACCTGTCTCGGTTTCACAAATGGAGACACGCAGTCAACAAGATGGCCGCCATTACAAGTTAGTAGTGTGATCACCTATTAATCTAACTCATTTACATCCACGAAAACGAGCAATCATTTTAAAACAAAATGATCAAATATCCGTTTATTACTGCTACTGTTAAGTTAAACAAATTATATTTTAACCGTAATAGCCATTTATATTATTATATTATATTAAAAAAATCCAACTATAATGTTTATCTGTACCACAGATTACTAAGAGAAACCGTGTAAGAGCTATAGTGCGTTCAGAAATCAGAAACATTGTAAATAATGTATTACTTAAATACATTAATCGTTTACAATGTAAGTAAAAATCCTTATAAATATAACCATAATTTATTAGACATGTGACAATCATCCCCAAAATTGATGGTAATTATATCAACGTATACTATATTCGAATTAAAAAAACTATTTTCTTTTATTCTCATTTATGCTGTTTTTAAAAAAGGTAGTTAATTTTAAACCAAGTAAAAATTAAAAATATTTTAATGGTAACCATAACTTAGTGCATTACTAAGTCACATACACACATCACACATTTAAAACATAACCTAGATTTGTCAACATTAAGGTTAAGGTTAGTTTCTGATTTTTCAACATTAAAGTAGTAGAATCTTGTTAATTATTTAGATAACAGAATAAAAGGTAGTTAAACTAAAAATAAGTACTTAACTATCTATTATATGCCAAATGTATTATTTCTTTTTTAGTGCTTTAGTTTTTTGAAAGCCTTTTATGCCTATAACTAGGTCAAACCCGACAGATTTCTTAACTAGGTAGGTAGGTATTCTTCAACAACATGCATAATTATTATTCCTAGTAGTAGTAAGTGCTAAGACGTACACAGCTACCTATTTCGTACTTACTAGCGTTTTATGCACCCGGTGCAAGCTGTTGTAAATGCGGGGCGCATTAGAAATAGTAAGATAGGTCTAAATCCGTTCAACGCTGCTTTGGTTATTTCTGAGCCCCCGTTCAACCCCCTGCTCTACGCCCTGTGCCTAAGCACCGCTCGGACACCTCTAGTTACGGCACTGCGTAGGTACCCGTTTTAAATATTATACGTTAATTAGGCCTTATGTTACGTACGTGTTGTACGTAACATAAGGCCTAATTAACGTATAATATTTATTATTAATTATATATATTATATAATATTTTAGTTCTCAGTCCCGATGTCTGTAAAAACTGTTCTGTTAAGGCCACTAAGAAGTTCAATGACCTATTTAATACTGTCTTGATCTTGACTATGTAGTTTGCTAGTTTGAATATCTCAATACAATTTTAATTATTTAGTAACCGGATGCCATACTAACATATAAGTAAAGGAAGATGTATAGATTATGGCCCACGCAAGAATACGTGTTATTAAATAGTCTTGACATTGAGATCTTTAGAACCCAGCGAGGTGAGTCAACTTTGTGTAAGGACTCCAATTTGACTACCTACTAGGAATCATACAAACTCGCCCCATCCGCATATGAATCCTGGATCCTCCGTTGAATGTTTTCATTTATAATATATAGGTGGTGGTGTTTTGTGAATGGAGAGCCATACTTCAATACATCGGATGACTCAACCTCAGTGATACCATGGTCTCACTGAGAAACAGAGTTAAGCAATTGTTGTCCTTTTTACTTTCTTAGTGAAGATACCGGAGGCCTAACCTCCTCAATAAAAGGGCGATAACGCACTTGTCTCAGGAACTGCAGGTGTCCATGGGCGACGGTAGTCAATTACTATCAGGTCACCCATCTGCTCGTTTGTCCTACAAAAAAGAATAAACCCAATAGTACAAGCACTGCTAAGTTTGGATCTAGCGATCCTAATAATGGAGGCCCAGTGTAGAGTAAGACATAAGCGATCGCTTGTTTTCCCCTTAATTACGCTACGTAGGTAGATATATAGATAGATAGATAACACAAATTTAAGCAGTCTCTTAGGTATGTTCAAGAATGAGACAATAGCATATTTAGGTACCTAATTAAAATCTTTATACCATCTGACGACTGGATGGCGTAGTGGTTTGTGTAACGGACTGCTATTCCAAAGGTCGCGGGTTCGATTCCCGCTCAAGTCAAACATTTGTGTGCATAAACATTTGATGTTTGATTTGGTCTGGGTGTTTCTATGTATAATATGTATGTATTTACAAAAAAAAAAAGTATATATGTATTTATGTCAGTTGTCTAGTACCCATAATACAAGCTCTGCTTAGTTTGGGACTAGATGGCGTTGTGTGTATGTGGTAGAATATTATTATTATTATTATCTATATTTAAATCTTTATACCATCTATGTTAAAAAGAAACTAAACCTGTGAGAAATGTACAATCCAAATATTACTTCGTCGAGAAGGCGTCTGATTGGTTCCTATAACCTATTATCATAATAATATGAAGGCTATGCGTATTTTATTTAATCACATTATCATCAACAGCATTTAATAGGTCACAGCTGGACATAGGCCTCCCCTTAGAAAGGGGTTTTGTCTTTGTCTTGTATTTTCAATTGAAATTTTGTGAAAAGTTTTGTGAAATATGTAACAGAATTATTGTTTTATGTACTTTGGTTGGCCCCCCACCCTTCTGAACTGGTAATATAAATCGTGACTTGCGGATCAAATCCCCTGGTTTGAGCGACTTGTGACTCAATATCTGTAATTTTAAAGAGGTTATGTACTGTTGCGAATAAATAAAACTATTGGTTATGGTTTAAAGTTTATTAGTCATTAATACCCACATCTTAATGCTTAGGTACGATGGTTTATCTATTTCTTCTATCTTCATCTATCTTCTTATCTTAGATTCGTTTGAGCGCCTAGTATATAAACTGTTAAGGAAATAACTACTTTCATTATTCTCACCAATTTACATCGATAATGAATAGGTAAACTAATGATCGTTAGATACAATCACCGAATAAAAAAAAAACAGAAGTAATGACAGGAAAATATATAGGTTAGCCACAATCAAAACCTTTTATATAAATTATTTAATGTATAATAATAACTTTGAACTATTCATGTATAGCAGACTTCTTTCTAGCTTCGGACAATACCTAATGATTTCATTTTTTCGGCGTATAATAATAATTATTAGACTTGCAACGAATAGTATATTCGGCAGTATACTGAATACCGAATATTCGGCGAGGCCCCTGACCGAATAGCCGAATATTAGGCAAAAGTATTCGGCTGGATTTTAGCGCCAAAAACTTGTACAGACGTGAATTAAATTATGTACCTGTTTTATGTACCAATGACTACTTAATAAATGATTATAAAAGAAATGAGAACCTTACCCTTCTAAATTTTGATTACCACAATAATTCAAATACATAGAATCCTCCATTTTTCCTATTCAGAAGATGATTATGTACCTGTGTTATGCACCAATGACTGCTTAAATGATTATAACAGAAATGAAAATATGAATATATACGTAATCAATCGATTTTAATTTTTCATTTTACCCATTATTTCTCAATGACAAAATATATTATTTAAGTATTCGGTATTCGGCCGAATAATATGTAGATATTCGGTATTCGGCCGAATATAATAAAAGCAGCCGAATAGGCCGAATACCGAATAGTAACCGAATATTCGTTGCAAGTCTAATAATTATGTTTCCATTGGCGTTTTCACTATTGTCTTCTGTTGTATTAAACTAAATAGAAGTGTTTGTTTTTCTCGCTAAAATCTGTAGTTTCGGATCCCTTGGGTTTTTAATAACTTACTGACTTTTTGATTTCTAACATTTATGCAATTGTCGATATGATAAAAATTGTTATAACTTTATGAACAGTATGCATTGAAATTATTAAACATAAATAATATATTATGAATATTTCTTTAAAAAAGGATATTGCTTGTCTCTTGATTCTTCATGTGAACGGTCTCTGAAAGGCGATTTTTCCTGTAAAAAGTAAACTATATAAGAAAAAATATATACAAAAACTTTATAGCATCCGCGTAAAAACAAAGTTGGTCGCTTTTTTTTCTAATCGTGTGGTAACCCCTACGGGTCATCACCTCACCGCGGCTTACAGTAAAGAGGTATGTGGTAACCTAGCCGACTGAAACCACACGGTGTTCCGTCTTATGTGGGTCTGTTGTGCTTGGGTTTAGCCAAGGAAGGCAGTTCCCGAGAACAACGGCAGAGCTTGGCCGCTATAGTCGTACACACCATTCTAGTGCAGAAGGCATTGCCCTCCTTCCGACTTAGAGAGCCATGTACGCGCGGAACACCACCGTCTCAGGAGAAAGTGAGTCGTTCATTGCAAAATATTGACATATCACCACTATTAAGTTGCTGCATTTGTCTGGAAAAAATACTATCGTACAGTTTGAAAGTTATTGTAATGATCATTCTTCGGCTAAAATCCGCTACAATATACCCATACCGTAAATACGGATACACACGCCGCAACCATTGCGAGCAAATAAAAGTGAGACCACGGTGCTCGAATTAAGACTCTTCTTATGATCAATAGTGAAAGAAAGATGTCTAATACGAATTGTATGTAAGCTACCGACTCTTGCTTGCGATCCGATTCAATATACAATATATAAAAAATCTCTAAGAGAATATACCGAAAGAAAAAATATTCTCAAGAAACGTAAAAATCTTCAAGAACCTAAAATGTTATAAGCATGTCCCGTTATTTAGAAGAGTGCATTGAGAAGAATTAAAAAACGGAAGAGTTTAAAGTATCTGTAATCTATCCGATACTTATTTCTGATTTGGCAACCTTTATTTGGCAACAACCGTAACCATACTTCTACTACAAAAACTCTGAAAGAATATATAGATATCCCTGTATCTGGGTTCGCCGTCTCCGGATTGCTGTTGACGCAATGGTTTCGGATTTCCCATATCGTCCCAAATAAAAAAAAGTGTCAATTTTTCATTTATATTTTGCATTTCAAACACCATGGTCAAAATATTTAGATTTAAAAATTTCAGAATTAGGATTACTTTCTTTTTCAATCTTACCCGTTTATGATATTTTTCGTAGTGGTGATCTTCTTGTGATCCATTTTGATGACTGCCAATCTTAATTACTGCTGAAAAAATAAATGTTCATTTTTTTGTTTGTCAGTTGTATACGTTTCAGTTAGTTTTATATATCAAAAATATGAACTAGTCTATTGGTTTTCTTAAGATTTTTTTAATAGTAAATAGGATTAAATTTCCGATTCTTATCAAAATACTGGTCACATCATCTGAACCTTCCTACCGTTAATATTTTTCTCGTATCTCGTGGAAATTTAATGGTTTGTGATTACGGTTCGTCTCCGTTTAGGTTTTCTTTTAAAGCATAAGTGAACTCTCAACCTGATGTATATTTCCTTTAATCACAGATGTATGAACATTGTCAATAGTGAAATACTAAACACGTCAGTTGTCAAACCGCTATGGCGTTCAGTGTAAGATGGTCAATAAGCAAGAAATATTTACCAGGATTAACGCTTTTTATCAAAGGCGTTTACATCTTTTATTACAAAAGTACAAAATTTAAGTTATCGATCTAGTGTTACTGATAAGGCAAGTTTTGAAATACAACTTTAATAGTTTTCAAAATGTTTTGGGATGTGTGATATTGTACCAATAGGTAAAACGAAAGATTTCATAGCCGCAGTGAATGTATAATTATAAAATAATAATATTAAATAAGCTTAATTGTAAAAATATAGTCTTCAAATGTGATGCCAGGTCCGATGTTTATAGTTAAACCGCCGTAAGCTTGCCATTCAACCAATTAGCTAGTGCGTCGTTGTCCGCCGGCAGTGACTAACGTGAAAGCAAGGCTGTACGTGTTATTTTTCTTAAGACTGCCACACGGTATTATTTTGCAACATGGATAATCTGTCGACTCTGCGTCACAAAAAGCTTGAAGTTCGGCTGACAGAGGTTCTAGTGTTAAAGTTCTAATAAAGAATATTTATTATTTTACTTAATTTTTAAATTGTATCTGAATATAATTTACATGATGAAGATAAGGTGATTTTATTCAAATTAATTTACAGTTTTAAATTTTACAATTAATCATAAAAACTTACAATACACTGACATTATAATACATAGAAATAAATTCGATTTTTATTACATCGTGTGTAGATTAAATCTCAAACAAATAAATCTGAAGATATCGAGTTAGTACATCGTGTCATGTATAGCCGAGCGCATCACCGGCCACCAAACCATCAGGAGGGCCAAGCTTACGGCGGTTTAACTATAGATATGGTACCACTATACATTCAGTCAAAAAAGTATCGGGATTGGATGATTTGTTTATGGTTCCAAATTCAAATTTTTGTTTTTTTTTTCTTGTTGTTAGATTGGCACAACTGTTTTCTATTTTGGCGCGGCGTTTGAGTTGCATCTGTTATTTATATTAAATACAGTGCTGTTTTTAGTTATATTATATCTAGTGTGTATTGCGAATTTCATAATGAACAAAAACATCGAACAAAGAGTTTGTCTTAAATTTTGCATCGCCAATAGAATTTCGTGTTCGGAGTCGACTTTATCAAAAACACGTGCTTATGAGTGGTACAAAGCGTTCAAAAGCGGTCGAGATGTGATGGAAGATTTGCCTCGCTCTGGTAGGCCATCAACGTCTGCATCTGAAGTTAACATCGCAAAAGTGTAGGAAATAGTGACTGAAAATCCTAATTCAACTTTGAGAGAGATAGCAGCGGAACTTTCTGTATCTCACGAGTCGATCCGTACCATTTTAACTAATCATTTGGGTATGAAACATGTCGGTAACATGTTTCATACCAAAAGACCTGAATTTTCGGCTAGTCCCAAAAGACCTGAATTTTCTCCAAAAACTTAATCGCATGGAGTCGCTGAGGACATGCCAGAACGAGTCAATTCCGACCCAACATTCATGAAACGCATTGTTACTGGTGACGAGACGTGGGTTTACGAGTTTGACAGTTTACTAGTCAACAAGCTTCGAGTGGCACCTTCTAACTGAACCGAAACCGAAAAGAACACGCCAAAGTCGATCAAAAGTCAAAGTCATGTTGACTGTTTTCTTTGACTATCGCGGTGTTGTGCATTCAGAATTCTTGCCGGTAGGTCAAACGATAAATAAAGAAAATTATTTTCGCGTTATACGGCATTTAAGAAGAAATTAGACGAAAAAGGCCAGATTTGCGAAAAGAAAATTCTTGGATTTTGCACCACGATAACGCACCTTCACACAAGGCCATCATTGTGAACGAATTTTTGACCAAACACTCAACAACTACCATCGAGCAACCACCATATTCACCAGATATGGCTTCCCGACTTCTTTATTTTCCTTAAACTCAAATTACCACTTCGTAGCACCCGTTTTCAATCGGTAGAAGACATAAAGGAGAATTCGCGGCGAGAACTGAACTCAATTCCGGCAACAGCGTTTAAAAAATGTCTTGACGATTGGATTATTCGTTGGCGTAAGTGTATCGTTTCGGAAGGAGCATACTTTGAACGTGATAAAATAAATTTGGATGAATAACAAATATTTTGTGGATTATTGATCTTTACCCGGTACTTTCTTCACAAAGTAGTATTTTCTTTACCTATATATTTTCTTACCTTTCTGCTCATCGCGGCGCCTCTTTTGCTCCAGGATTGCAGATTCTTCTGCTCTATCCTAAATAAATATTTTGTCATATTATTAACATTCACAGCATTCAAAAACTTAAATAATAATTAAATTTTTAGGTAGGACTTTATTATTTGGCGGACTATTGTAGTAAATAGAGTATGTTTTAAATACTTGTCCTCCATCGTGACTTTGTCTGAGGTGAATAAGAATATTAACTAGGTAGTACACTTAAGTAAAAGCAATTAAAATTCGACAGATGATAATTATTGTATCTATATTATATAATATAATAGAGAATGGCGTATCAATAACTGACAAATGTTTAGGATAATTCTATTTTATATTGTTATAAACGATTATAGAAAATAACAACGAGCTAAGTGTGTGTATGTATGTGTGTGTGTGTGTGTGTGTGTGTGTGTGTGTGTGTGTGTGTGTACTGTTATCTTTTGTATTACTCCAAAGTAATACAAAAGATAACAGTACTATAGTGAATTTGAAAAGTTAATAAATGATGAGTGTTAACTCTGTTATTAGCTTGTTGTGAAAACTTTTTTTATTATTTAGCAATGAAACGTAGAAAAAAAAAACTTCTGAATTATCAATTTACCATTGCTTGAACTGAAATTAAATGTTTTTACAATAGATTAGTTATAGACAAAAGGAAACTGAGTGTATTTTTGCACCCTTAACACTTACCCTCTTACGATTCATCTTACGCTCTTTACGCTCGTCACCTCTCTGTTTAGCCTTTCTCTTCTCTTTCTCAGGTGAACGTTCCTCTATTTCTTTGCTACCCTGCTTTTCCAGAAAATACTTATTAGCATACATACAGATACTAAAAATACACCCACCCAACAATTACCCATTCCATTATATATATATATGTATATGTATATATATATATATATATATATATATATATATATATATATATATTAACTCTCTTTGACTTTAAATTTCCAAAAAAAGCAAAATCAAAAGGGACTGTGAATATAGTTTTTATCTTGATCTTTATTTCGTACCTTCATTGGTGTCTTTTTAGTATACATTGTTATCTAGGTTCACAACGGAACAAATACTGGCATTTTAGGCTGTATAGTTTCCAATATTTTCTTCAGGATCATAATTACTTTTGCTTGATTGATGATTGCTCCATTGACTTGATTGGATCGGATTCTTCTTCCTTGAGAATAACATTTCTCAGTCATGAGTTATAAGGTTCAGCATATCCAAAACGATGTACTAATGTGATTATGACATTACATGCGTCTTTTTCAGTTTCTAGATAATATTGCTTGATACTATTATAAGATGTCAAATCTTATTTCATTTCTTTCTTTTGTGTCATCATTCATCTATTCCACTTGTGTATTTGTTTTCCTTCATTGTCATATCGTTTATTTCAAGCCAATTATAGCATAATATATTCACAGAACCTTTCGACGTGTACACTATAAATAAGTTCAAAAAAACCTTACCGTACTTATATCGGACTGGGCTGAATGGACACGACACACACGACACATTTGCCAGCAATATTTGACAGGTAATTTTAGACGGTAGTTGTATTTAGGCATTTATGTTTTCTTCTTGTCTCTTGATCTCTTCATAACTTCTATATCTTCTAATTCTTCATGAAAATCTTGATAAAATTTATGGTTCGACATTAAAATATGATAGTTTTATTATTATATCTCCATACATTGCTCTTCTTCAACGAAAATACTATAAATTATTACGGCTTCGTATTAAATAAAAAATAAGGATATTGTTCTTGCTGTGTCTTCTGAACGTTTCTTCTTATGGTTTAAATCTTCTGCCTTGTTAAATCCTTGATTTGCAATTTCAATGAGTTTCATAGTTTGTTATTGGTTAGACGGATCTGTTATTTTGGTAGATAAAAGGTCTTTCATTGTTGACAGATATATTATTCTTCTAGCGTATGCAAAGATTTTATCTATATTAAATTGTTATTATATTCATATTAAGATGTTATTGTGTTTATTTACTTTTTTCCATTGAAAGATGGTTATTTTAGATGTAATATTTTTCGGCATTTTTACACTTATTTACACACTGTGTCTATAGTTTTAGCACTGCTTGGGAAAGTTCGGGTGATCTTGAACACTGATTTGTTTTATATATAGTTACACCGCGCGTTGATCGTGGTCGTTGTTCAGCCCAATCCTCAGTCCGGCGCGAGCGCGATGCAAGGCCGATTTATTACAACGATACTCACCTTGCCGTTGCCGATGTTTTCTACTTTACGACGCTTGGCATCTATAAGAAAACAACCCATGTCTAAATACTTTACAATTTTTGTGTTAACAAAAGTAATGCGAATTAAATTGTTGTTACCTCGGTCTATGTCGTCGGATAAACTGCGGTGATCATGCGGTGGGGACACTGTTTCCAAGTAACGTTCCTCCTAAAAATATTACTTTTCAGTGCTTTTTCATTAACAGAGTTAAAATAATAGTCAATCTAAAGCCAAATATTAATAAGCATTATAATTTTCAATATTTTACCCGATGTGATCGTTCTCTTGGCGATCTTTCTTTACTCCTTACTTCTTCCTTACTTCTTTCTTTCAGAGAGCTGCAACAAAAACAACAAGAATGAAAGTAATGCTATTAGTCGGATATTTATTAAAAATAAATAACTTGTAATAATACATACGATCGAGATTCGCGTTTTAATTCCTTTTCGCGATCGGTATCTTCTCGACGTCTCTCACTGCTTCGCGACTCTTTTTTGTCCACATCTAAAATATTAATGAATTGAATAATCAATAGGTCGAAAGACAAAAGTTTAGTAGGATGCATTGTATTTTATTTTTCTATTATCAATGTACTAAGTAATTTAAGAAATAAAAAACAATATAAAGCAACATATGGATTCTATGATTTATTTATATATGCATAGACACTCCAGCCTAATGTTAGATGTTTCAGCTCCTTTAGAGTTAAAGGAAACGGTTTAATACACAAGACCGTACCAACAGATTGTAGAGGCGATGATGATTCTTGTTCCTGTTTGTTAGCAGAAGAGTCATCTTTTACAATAACGGCCGGGGCTGCAGCTGCACTTGCCACTTTGTGTTTATCACCCACCTACAAATATAATATTTTACAAATTAAATTATTAGAAGATAATATTGTTTTTGAAATAACCCATATTCTCAATTTTCTACTTCAAAGAGGTTTGTTCAAGCATTAAGCAACTTTGGGTACTATATTTCATAACTCACCACATTTCGTTGGAAATCGCTGGTAAAATTCGAAGGTTCAAAAGTCAAACAACATATTTTCGATTATAAATACTTGGCTAATACATCGTATGTTGAACTTTTAGCATAATTACCAAAAACCTATGTGGCCCTCTATTTATCAAAAATAAATCAACTACGACCACCCCAATATTTTCAAATTCAGTGTAGGTGAGATCCAAGTAGCCAGATTATTATAAATCACACCAGTTATGTCTAGCAATGACTGTCAATGTTGATGCCGCAGTAAAAGTGCACAGTCAACACATCGACGAAAAAATCTTTCCATTATGTGGTGTGAAGTCGTATGTCACAATCACTTTTTGAAGAAATTATGTACGAATTTAGGTACTTCAAACACTTCTTCTTGGTTACGATATAAATAAGCAACAACAAAGTTGTCATGTCAAATGTCAAATTATGTAGTTCCCTAATAAAATCATTTTAGTATAATTTAAACATTTGTTGTGAATGATGATTTAATCAGTACTTCACAAATGCACAGAAATACAGAAACTAAATAGTAATGTCAATACTTATGTAGTAAAATCAATCGAAGTATATCAACCGAATTACCTCTAAAGTATACGTGGACTACTTCCTACATTACTGTAACAAAAGGAAACTGAAGAAAAACGAACTATAATCTATTAATGCTCTTGACTTTCCTCTTCGAAATACCAATTTTTTATTATCAGATTAAATCTTATAAAATATAAACAGAAATTGCTAAACTCTTGAACTTGAGGTACAACTACCATGGCAGTGATACCAAAAGTGGTCTTTTCCCTTTGCAAACTTTTATTAAACGAGAAAGATCCCAGTATTTTAAAAAGGCGTTTGTTAAACTTCAACCTTTTGCTTACCTGATGGAAATCGCTTTCTCGCATCATATTAGGACCTTTGTTTCGCAACTGACCGCTATAACCAGTTGCGAGGACGAAAAGATCTTGCCTCACATTTTTTTCGTCCTCTTTAACCTAAAAAAAGAAATGAATGTTTTGAATCTATAATAATTGAGATACGGAAATTCTTTAACGAAATGACCAGTAGGAATATTAAGTAATATCTTAACTTTGGCAACATAATTACTACGTCCGAAGATCCACTCAAATTAAGAAAAAAAACAAAATATCAACCATAAACTACATCCTTCCATTCCACTAAATGTATACAAATAAATTCATACTTGATTAAGTTACAAACTTACTTTTTCTATTTTTCGCTCGATGATTTGCGCCAGTTTTGCCAGCACAGGGAAGTGTGGCATCACTCTAATAAGCACAATAAGAGCGTTACGTATTTGTACGTAATCACCAGAATCCAAGCAAACCACCATAGCCTTTGTAATCTTATAATGCCATTTATGACAGACGTGTCTGAAAAATATACATACCCACTGTTATTACATAGCACTAAATATACAGGGTTACTGGGTAAATCGATCAAATAGTTAGAGGGGTTGTAGTTGCCATCATTTCTGATAGATTTCACTATGAAATACCACATCCCAAAAAAAACCCTTTTCAAGATATTGGACTTTAAAGTTTTGTTATAAAAATCGCCGAAATTTTGCCTAATACAATTATTTTTAGAAGCTATATCCTATATTTTATGCGTTTTTACTGTTTTTGTGTAGTTGTTAACTTGTTTATAGTTAACAAACTGGGCCGAAATAGATGGTTAATAATAAATTTGTAAAATAAGATTTCTTTGACAAATATTATAAAAAAAATTACATTTAAACTGCAGATTGGTTAAAAATCATGTACGTATGCACAGCTATCTAACAAGGTATAATAGTCTAGGGTAGCATCAGAATTCATAAATAAAACTTAGATGAAAAACCAGGGATGTAGTATCTAGTTGAAAACTAGCAAAAAATAATCCATTATAATCCATAGTAACATAGATTATTTCTACAACAAATATTCTAATTAACCCTCAATAAGTGCAGACATTAATTGTGTTTTTATAAAAAAAATAGTTTTTAGGAATTTTATCTATAAAATATGACTGTCATTATCCGCTGTCGGAATTTTCAAGAATAAAAACTTTTGGACACCCTTGCTAATATTTAGTGGCATCTGTGTTCAAGTTTCATTACGTTAATTTCAAGATGTCTTCCATTACTTTACTTTTTATATTAAAAACTCAGTCCATCAGGCAACAAAAATTGTCTCCGTTCTTATTCATAACCCTAAATAAGAATAATTTACCTGTAATTCTCATATCCGACGTGGTCGTTAGCCTCCGTAAACTGGTTGGAGACTCTATACTTGGTAACAAATCCTGGATAGTGCGCGCACTCCCGATGGAAGGCGTCCTTGTCGCCGTGCCAGCGCATGGCGGTGCCCAGCACCTTGCACAGGAAGGCGCCGTAGCGCGCCGCCTCGCCCTCCGTGCACGACATCACCGAGTATGTGATGTCGCAAAATAACTACATAATATAACATTATTGTGTTATTTTTAACATTAATAAGAGGGAAGAGAAAAGCGGCTCAGTTAATAAGAGGATAGGAAGCGGAAACTGATTATTGATAGTATTTAAAAGACATCTCCCGCACCAGGAATGTTATCCTGTGTCGCCTGGGACTTTATAAACATACATGAAACAGACACAAAGAACATCGGGACTCAGGGCAACAATTTGATGATTACACAAAGTGATGTCCCATATGGGGATCGAACCGAGGTGACCGCTTAAACCACTACGCCATCCGTGCAGTCAAGTTTCTCAGCCGGAAAGGAACTGTAGCACTTCGTATTATTATTATTCTATCACTAACGTAATCATGTCTTCAATTTTGTTTGTCTGTGCACTCTACACATCTTTTGTGGTGTACAATGATGTTGTTTACATTTTTATTTTATTTTTATTCTAAAAAAAGACAACTCCTACAGTAGGAATACATTCCTGTGTTGCGGGGGACTTTACAAACATATATGAAACGGACACAAAGAACACCCAGACTCGGAACAACAATTTGTGGATCACACAGTGTCCTTCCATGTGGGGTTTGAACCCACAACATTCGGCGCAGTAGGAAGCGGCGTGGCGACCGCTTAAACCACTACGCCATCCGTGCAGTCAATTGACTTTGTTGTACCCTAATTCTTCCTATGATTATGTCATACACAATCGTAGAATGATTCGAACACAGCGAGTAACCGCAATCAACCGTATCCGCTGGAAATCATTGGGAGAGGCCTATGTCCAGCAGTGGACAAGCATAGGCTGAGGTAATGTAAAAATGTAATGAGTAACAGAGTATTTAACTTGTAAGTTTTTAGGTGGCCATAAAATCCATATATTTGTATTTTTGAAACCTTACACATATTTGCACAAATGCACTCGGGAGCAAGATCCGGGTTAAATAAATGAATTCGCGTCATATAAAGACATCTGAAAATCTAATGACCATGTTTAATGAACTGATTTGTATGTAAGACAATAAAATACTTCTTAATTGAAATTAATTTAGTTTAATTTTACCGCCACGTGTTGCCTTTACTGCGATACACGATACATAGTTTGGCATGCTATACACCGAGTTTCTTATACGATATTGGCGCATACTCTGCAATTCTCCTATGAAAAGAACTTTCGAGTCTCGAAGGGTGTTCAGAGAGGTTTTCATTGTCTAAGCTCGTCTCGAGCATATTTAATCGGGTTAAGGTTCGGGCTGCATACTGGTGGCTGTATAACGTTGATAGTCACCGGTCACTGTCATTGCCGGTGATGGTCATTTATGTACTGACAAAAAAGTAAACACGCAACAACTAACCCTATCGTAGCACAAGAGCGTAGAGAAGTTAGGCGTACGCAGCGAGTGTACTGTGTGCACGAACTGGGCGCAGTAGAGGGCGTCGGCGGCCGTGAATACGGTGCGCGGGAACAGGCACAGCTGCATCAGGCGCGTGACGGTCTCGTTCTTGGCGGACTTGGCGGCGCGTGCCGGGAACCAGCCGCTGCACTCGCGCTGCAGCCGCGCCAGCACGCGCCCCACGTGTTCCTGCTGACGCCGCCGCTCTTCCTGCAACGACATTATTCTACTTACTTCAAAAATAAAACTACAACCTTCATTATAACCTTTAAGAGGACTACATCGAAACGTTTCCTAATATTTAAATATTACACGATACCTATGTATAATTTCCAAAAGAAAACTGACCTGAAGTTTGTCTATTAGAGCATTAAAACGTTCCTGTTCCTTTTTTCCTTTTGTGCCTTGTGAACTGTCCTTGGTGGCATTAGCTGCAGCTAGTTTTAGACGATCGATTTCTTTGTCATAACTCTCTTCGGGCACCCGAAGATCGTACATTGATAAGGACCTACAATTACAATTACAACTTAACTTACGTAAATCTCTTTTTATTCGGGCCTGATTTACAAGATTTTAGAGCGATAAATTAGTGCAGTAAATGAACCTATCAGACAAAACGTTCATATACATAAATATGTACCTATACTGTTAGCTACTGCTAAATTTAGTTATTTAATTATTTAAAGTATATTACTATATACTTTAAATAATTAAATAACTACACTATTTTCAAGTTATATACATAAAATTAGAATTATGAGCAAATAACGTGCAAGTGTGGATACATGCCTTTGTGCATTATGCCTATCATCATCAACAGCCTTCAATAGTCCACTGCTGGACATAAGCCTCTCCTTAGAAAGGAGGCGTATACTTGTGTTTAAATGCACACTACATTCTAAAGTTGGAGTTGAGGTTGAGGTCAAACAAAAACAAATAAAAACAAAAATAATAATCAATGTTCATATATAAAGGTCATGGTCATAATTAACTTACCAGAAGGTGACATAAAACTCGGGCGAAATGTCTTCCCAAACTTTACTTGGCAATATAGGTATAACCGACTGAACTACCGGTTCTAACGCTTCCTTTGCAGCCAAAGTATATCTTTCGATGCTCTTTTCAGTTGAATCTGATTTGCTATCCGAAGATTTTCTCAAAGCTTCTACTTTAGCAGCAATCTTTTGTGATAATACAGGACGATGAAGGAAGAATGCTACATCAGCATCAACATGATAATCTCGCAACAATTCCTTAAAATCAAAGTCACATATTACATTTGTATGAAAATTACTTCTTAAATATAAGGCTAAACAAAAAAAAACCCACGCAAGATTCATAGCGACGAATATAAGCGGCAAATAATATTGACTTAACAAACTATTATTATCACTGAATGACAAAATGCAGTTTCTGGCAGATTTAAATACAAACACAGTAAAGAATTTTACCTGTAAGCTGGGCAATCTGGCTGCATATTCATCAGGTGCATGAGATGAGGCTAGAAAAGTTCCAAGTTGTACCAATGCATCCTGACACTGATCTCCCAATCTGCCGACCACTTTTAGCTGAGATCCTACTGGCTCACCACTAGGAGAATCTTCTTTGTATTCTATTAGATAAAATGTTATAACTACAGTTTATAAATTCTAGGATATCATTATTGAGACGCAGTTAGGACAGTCTAAACGTATTAAATATCATGTTATGACTGCTGTCACTGTCTTCTGATATCTGGATAATTTCAAGTTTGATTTGATATTCAATACGAATGCGAGTTAAAACCTATAAATAGGATCGTATTTTATTTTTTATTTTAAAAAAGACAACTCCCGCATTAGGAATATATCCTGTGTCGCGGGGGACTTTACAAACATACATGAATCGGACACAAAGAACACCCAGACTCAGAACAACAAATTGTGGATTACACAAAGTGTCGTCCCATGTGGGGTTTGAACCCACAACACTCGGCGTAGTAGGAAGCGGCGTAGCGACCTCTTAAACCACTACGCCATCCGTGCAGTCATTATTATACTAATACCTGTTAAAACATATTCAAAACATAAGTTTTATTGCTTTGGCACTGAATGTCAAAGCAAATTTGATATTAGCCGGATATTCTACAAATAGGATCGTATTGTACCAATACTGTATTGTACCAAGAATACATTTTAAACAAAAAATACATTAGCCTCGCCTTTATAATATCCGTTCATTTATAATTATCGAAATTTTTTGTCCTTCAACTACACATATTTTTTCTAATTATCAGCAACTATCTTAGAAGTAAAACATTTCGTCTTCTTAATTTAGCTTTATTTATTATTGATTTACATTTATTTATTTAAATCTAATAGTTTTAGTACATTTTGTTGAAACGAAAAACACTGAATTGTTTTTAAAACAAAATTTCAAATTTAAAACATTTTTTTTAAGAGCTAGAATTTGTGTGTCTGACTCCTCTGACCACATATGAGTTCTAAATATTCACTAATTGTCATAAATCTGCAAGGTACTGAATATTGAATTATTAGAATTTTGATGAAGACAAAGTGCACACTAAGTAATTGGTTGTCAATCTATTTGTTAATTGGTTAGCAATCAAAAGCAGTTATTAAAATACGGCTAGTTTTTAATTTACAACCGGGAGACCAGGTGTTTTTATCTTGAATGATAATTTAATCATCATCATCATCATCATCAACAGCCTTTAATAGTCCACTGCTGGACATAGGCCTCTCTTTAGAAAGGAGGTTTAATATAAACTCTAAATGAAAATTATCTAGTATGAAAAGATTAAAGTTTTAAATTCTTTTTCAATTGATAATAATAATATATAAATAAATAATAATAAAATATTATAATTGGTATGCTCACCTTTCCAAACGCAGCAGTGGCGTTGTTGTGCCGATAGAATACACAGAGCTATATCTAAATTGTTTCCGACAATGGCTTCTTTTAATCTGGCCGACGATCTTTTCGTATTACGCACTTGAGAAAAGTAACCAGCCTGCAGCAATAAAAGTATATTTCACATACTAGTTTTACCTTTACAATAAGCAGATATCATTTGTGCTTAAATGTTACAGCCCTTCTATCTCGGATACTATACTCCATTCTCGTTAAGAAAATAGTGACTCATTCTTATTCACTGACCACCCCCTTTTTATATAAATAGGTTTCAAAAAACTATAAAGTCAAGTTTACATTGACTAGTTGACTGCAAACTTTCGTGCGAAACAGATATTATGTTCTTTAAGCTTTACATTAAATTAAATAATGGATATCTTGCCTCTTCGTAATAATCAAAGGACATGAAGGAGAAGGACGAGTAATTTACAATGTTTTAAAGTATATTAGGTATATGCTGTTGTTATCGACTGTTTCAAATTCACTAGCTAAGTTCATTAAACATACTGATGAATTTAAATTTCAACTTTAGAACTTATAAAGATAAGATCTCCATGTAATGCAATTATATAAATATTATTTACGCGCATTTCATTGATAAACTGCAAAGCGATTATACCTCTCCTTTAAGAAGTTCACCTCCAGCCATTGCATCTAATTGATCACTGGTAAATTCTTCGGCAGCTTCTATGCCAGCCATTTTTTGAACAATCTCCTTCAAAATGAGCAAGTCTTGGCTGAAAATAATTGCACATACTATTATTGGATTCACTTCAAATGTGGCATGAAAAGCATAAATGCATGCATTTAGCTTTTTTGAAATATTATAATAATATACCTTTGTTGCGCCTTAAGTCTGTTGGCTACGAACTGTAATAGCGCTGTTAGCTCAATATTGTGTTTTTTAAAGGCAGCACCCGCAAAAGCAGCAAGCGCCTGCAGCCACGGCGGATGCGCTGCTCCACCAATCGATCGTCCGCTGCACAAGGCCTCGAGGAGACAGTAGCCAAGGACATCCAACGAGAGTGAGGTCAAATACTTTAGTGATTCAACAACTGGCCCGATCAAGTTATCGTATGTTTGAATCTGCAAACACTCTTATTGTTAACTTGGAGATGCCTATGTTTATGTTATTGATGAAATTAAAATTTAGCAGCTTATACAATAAAATTGTCAACCTTGTCCAATTAAAATGTTTACAAAGCACAAATAACTAAAGCTAAGAGATTAGTCTGCATAGAAGGCATTAATAATCAGCTATTTACAAAAATCTGTTTGAGGATCTAGTGCAATCATAGAGCAGGTTCGTAGTGCCTTCTTTGTTTTTGTCTTACATTTTGCTATAGGAAGTAGTTTTATTTAGTAAGGGAGCTCATGATGCTTAATCGGGATTTACTCGAGCGTCATGGGAACCTATTGCATTTGAAAGATTAGGTAATAGAATGAATAAAAGTTTTATAATCTTTCCACTTTCATAGGTGGGCAAGGCTTCTACAGCTTTTCAAAAAATAAGGGGAGAAATGGAAAAAAAATATTCGGGCGCATCAGATATTTTGGGATTATGTTTTCTGGACGCCAAAAATGCTCCCATTCAAAGGTCTGACGATTTTAAAGTGACACAAGCTGGTAGCGAATTATCGAAAATGCAAACTGCAAATTCGAAAAATCGCCATTTCGACATACCCGACCGTGCTAGATTTTATACAGACGGTTCAACTTGATGTTCCTGTTATATTAGCCAAAAATCCGACGATAATTTTACAGAGTATTTATTTATTATCTGACGGTTTGAAATATTTGGATTTTGTTTTTTTTTTAAATGTGACAAATAAAAATGATGTAGACATTTAAAGTAGATTGCTTCCATTGCTTGCTTAAAAAAAAAGGAAATGTCAAGGTCATGTGTTTTTTTCGAACTTTGTGACCCTCTCACTACTTTATATGCTTTTTATTACTGCACTAATGTGCATGTAATTGACTTAACTAACCTTAATCTTACACGCTCGGTTATTTATGGCCATCGTATTTTTTTTTAACTAAACTGAATGGCTGCCCTAGACGATCCCCCCTATATGTAGGGCTCATGTATGGTGGAGGTACTCAACTGGGTGTAAGGTATTCCTCCTATGTTAATTTGACATGCTCGAGTAAATCCCGAAATCCCTTCTAGGGCTCTCCTACTAATAATATTTCCAACTTCCTTGAACTACTTCTGATGAAATTCTTCTTTAATAAATATTAAATAGGAAAACAGGAATTGTGGTTGAATCCTGTACTACCTAGATATCAGGATATCAAATTTCTGCTAGATATGTTATGTTAGTCATCCAACCCACCTCCCAACATTTTTTTTTTTTATGTAGTGGTGGATGATATTTTACTGGTTTTAAATATATTTAACTGGTTTTAAATGTAAGCTTTTAAACAACAGTGGTTTGTCAATATGGCTATCGTCAGTTTTACAAAAAAAAAACTATATTTAACAAACTAAATTATGAATCACAAATACATACTTGTAATAGCATGTAGTCAAATATTAAGGTAGGTGCAGCGTGCGACAATTTTCCTATAAGGCGACCTTGTGGTTTTATATTTTCCTTAGAAACGCGTTTCATTATGTGCTTTATTCTTTGTAAGGAATTACCGCGCACACGCATTAACGACGGTATTCGTTCGGCAGCTTCGTTTTTCCATCGAGAATATAGGCAGTATCTAAAAGTAAAAAATATATACACTGTGGCGGTATAGATATCACAAAAAATGAAATAACAGATAACACGGTTCAATATACGTCGGTTAAAATAAAAAAATAAAAAATTAGTACGAAAATACAGAAATGCAAATTTAGAACAAACTAAATACAATAAAATAATTTCCGAATTAGAACACCATTGATAACATGAGTCGGTGAACTGTACCTACACGGCAGCGTCGCAATGTCGGCGACATCAAAACGACGCCGCCGCCGCCGCGAGCCGGCGAACTTTACATTCTTATTACCTACCTACCAATCACTTCACTTGCTTTTAAAAATCTATTTATAAAGAATGCGATTTTATTCACGTGTTTATTTCGTGAATGCTCGACTAGCTTCCGACCCAGCAGTACGCGTCACTCCTTGAAAAAGTAGTTACCTTGGTTGTCTCGTAATCTTTGTACCGCCCTTACAAAAATTCGGCAGTCTGTAGGACATACACGATTGACTCCATACGTGTCCGTAAAGCAAAAGATGCGTTTTGATAGAGTTTTCCATAAATTAACATCATAGCAGGATATTCCGCGGCTGTGAAGGTCACTCACGGCATTATGGATGTTGATATCGATAACCCAATAAAATTAAAAGACTGATAATGCACTCAGTTTCACACTACACTACACACAGAACCTAATAGTGACTTTTCAAAATAAAATTAGCAGGACTCCTTACATTACGAAGTCTTGCGCACACGATAACATTAATTGTTCACACCATTGCCGTGTATTATGACGAAAGCAATAAGACTAAACAATTATTACCACAAGAAAACTTCTCTAAACAAATATGTATCTCATAAACAACAACAATATTATTATTACGGTTATTTGTCGTGAGCGCATCTACAAGGATACGGAATAGCATAAGCTCGCCGGTGGCCAAGGGCCGACCGAACTAATTAAAAACGCGTGTTGCATCGTGATGACGTAATAATCAACATATTTCGTTCGATTCGGGTGTAGTAAAAGCGGCAACGTGTGATTACCGCGCCGCGTATACCTACTGATCGCCGCCTGAGGTCAATGTATTATGACTGCATGTACACATGATGTTGCAATTTACGAAACACAAAAATGAGTCCTGTGGCTAAACTACTGGATATATTTTGTTCATATTTTGCAAATCGCCTAGAAATTAAGGGTAGAATATGTGGCTTAAGTATTTGTGAAAGGAAATGAAACTCTCTGTATAAGAAAAACAAATATTACTACTTAATTTTAAAAAGAATGTCTTAACCTTACCTGCATTGATATGGATATAGTTTTAATAGTGTATATACTTCCTCAGCCATACAACAGTTGCCATCCATCAAAGTGAGAGCTGGCAATATGGCCGCGTCTAATACTGTCAGAGTTTCATGATGCAAAGGATCTTCTTTTTGAGATCGTGCTGTCCTCAGTATTCGAATTATCTATAAAGTTAAGTTAAAATTGAAATCTAATATCATTGAATCAATTATCTTGTTGAACATGTCACATTTATGACATGAACATGTACAATGTCAGCTAATATGTTTTTTATCTTCCTTTTCAGTTTTCCTATTTTGTTGGTATATAAATCATTTTAAATTATTTTTTGGTTGTAGGATCCAAAGGATGTCAGGTAGAAAATAGGCATTAAATTATTTAGTATTCAATGGATTAGTGTAATAATCAATATGATAATAAGCGGAGTATGTCACATTTATCAGCTTTTTATTACTAAGTTCTTAATTCATTAGTTTTGAAATTTTTTACACTTACTTTGTACATTAATATAGGATCATAGTGTAATGATGGTCCTAGCAATATTAAAGCAGGAATAACAGTTTCCTTCATGTCCTGAAATGTTTTGCATGCCATAGGTGCTAAACTTGATTTCAGAGGTGGGATTGGTTTGCCTATGATCTTTGGAGCTACTCTGCAATTGCTGCAATATAATAAAAAAAAACAAGCATTAATTAAAAGACTTCTACTTACCATAAAATAAAATTAGATCACATTAGTGACAAAGTCGTACAAGAGCTCAATCACAAAAGGAGTGAGTACTACTTTTGTGAAAAAAGTAACCCCTATTTATTTCTTATTGAGTAATAAGAAATAAATAGTGGTTACTTTTATGGTCTACTTAAACTCACGTCAGTTTTTTCTATCCCTGGCGATCACTAGTTTTTCTGGACCAAATATAGGCCAGTCAATTCAGGTCAAAATGCCGGAAAAAACCATGAAAGAATGCAGCGAAGTTAAAACTCTCAGCAGGTCAGTATTGAGAACACACGACGCGATAACGAGGATATTCCCAAATACATAATGTACTAAAGATAAATTACACCCAGGCACAGAAAAAAATTCCATGCTTCTCACATAATTGTTTTGTCTAGGCGAAAATCGAACCTACAAAGTAAGCAGTCAGGGTTGCTGACCACTGTATGTATTTCTCATATACTTTTTTTTTTCAATGGTTATTATTATACTATACAATAATCCTAAGTTAGGATTTACTTTACACGAAAACTGTTACTGTGAATGAAGTTTAAAGATCCCTTTCTTGTAATATTTTGTGATATGACGAACTACTCACACATAATTAAAACATACTTACGTTCTATATAGAGGTTCGACAAGTGCATGCAACATCCCACACAGAGCTTTTGCAGGTCGTACAGGCATGACTGCAGTAGGTAACCGTGCCGATAGGGCTGCAAAATCGCGCCATGCAGTCACCTTCAGTAGTGCTTCACATAGAACCAGCTTTTGATTACTCCAGTACTCCTGTTTATTGTAGAAAAAAGAACAATTGGTAAGGCAAGTGGCGACTTGTCACGACATATCAAAGTATGTAACGAATTTTTAATGTTAATGTGCTGTTTATTGAAAAAAAAAAAACATTTGTATAGCAAGTGCCGACTTGTGACCACATGCCAAAGTATGTAACAAGTTTGTAATGTTAATATGTATATGTAACAAGTTTGTGATTGTGATCGCAGTGACATTATAGATGTGGACACTAATCAGAAACTGGAATGCCCATTTTCATTAGGGCAGACTGGGCAGCAATAATATATACAACACAATACATACAAATGTATTACGAAAGGACGAGGCGTATTAAACCCCCATCAACCACCAATTGTAACTTGTCCCATTATGTACTTGCAGGCCTAATAGCAAGCCTTTTGCATTGCCTTCAACCGTGTAATTGGGCATTAAAGAAGAGAAAATTGGGAGTACATCGAAAGGGAAATGTATGTAGATAAAAAAAAACGACAATAGAAATAAATGGATATTATTTAAATGGAGGCATAGGAGTACAAAAACACATCCACACTTGTAATATTTAAATGCCTAATCAAAGGAAGGGACGAAAAAAATTGTAATGTAATGTAAAAAAATATAAATGTTGGCAAACCATCAAAGTCAAAGTATTTTATTATGGTACATATGTATATAAGATGGCTACAAAATATTAAGGTTTTTTTCTATGGAATAGGGGGCAAACAAGCAGCCGAGTCACCTGATGGTCATCTAAGGCCAGCCATTTGGGCATACAGTATTCAAAGTAACAGCAATTGACGATCGGTTATGTAAAACATTAAAATGAGCATTATAAAAAAAGAATTCATCTACAGCATTATAATAGTCCACTGCTGGATATAGGCCTCTCCTTGGAAAGGAGGTTTTGGCCTACTATACCATGCTGGCCAGACAGGTTGGTATAGGGCTTGTTACAAGTTTTTCTTCTCTTTGCAGTGCTGTTGTCCTACGTAGTTAGTAGTAGCTCCCTTAGTCGACACCCACGGGATGAATTGGGGTGGTGACATTCCGTATTCTTAGTCCGTCACCACACGTAAAATGAATATAGAACAAGAAATGTCAAAATATAAAAAAAATAAATAGCGAAATTGTAAATTAGTTATTATACATTACAACCAATAATACATTATGCCTTATCATAAAGTACCTTAATATTTTTGCCTACCTGTGGGTCAGCTTTTTCCTCAACAAATTCTGTGGAACCATTTGTTTGAGGTCCTTTGGTTGACACTATACTTAATTTACGAATGTAATCCTGAACAGCTTTTAGTTCTTTTTCTGCTTCTTTGGCCATTATCGTATCATCTGGTCGTAGCTAAATTCATGAAAACAACACAAATCAATTTATTATATTAACATGTAATAAGCAAGCCAGGATTATTTTAAAGCACTTTTAATTAAATAAACAGTCGTTTAGAAACTGTATTTGCCAGCCTAGTCTCAATTTTCTTCTCACAGCAATTTGGTTAAACATAAACTTTACAACAAACTACCATCTAAAAAAAAAGACACTAATATTTATTTTATTTATACTATATGCATAAATGTGGCAAAGACGGACTTATGCCGTAGGCATTTTCTCCCAGTCGACCTTAGGGCGATGCAGAGCTAAAAGTGGTAGATGCACAGAATTTAAAAATGTGATTTTATGATAAATATATCATAAATAGAATATCATATAACCAGGATACTTAAATAAATTCCATTAGAATATATTTTAATAAAAAAGATACATATACTATTAGTAATTATTATTTTTTAATTAAATGAATTATTATTTATATGACTTATTTTAAAGAATATAACATAATAATATACACTAAATGCTGTCTAGTGTTCTCACATAAGTGACTTGGTTCTTATGACAATAAATTCTTTGGTCATATTTATAACAAATTATAAAACCAAAAATAGGCTACATACCCATGGATATATGTCATCGAGGGATATAACTTGATGTTGTAAAAGTAAAGCTATCACAGTCATTATGGGGGGTGGTTCTTTATAATTATCAAGTACTTCCATGTTTCCTAACTTGAAACCTAGGACCTCTGAGATTACTTGAGGGTCACCCATGTAGTTTTTTATTAGTGGAATAAATAATTGATCCAAATGTGGTCGTGCCTCAAAAGATTCTAGTATTATATCCAAGGCTCTATTGGGGTCTAAGTTGAAACAACCTGGAAAAGAAATAATGAAGGTTATTAAGGTCTTTATAAAATTCATATAATTTTCAAATACTGCAAGATAATACAAAGAGTAAGTACTCTTTAGTATGTTAAGTAAGTAGTAACTTTAAGTGAAAATTATACAAACTATTCATAATTCTACCTTCTGAATGCATGCTTCAATAATAATAATATATTTCACACATCTCACACGCTGCCTTCTGATTCCAAATTAGGCAGAAACTGTGCTATGGTATGGTACAAATGATCATGCTCATCACACAATATTTGTTTTGGATGGGAATCAGTACCCACCAACCAGTAGACCAACAAGTAGATACTGTGCAAAGTAGCTCCACCCACTGTGATGTTGTCTTCAACCTAGTGTTCTTATAATATTATTCAGTATTCAATAAATACTAGCGATTCGCCCCGGCTTCCACAGGTGCAATGTAGATACTACTACTAATGTGATTACAGTGTAGAGTAATTAATTAAACTATTATTATGAGAAGACTATATTACAATACATCTTTTTAAGCAATATTCATAGACCCGCTCCGTTCCTGCCGGCCGTTGCAACCCGGGACCGACGTACGGAATAACGCGGCCCCGGCCGCTTTCTCCCCGCGAGGTAAATCACTGATACTATCTACTAAGATGTTCACTTTAATGATGTGCTGTACCCATAATAGGCAATTTTGATGTACATTAAATGCACAATGTATCTAACGTATTTATTTTTATAAATAATAGTATTAAATATATACATTGTTCAAAATAGCTTCCTAAATTACCCATTATTTATTGTAGTATGTAAAAGATAAAAATGGTGACTGTGGGTTATTCTTAGGAGATAGACATACTATCAACGACTTTATTGTAGATGTTTTTAAGATATCCCATTCTGTATTATTTTATTTTGATCTATCTCGTAAGGTTTAGCTAGAGTTTGCAGTGTAGGTACACATTTAAAACATGTTTTTAATGACAAATTGAAATTCTCGGATGTCTTTACTAAAATATGCATGCATTACATATAAATCCATCCATCCCCTGGAATCCATTTCTCTATTAGTGAAAACTGCATTTAAATCAGTTGCATAGTTGGAAATATTGGGTCATCATTATATACTGTGTTCATATGTCTTACACATAGAGTAAAGCTGTAGGTAGTAATGAGGAGTTCATTTAAGTTATAAAAATGTTACGTACCTATCAGTGACTGAATGATTTCCAATAATGTTTTCCATTCTGTATTTTCACTTATTTCCTGGTTTAATTCTACAATCAACTTAGCATACCCTTCACTCTCTTCTCTAAATAAGTTGAACTTACGTTGTTTATAACTGAAAAATTAAGTTTTTATAAAAATATATATGCCATAAAATGTGTAATACTATTTGCAATTTACCTTTAAAAGATACGTACTACAACTTAGTTTTTATTTTAATAAATTTAGTATAAAAGTTTTTGTTCTTTAATGTGCCAACATCTTGTAGTGTGTCAATTTCCAACCTTTCCTTGAGCAGCTTGTCAGATATGAAAGATTCCAGTTCTCGTACAATATAACAAAAGTTTGTGCGTTCTTCATTCTGAACATCTGCACAAGTCTCAGCATCAAGGACACACACAACATCTAGAATTATAGATGGTATATCTGCATGCAATAACTGTAATACAATAAATTTGATTAGTAAAAATTACTGCAAGTGCCTGTAACCTATCGGTATTGGTATTAGTTACACTTTGTCAACTAAGCAACAGTGAGGGACTTAGTCACTGAGCCTATTATAATGAACCTTTATCCATACATACAACAATTAATATATGAATAATATATGCACTGTAATATTAAAATTGGAAGATAATTGTTTTAAAAAAAATATGTCAAAGAAACAGTCATCAAAATATTTTCAATATTTTGTCAATTGCAATATTTTATCAATTCTGGACATACAGTTTCGCTATGTTAATCTTTTTGTTAATCACTAACTACAATAGGTTTATAACAAAAACAACTTCTTAGCTCTCTAAATAATATTAATTTTAATTTCAACGCAGGCCACCAGCACTGCAAAAAGAAGGAAAACTTGACACAAACCTTATACCAACCCGTCTAGCCAGCGTGGTATAGTAGGTCAAACCTCCTTTCTAAGGAGAGACCTATGTCCAAGAGTGGACTATTAAGGCTGTTGATGAAATTTTTTTTCAACTGGAAATATGATTGGATAGGGATATCTAAAAGTATGGAAAAAAATAAGAGAAAATAGTGTATAAATTGTTTTAAGTTAACAAATTTTTTAGTAATGTTTATGTAAGAAGCAGCTTTTACCTGTGGCTTCGCCAGTATTAACTCCTCATGTCGGCACATGAGGAGTTAATGTTTATTGCATCAATCAACTTATCCTTAGTAAAAATTTGCCTCTCATTCAGATTCATTCGGCCATTCTGGCGTAATTGAGTAACAAACAACCATACATCCACTGTCACAAACTTTACATTCATAATATAAATGGGATCGTTATGAGGTAGTAGTTAGTAATACAGAATGACATTATTTTTCTTTGTAGGAAAAAATACAACTTTTTAACTGTTTACCGGAAAGCATAAAAAGCGTAATTTATAGGACTTTTTTATTTAAACGAAAACTTGGAGCCTTCCTGTTGGAAAATAACTATTATTCCATCAATGAATTTATCAATCAAAATATATGCAATTAAATACTTAATAACTTATGTAATAATAATAAATATTGTGAATAATATTCTTGAATCATTAAATGCCTTAATATAATTTATCATTTGTTTTTTTGTATTCTGCATGACATTGTAAAATCTATCAAACTTATTTGTTTTTTTTTTTATTATTATGTTATTTATATTTTTGTTTTAATTTTTAAATATTTTTGTATTACGGCGAATTCTTATACATTCAAACACAATTATATTATTGTTTGTGAATAAATGAACTATGAACTATGAACTCTTGCTTGATGAAAAGGTTTACTTTAAAAAATATTCTGAATAAACGGAAACAATACATAACATTTACTGTATCATTTTATTTATTACAACTTTTAAGGTCATCAAGATTTTGCTGATTTATTAATTTATATGTGAACCTAACACTTGCATAATTTGATTAAGTAGATTCCCTAAATAAACATACCTAAGTGTAGTAAGTGTTTCTAAGACTAGCAGCATACCACTTCAACTTTCAGTCACAATACTTATTATTAAAGAATATATTATTATTATAGTGAATTTTAAAATAATTTTAATATGGAGAATTGCGCAACTTACACTAATATCCCTGAGAACAGATAACACAGCATCTTTCTTGAGATTACCCCTGAGTCCACACAGCAATAAGTCATACAGAGTCTGGGATAAACCAGAGAGTTTACCAGATTTTGAAAAGAGTGGACTTCTTTCTGAATCTTTGACAAATTGAGTTACATGTTTGATGCTGAAATATAAGAATGATGGATAAACCTTGAAGTTTTTATATTCTATTATTATTTTAGAAATGTGTATTACTCATACATGAAACTAAAAGTTAGAATGAAAAATAAAAGATACATTTAAAAAAAAAGGTAAATTTATACAGAATGTATTTTATACTGAATAAATATTTTATATAGCATTTTCAATATGCAAAATCAATTTCAATTCAAAATAAATCAATGTAAACAGGTACATTGACTTATTTTACTAATGCTTTATGAAACACCATTAATATCGACAACAACCCGATGTATTTGGATAACCCTAACAAACTTCGGAATTTTTAAAACCATGAGTGGTTTATAAAATAAAATAAATAAATCGGCATACTGTGTCAATAAGTGAGGAATAAAACATCTTGTAGTGAGAAGTGATAAAAAACAACTAAACCTTCGTCACTTTAGAACAACATTATCAATATTTGGTTTTATTTTGACCATAAAATTGTGTACAACAAACATGTGAAGAAAGCTTACAATTGTTCCTTGCCGGATCTTTCCCAAGTTTTACAGTAATCCGATACAAACTTTGCAAATGATCCCATGATTTTTGGGATTATACGAATACCACTTGATATGTCAAATTACTGTTTCACCAAATTACATACAGCGCACGCTGTCGCCATGATTGATTCAATTTGATTCGTTTCCACTTTTCCAGTTTTGTCTATGTTTAATGCAGATACAAAATTTCATTTCATTTATATGAAGTACGATTGTTCGATACGAGTTTGAAAATCAATTTTTAAAGGTCAATTTTGTGTATTTTAATCGATACACAATTTGTACTCCATTAATTCCAACCAAATAGCAACTTTGATAGAAATATAAACTAATTATTTGTTACATCTCTCTATGGATTAAAAGTAAATTCACCTTCCTTTTATAAAAGCGCATATCATCCACCCATATCCAACTTTAATTGGATCATCCTTAACTGTTCTATTCCTCAACTTTCAATAACAACACCTATCTGCCGCAATTAGTGTGCTTCAAACGTCAGAAAGGACTAAGGCCTTAGTCCTTTCTTTCTTAACTCACGGACGCTACTTTCAGGCTTCTGTTAGTGTATTTCCAGCTCACCTCATTTCTCCTAGTCCTTCACGCATCTATTTCAATCTCAACCCTCGCACATTTACTCGCATTGATGCATGCAGGTGTATCACATTCGTTCTTTTAGTAAATAAACATTCATGCAAGTCCGCATCACTGCCAAAGATCCTTTTTTATTCACACTTGTACCTTTAATTTAATATAAAACAAAGCATATTATTCAACTTATATTAACTCACCGCTGAACACTTCCGTCTATTTTTCTAAAGCTTTGCAGCAAAAGTCAAGGTACACTAAGAACCTACACTACTACTACTTAGATGTTAGTAAAGAGGTCGCCAAATTTGGCACACGTTTTCAGTTTTGGTTCTGCTGAGTTTCAAGCAAAACAATCTGCGTAAACAACTACAGATTCAACGTATGATGTTAATTTTAACTTCATACCTAAAACCTGAGAAAAATGGTGTTGACTTGATAGATAGAGGTAGACTAACGGATAACCAAGTGATCTTATAAGGGTTCCTTTTTTCCTTTTAAGACGCTGAGTTTCTTTTATTTTCATTCAGGTGAATCCAGTGTAATCAGACTCAGAATCAAAAAGGATTTTGTAAATCAAAAGGAATAAAGGAAATGCGACAAAAAATTTTATGAATCCTTGAGGCAGAAATTTCTTAAAATAAACAGTGATAGTGGCAAGTCAATATACAGGGTTACTTGGTAAGTCGACATTAATACTGTAAGGGGTTGCAGTTGCCATCATTTCTGATAGATTTCACTATGAAATACCATTGCCCAAAAATAAACATATTCAAGATATAGGACTTTTAAGTTTTTTTATGAAAATGCCGAAATTTTGCCTGTTAGCAATTTTTTAAGAAGTTATATACTTTATTTTAAGCTTTTTTTACTGTTTTTGTGTAGTTGATAAATTGTTCTATAATTTTAATTACTAAAACCGTAGTAAACTTAACAAACTGGGCCAAAGTAGATGGTTAATAATAGGAAAAATAAATAAATAAAATAAAATCCTTGACAAGTAACATAAGAAAATCTTAAAAAACATGTGCGTATTTTCAGCTATCTAACAAGGTAAAATAGTCTAAGATAGTATCAGATTAGATGAAAGACCGGGGGTGTTAAGAATTAGCGTACAAGCCGATAGTATCGTGATTAACTATTGCTAAGTGGACTTTGATTTGTGCTTCTGATACTGTTGAAGATGATGACCTATACGAACGAGGAAAATGTTCATATCTTGATTTTTTACGGATACTGCCAATGCGTATCCGCATGGGCTCAATGATGGCGGGCGGATGAATACATAGCACGCACGATGAATACTATGTTGGACGGAAACTATCGACAAATTAGAGTGACCGGCTCTGTTTCAAGGCGACGATCTGATCTGGGTAGATCATGTTTCACTGATGAAGATGATGAAGAAGACAATGAGATAGTTCAACGATTTAGATTGAACCCAACAACTTCAAGCAATATTGTTACCCTAAAACTTAGACTCTCACAATGAAAAGTGTGATGTGAATATTATATTGCGGTAAGCCCGCAATATTCACATGACGGATTTCTACAGATTTATGCTTACTGCAGACTTAGAAGACCTGTTATTTTATTTCTGAGACATTTCATTGACATGAGCCAAATTTGATAAAAACGGCATAACCTCAGTGTTAATTATTGGGCACAAGCAAAATTGGGTAAATTCTTATACCAAAAAGGTCTGGTGGTCCCTTTGGTCAATCGGTCGTCCCCACTGCTCCTTCACGATAACGCGCGACCCCATACTGCGCAACAGACAGTCTCCAAGCTGCAAGAGCTGGGATTGGAAGCTCTCCCTCATCCGCCATACTCACCAGACCTTGCAACTACCGACTATTACTTTTTCCAAAATTTAGACAACTTTTTAGTGGGTAAAAAATTCAATTCCCGAGAGGCAGTACAAAATGCCTTTGAAGAGTTTGTTGCCTCCCGTCCAGCTGATTTTTACAAGAAGGGCATCAATAAACTGCCAATGCGTTGGCAAAGATGCGTCGATTGCATGGGTGATTACTTCGAATAACAGAAATAAAAAAGTTTGAAAAAATAAGTACTTTCAATTATTGCATACAAAACGGCAATTTCATAGGTAAAGACCTAATATATATATATATATATATTTGTTTGATACTACATATCTTTCACCTTACTACCTTACAACCACTTTACATAATAATAATTTGTTCATCAGAAAATAGAAGAGCTAATAACAGTGGCGGAAGATGTGAATGACTATCAATGTACTGATTTTTTGTCAGTCTTCTTAAAAGAACAAATTCAATCAATACATGAAATGGCTATGCATATCACAAAACTGACACCATTGTGTAATAATGCACATGCTCTATATTACTATGACTTGGTCCATATAACTATCCTTACTCTTTCAAAACTTAATGACTTCTGACTGTCTATAAAAGCTGGAAGGCAATATAATGCATACTTATTTATATTTAGTATTAGTTGACTTGAATAAAGTGAGATCAACACAAACTTTGTCTTTCATAACTTGCTGACAATTTCAGCTGAAATTAAAAATAAGTTAATACATCTACAGAAAATATATGTTCATAAAAACAAACATAACTCCTTGAAAAGAAGTGATGTACATGCTTTAAATATGTAACAAGCGACAATAATAAACGAAACGATTTCCCTTATTAATTATTTTTTTATTTTATGATTATAATTATAATTTGTATACGTATATAATTCGGCAAGAGTTCCTACTTATTCGTGTGTACACAACGGAATGAATCTACCAAATGAGCGGGACAGGAATTTATAACCATGGTTAGACAGTTGGATGTGACGTCGCCGACGATTAATGGCGGGCTTGGCTGACAGTTTCGGCACTAAACTGGTAGTCTTGTGCTTAACCGGACATCTGCAGGTTCGCACCGTACTAGTACAATTCGTACAACGTACTAGCACGCCGCAATAGTACTATTAGTACAGTTTTAGTTGAATTAGAAAACTTAAGCGTTTGTATTGATATTACTAACAGCAATGAAACGGAATACCAAGTAATTGAAAAAAAAGTGTTATAGAGTTTTATAGGCAACCGCGCTTTTTCTTTTTTTTTTAATGTAGATGGCTTTGTATTTGGCAGTTACTTTTCTTCAGTATAGGAATAATTACAAAGTTCAAGTTCTTGATTATTTTTAATGTGTTATCCCTTTCTGAATCCCATAAACCCTAACAATTTGACTTTTAAATATATTTTTTTATTATTTTTAGATTACTTCACATTAAACTTATAAGATACTATTTGATAATCCTTCATACTTAACAACTTACGTATTGTAGTACATCCTGTATCGCTGTCCCTTTTACTCTCACACTGTTTACCAATAGGTACGAAACAATAAAGCGGAGCAGTAATTGTACGTCGCACAACGAACGGTAGTTTTAGTACTGCCGTGATGTTGACACTGTGTACTAATAGTGCAAATTGACCGATTAACAGCTGCCTTTCGGAAACTTTACTTTTAGTACAATACCCAGTACTAGTACCTTTCAGTACATCGTACGTGTACTAAACAAAGACTACTGTCGTGGCGCAGCATTGGCTTGGCTTGACTTGATATGGCTTGAGTTTGCTTCATATAGCTTGCCTTTCTTAATATGGCTTGGCACGGCGTACCGTTACAAATACCAGAAATAGAAATAAACATGTTGTAACTACCTCTAGGCTCCTACCTCCAGCAACTATGTCAGAACTAAATTGTGAATTACATAGAAGACAAGAATGCTTCGGATTAATTTGGCACAGGCTATTTCGTAGTGGAAATGTGATGTGGGCTAGTGCAGACGAACATAGACTTTCTCCCTCCTTAAATTGAACTATCATGTGAGGCATATTATTACACATTTCTCATTAATTATTCAAAACGTTTCTATCACGAGTAAATAACACATGTTTGGATTCCGTCCAGTTTAGCTATATAAAGACATGCATATTTGTATAATATGTAATATATTCGTTGCAATTTGATAGAATATGGTAAAATTAAAAGTACCTAACCAATTAATTTAACGAGAGCAATATTTTTTAAATGTTGTTCATCCAATTAACTATTTGTATATATATATTTAACATATAAAATAGTAAATTAAAAAAAAGTTACATTTAAAACTCCAATTAAGGAGAACCCATTTGAGAAATATCAACATCAAGTCAAGATTCAAGAAGCTACCACCACAGATTAAGAGATATGTACATAGTACAGATAAGACACCTCCTGAACAAACGTCATTTCATATGAGTTTGAGTCTTCATGACGATGATCCGCTAGGGGCGCTAGTGAGCCGAACGTAGGCCAGTGCATACCATCAAAATCGTCGTATCGAAATCGATAAAATAGTGATGCGAAAAGTCGGTTTCCCTCATTTTGAAATTAGTCTTATTTTTTATTCTTATCATTTTTAAAAAGGTACAAAAATTGAAACAACTTTTAGTTTTTAATCTTATATTTCCTGCTTTTCATAAACTTGTTGTAGTCTAATTTTTGAACTGTACTTAAATTTGCCTATTTTACCTTTCTTTGAACTGTTCCACCCAAAATTAAGTTGATGCCTCGGCACCAATTAAAAATTTGTAATCGTGTTATGATCTTAATAAAATGTTCTTTTAATAGATCTTTATGGGAAGGACAGCCCAACCATTCCAAATTTATTTCTTCTAAATATTTTTGGTTTAACATTCTTGTATACGTATTTTTTATTGCAGTTATGTTCCAAGTATTAGTTTATTGCATTGATTAATTGAGAAAATGCTACAATAATTGGGTACAGGGATACTTTAAGTTTTTGTTTTTTAAACTTTTTCGTTCTCTATACAAAGTTAATTCATGCACATTTGTCAACTCCTTTGTAATCATTGTTTTTTTTTTGCATTTAATACATTTAAACCCCTTACATTATTGATTATGCAACCTATATGAAAGTAGAAGAAGTTGATATTGCAGCATTCTTCTGTACAATATTTGGCTCTTTTTCTACAATCGTGGTTGCTTGGTATGAATGACATGGGGACAACAATTACTTTAGATTTAATATTGTTGCCCCTACATCATCCTCACAATTTGCATAATTAGAATGAATACTTAGCATATTGGTCATAATCAAGGATTTGAAAGAGTTTTCGAATGTGTATGTATCTGGATTATTATTTCATAATTGTGAGATCTTATTTTACCAAAAAAGTTTTTCAGGGGATCTTGGTTGAAATTACTTGTATGATAGAACAAAACTTTTTTAGAAAACAAGACATCTTTTAACCTTAAATGGCTTTCTAAGGTTGTCATCACATTATCCAATGTGGGAACATTTTTAATTTTTTTGTGTTCTGCTAGCATGATTAATATATATATAAATTTTAATAGTTTTAATTGCATCAGCCCAAAATACTGCATGTGGTGAATTAAGTTTCACAGGGCCCCTCAATTTCCGGGAGCTTGGCCTCCTCTTGATCCAATGCAACTATCAAACAATTTGTCAAAGAATTCAACTGCATCCGCTGTGTTTCTTACAGTGCTGCTAACCAGGCTTCCATCTGCTTGATGACCTACAAAAAAAACAAAATTATTGTTTGGACTACTACAGCAATAAAAACTGTAGTGTTTTATTGTTGCTGCTTAACTGCAAAAAACATTTACTATTACTTTTACACCTGAAACTTAAAGGATTATTTTTGTCCAAAATTGTTCAATACTTGCTTTAATAGCTATATAATAGTTTTAAACTAGTCAATAATACATTTTTGTATTATGATATGGCTTTGGAAAAAACCACATAGGGTTTTCAGTTGTACTCTTGAATGGAGTGTATACTTGTATCACATATACAGTTATGTAGTTATTTGTAGTAGTAGTAGGAAACTTTCTAGTTCAAAAGCTGCCTTAATACTGAACAAAGTTGTTTTACTAAATAGATAACAAAGCATGTGATTCTAAAAATATGTTAATTTATCTTACCTCTTGTTGTGATATTTTCCATCGATGTTGAGGGCTTCAATTTGATCAACTGAGCCCAACCTTTAATTTGTTTCAAAAGGAACTTTTTTTGGCTGTGCACAAGTCGTATTCATTAAGGGCCCCTTACAATAATTGTGATCTAATGTAGTAGTTAATTTGGCATATGTGTGATCACTTTCAACTGAAATTTAAAAACAGCGAGGTATATAACAAAAATCATTCTGTAACATAACTAGAGCTCTTGGTAAATTATAAACTACTTTTACACACAAACTTTAACACATCATATTAATTTAAATACAATGACCAATTATTTTAACCACTCACTAACCTTCTATATTCACAGGATTTGTTGGTATTCTTTTTGTTATTTCTTCTTCAGACATTAATGTAGAGCAAGCATTATATAGCCTTTTATTTCCAATAAGAAACTTTTGTTCAGTGCCTTATACAAATTTTTCTTTCTATCAATTGTTGCGGAGTTAGCTGCTTGGCTTGTTGATAATGAGGTGCTACTTGTTTAAGCCATATTTGCTGTAATGTTTCATTTCGAGGGAATCGAAACAAAGTAACATCGTATTTCGTCTTCTGACACGATATACAGCATGAAATTTATTTCATTTTTGAAATATTCTATACAACAAATGCACTTATATTAGTAATCACAGTTTTAAATACTGAGAGAATAAGCTACGGCAATTAATCAACGCAAAACCTTTCGATCAACTTCAAAACTGTAACAGACTATTTGACATTTAAATTTGTGACATATACACATGACAGTTCTGTCATCGGCCCATACTAGCGGCCTCTGCTGGGGTTACGTTATGAATACCCAAGCTCCTAGAGTCAAAAGCCAATGTATGAAGTGTCAACGCCGTGGCTACCACTACACTAGTCAAGTTCCTATTGCTAATCTATGGTCTTGTTTAAAAAAAACTAACCTCTGGCATCTGATAAGAAAATAGTTGAAAATAGTAACTTGTATGTAAAGTTGTAATGTCCAGACAACCTTAAAGTTTTAAGGTCCTAATTTTCAAAATGCCTACTTACGAACTAGCTCTAATGTTACGTGCTATGCCAAAGACGGAGCTAAAAACTTCGTTAAAACGTATATCGCATGCTATTTTTGACCGAGGAGGTATTATTAGGAGTATAGAAAATTTGGGATTTAGAGCTATGCCTTATAAAACTTCTGCTCATGGACTAGTGCACAGAGAAGCGAATTATTTTGTTATTAAAATGGATACAGGAACTAAAGCCGTCGCTGATTTACGTGAAGAATATAGCAGAGATGTAGATGTAATAAGGCAAAGAATTTTTAAATCTCAAGAGGCCTTTGACAAAACCTGTACGTTAGAAGAAGAATTATTACCTCCAGCATACCGAAAAGAGGTTCAGAAGATGATCGATGTCGGAAAAACCCAAGTAAACCGATTTAAATATAAATTTAAATATAATTCTGGGTTAGATTATTATCCTTTCCAAAGGTAGAGGTTTAGTTCAATTGGTTATTATTCCTGATTAAAGTAGATGTTTGTTTTCGTTTATTTAGCATTGAATAAAGTAATCAAATTAACGCAAACTCTTTTAATTCATATATTACCAAAAGTTTTACTTGGCCTACTGGAACTATTTAATTATCAATCTTTTATCTTCATTTTGAAAATTTCATGTAAAACTTTTGTTCAAAATATGTTGTGGATAAAGTTAAGATATCAATTTAAAAACATTACTAAGAATATCTGTGACAGAAGAATATTATATTATCAGTATAATTACAATATTAAAATTGATGAACTGTTTGATGATGATGAATTGATGAACTGAAACAAACAAATTCAGGCTGAGCAACAAGCAACCCAAGATTATTTAAAATTATCTGTTACTTTTCTGCACCCTTCTAAATCACAATTTGGTGCCGGTGGATTCTTAATGAAAATGTACCATGAAGAAATTAAACACATGCAAGAGATTATTAATTATCAGATTATACGTGGAGGAACAACATTCATATGTGGTTTGGAAGCACCTAAGGAAAACAATAGTCTTACATTAATTTATGCATTTAAGCAAGCCCTTGCTATGGAAAAAACAATTACAAAGGTATTTTTTAATATGCAATTTTGTTCCCATACTAGCCTCGGGGCAAATATTTGGCAATTTTTTTAAAAACCTTAACAGTCCAATATCTTGAAAATGGTTAAGTTTGGGATATGGTTTTTCATAGTGAAATCTATCCGAAGTTATGGCTACTTCAACCCCCTAAAGTGTCTAGGTCAACTTGCCCAGTAACCATATAATAATAATAATTAACTTCGAGCACCTACATGCTACAGACAGGAGAAACAATTGAACAACTAGAACCACACAATTCATACAAATATTTAGGATTTCAGCAAGACAGACAAATTAATCAGAACGAAACAAAAGACACTCTTAAACAGAAATTCAAACATAGGCTTAATATTATACTCCGTTCTCAACTCAATTCACGTAACCTAGTTAAAGCGATCAATAGCTAAGCAATCCCCGTTCTAATCTACTCTTTCGGTATAATAAGATGGTCCAAAACTGAACTCACGAAACTTCAACGCACTATAAACACAACATTAACAGCTCACAGAAAACACCACCCTGGATGCTGCATACAACGATTAACCCTCCCGCGAGAGGAAGGCGGACGAGGTATAATAGATGTTTCCAATTTACACAACAGACAAATCACATCACTCAGACAGTACTTTCAGCAACAATCACAACACTCTACACTACACGAAGTTGTAACGCATGCAGACAGACGCTTCACCTCACTTTATTTAGCAGATCAAAATCCACAATGCAGTGAACGTATTATTGAAATCAAGGTAAAGGTTACCATATGGCAGCAGAAATCCCTACACCCCGCCGGGGCTCTCATTCGGCGGGGCGGTGTGTCGGACTCGAACCGACTAAAACCACACGGTGTGCCCTCTTTGCGCTTCCAGTTTAGGAGGGGTCCAGGTAGTTATCGGCTTCTGAACCCCTCCCAGCGCCTCTCTTTAGGTGACGTCCGGCACACGCGGAAGCCGCCCCCTCGCGGCTGGCCAAACTAATGCGGGTGGAGGGGAGAACCCATCCCGTCCACCCGCGGCCACACTCAGGGCGGCATGAGGCGCAGGTGAGCGCGCCTCCGTCGCCCGGTTCGCCGTCGGCGGATCAGGTCCGAGTGGAGGTCGTCCTACCGGGCCTTCGCCGCCGCCCCCTTCTGCGAGATTACCTCCTCGCAGAAGGTTGCGACCGGGGTAAAACAACTGTCGCTACCGGCCATGGAGCGAACTACGGCCGGTAGCGAGAGATCCGCTCCGATGACTGCAGTGAGGGCCCGGCGCTGCGTCGCCCATGCGGGGCAGTCCTCACTGCAGTCGCAGTGGTGGCAGGCGGGACTCGATTCCCTCCTAGCGACCGAGTGCAGGTACCTTCCGACGCAACCGTGCCCGGAAAGCACCTGCGTCAGCCGGAAGGTAAGGGTCCCGTGCTGCCGCCCTGCCCACTCGGCGATGACCGGCTGGATTGCCTCCACGGCGGCGAAGCCAGCGCGTCGAGTCTCCAGCCGGCACGACCATCTCACCATGGTGGCTCGGCGAGCGGCTTCGCGCCACTCGCGCACGTCTTCGGGCGGAGGGCGAAATCCGCTCTCCACCCGGAAGTCAGCCACTCGCCGATACACTTCGGCGAGCACTTCCGCCTCCAAATCCCACGGGGGTGTTCCGGCCAAGGCGCAAGCCGCCTCGGTGGACACCGTGCGGTATCCGCGTATGGCTCTGACCGCCAATATCCTCTGGGGGCGCCAGAGGCGCGCCCTATTCGGGGCGGTCAGAGCCGCAACACACACCGGTGCACCATACAGCGCCATGGACCGGAAGACATCGCCACGACCTGCAGCAACCTAACGTCGAACGAATGGCTGCGGCTTGGAGACCTGTTCCCTGAGACAGAAGCATTCGTGACAGCAATCCAAGATCAAGTCATTGATACGCGAAACTACCAAAAGCATATAATACGCGCACAAAATCTGCCCTCAGACGCTGCCATGCCTGCCCCGAAACCATTCAACATATAACCTCAGCTTGCAAATCTCTTGTTCAAACCGATTACAAACATCGACATGACCAAGTAGCCGCCATAGAACTCCAACATCTTGCTCACAAACATCACTTTATAGACAAAAAGATACCTTATTACAAATACCAGCCCGAGACAGTACTAGAAAATAATAACCTTAAAATATACTGGGACAGAACCATCTCAACGGACAAGACCGTTCATTTCAATAGACCAGACATAACACTTTACGACAAAGTAAACAAAATTATATATCTCATAGACATAGCAGTACCGAACACCCATAACGTCCAATCTACAATAGCTGAAAAACTAACCAAGTATCAGGATCTAGCAAAAGAATTGAAACGACAGTGGCGAGCAGTAAACATCCATATAGTTCCAATGGTCATATCGTCAACCGGAATAATATCTAAAAGCCTTCAACGTATCTTAGACATTTTAGAAATGCCACTACATTCCCTACACCTACTCCAGAAAGCGGTTTTATTGAACACCTGAAGACTTACACGGAAATTTCTCACCACATCTTCAGTTTAATCCACATACACCATTACCTAAATTCTGATTACACTTGGCTATGGCCCGTGATATAAGATAATTATACCCCTTTCAGGGAGATTAACAAAATCAAAATATATAATAATAATAATAATAATTGGAATTTTCTATTGGCAAATTAAACATTTTATGCGATCAGCTGTCAAAGGTAAAGGTCATTCCTTGTAGGTATCGCACAAAAGTAATAACAACATGTTGTAACGGTGCATTTCGCACCATTACAGAAAAGTTAATTATCGACGTGTTGTTATTTTGACATGAATCCCGTTAAATAATATTAATTAATATCTTGTTTGTTATTATATTCACACTTTTGACCATTGTAGAATATTTTGTTTGTTATTATATTCACCCTTTTGCCCAGTGTAGAGTGTTTTGTTTGTTATTATATTCACCCTTTTGCCCAGTTTAGAGTGTTTTGTTTGTTATTAAATTCACACTCTTTCCAAGGATAGAATATTTTGGTTTGCCTTCTGTTGTATTGTGCCCGGTAGTTCGGATGGTGTGGAGCCGATCACAATACACACCTGCTACTTAGCAATCTGTTTCCAAGGAACAATAATCTAATATGGTGTCAGATTTTCATCGGGATTATTATCTTCAGCTGAGCTGAGCACCCATTGATGCCATACTCATCTTCTGTCCGCAAATCTCATAGCTAAATCCCATACCCATATAAATCTCATAGCTAAATCTATACTATTTCTCTTCAGTCGAGAGAATCTCACACTGCCCTCCCCCCTCAATTCAGCAGCCAGTTGATTAACATGTTGGTCCAGTCTATTTTGATAATTATTGCTGTATGACTCTATTTCTTCTTTCACTGTTCGCAAATTCAAATCTAGGTTTACATATCGATTGTTTATGTACGGTGGAATATTAAACATGGCTCTCATTGTTTTCTTTGAAACCTTTCCAGTCATCATCATCATCATCAACAGCCTTTACTAGTCCACTGCTGGACATAGGCCTCTCCTTAGGAAGGAGGTTTTGGCCTACTATACCACGCTGGCCAGACGGGTTGGTATAGGGTTTGTTTCAAGTTTTCCTTCTCTCTGCAGTATTTCAACGTTACTATGACTTGCTGTTCCCCATAACTGTATGCCATAAGTCCATACAGGCTTCAGTATAGCCTTATAGATAGCCATTTTACTGGCTTCTGTCAGTTGTGACTTACGACCAGTGAGCCAATACATGCTTCGAAGTTTGCAGTCTAATTGTTTCCTTTTGGTCCATATGTGTTTGCGCCAGGTTAGGCGTCGATCAAGGTGCATACCTAAGTACTTGGCGTCATCTGAATGTGGGATTTCAGTATTGCCAAGTTTTACAGGTGGACAGGTTTTCCTTCTGAGTGTGAAGGTTACTTGAACAGACTTATCTGTATTGGCTTTAATACGCCACAGCTGCAGCCATGTTTCGATCAGAGTCAGGTGTTGTTGGAGCATTTCGGATGCAGCCTCGTGATTCTCATGTGTTGATAGGATTGCGGTGTCATCTGCATATGTCGCGGTAGTGGTCGAAGCATGAGTGGGTAAATCTGCTGTAAAGAAAAGATAGAGAACTGGTCCCAGTATGCTACCCTGTGGTAATCCAGACTTAATTTCATGCATTTGAGATGCGCCGGAATTATATTTTACTTCGTAGCATCTATTTTCGAGGTAAGATTTTAATAATGGGAAGAGGGAATGTTCTTTCCATTTTGAAAAGTAGCCCATTATGCCAAACTTTGTCGAATGCTTGGCTAATGTCTAGGAAGACTGCGCTACAATATTGTTTGTCTTCCAGCGCTCTACCAATAACATCAACCAGCCGATGCACTTGCTCGATTGTACCGTGGCCCTCCCTAAATCCAAACTGGTGAGTTGGTATTATCTCTGCTAGATGTTCTCTCATTCTATTCAATATGACCTTTTCCAGAAGTTTTCCAATTACCGGAAGGAGACTAATGGGTCTGTGTGATGCTACCTCTTGAGGTGCTTTGCCCGGTTTCAGTATCATTATTACTTGGGCAATCTTCCACTGGCTTGGGTAGAAGGACAATCTCAGACACGCGTTGAAGATAATTAGTATAAGCAGTAGCCCCTTCTTTGGAAGTTGCTTCAACAAAGTAGCGTCAATAAGATCGTAACCGGGGCACTTGCCTTCCTTGAGTTCTAGGATTTCACGCCTTAGTTCTTGTCGTGTAACATGCTTCAAAGGCAGTGACATTTGATTAGGAGAAGTGAGGTATTTGTGTATTTCATTGTCTAGCTGTTGATTGCTGCTAGGAAGTGGTTCAAAAACTTTATGTAGATGATTGGCATACGTGTTAGCTTTTTCACTGTCCCTGATTGTGTTTTTAATGGTGTTACTTATTGTTAGGGGGGGGCTTTAGGTTTTTTGTAGCCTTCCACAAGGAATAGTTTGTGTCACTAGTGTGTGTCAGTTTTGCCAGATATGATTGCAGGTTCTCATTTTTCCATTCTTTTATTCGTGCCTTTAGTTGCTGTGAGGCTTTATTAAAGGCAGCCTTGTCTCTAGGATAATGGGTGTTTTGCCATACAGAGCGAAGTTCACGTCTTTCCGTTATACAGTCTTTGATTGATGCTGGGTACACATGTTCTTTTGCGCTTCCCACTCTGTTTTGAGGTGTGGACCTGTTTGCCGCATCATGAATCAATTTATTTAATCCTTCTATAGCCTGTTCTACCTCTTCTGTGGTTTTCAGAGAGATTGTAAGCTGACTCTCCGCTGTGATGATATCCTGATACTTTCTCCAGTTGGTTTTCTTATTGTGGGTTTTGGGTAGTCTTTCTGTAAATATTATCTTATTATTCAAATTAAGAATAACTGCAGAGTGGTCTGAGGTTAGATCTAAGTCTGATTCCAAATTGATGTTATTAATTGATATGTTTTTTGATATGAAGAAATCTAATAGGTCAGGAGTTTTTTGTGGGTCAGTTGGCCAGTAGGTTCACCAGTGGATAAACAATCAAGATTAAGATCTCTCACCGCTTGGTAAAGCTGTCTGCCTCTAGTAGTTATAAGTCTAGAACCCAAGAAAGAGTGCTTTGCATTCCAATCGCCTCCACTTATAAAGCAACGCCCAAGCTTAGAGAAAAAAACTTCATAGTCTCCTCTTGATATTTGATGTTTCGGAGGGCAGTATATTGCAGCAAGTGTAATCTCTGAATTATTGTCACTGACATTAATTACTGTGGCTTGTAGCTTGTCGGTCGAGTAGGGTTCAAGCGGGTGGTGTTTTATGTTAGATTTAATGAGTATTGCAGTTCCTCCATGAGCTTTTCCCGATGGATGGTTAGTAGTGTACATAGTATATCCCTTTATTGAGATAAAGCTCTTGCTTGTAAATCTGGTCTCGGATATGAGGGCCACATCAATTATTTTCATGGTCAAAAAGATTTCTAGCTCTAGTCTGCGTGCGACTAGTCCGTTGGCGTTCCATGTTATAATTTTGAGATTATGATTAAATTTTCTTATGGCTGCTTAGAACTTGAAGGAACCGATCCATCATGCTGTCTACCATGTTTATCATCATGGTTTGAATTCTGTTGAACATTTTATCTAAGATGTCACCGAGTTGTTGTATTTGGGGAGGTTGGTCTGGATAAATTATGTTGTCTGTAGTATTTTTCGTCACTTCAGCGTAAGTTGCTGTGGTTCTTTTGTAGTTATTCAGTTTCTTTGGTTGTGGTTTGTCATTTTCCGTTATCCGGTTGTATTGGTTTCTATTGGGCTGTGTTGGTTTCGGTTGGATTTTCAGTATATGTTCTTTATATTGTTTGTATTTTATACATCCTCTATAGCTAGCCGGGTGTTTTTGCTGGCAGTTTGCGCATGTAGCTTCTGCGTCTCTAGTTTTGGTACAACTGGTTGTTAAATGGTCGTCTCCACATTTGACACATCTGAAAGGTCGGTGGCATTGATTTTTGGAATGACCAAATCTTTGACACCTTTTACACTGGAGGATTTCTTTTTTTTTGTATGGAGGTTCAAAAGATATTTTTGTATGATTTAAGAATTTCAGTTTGAATATTTCTTTATTGTTCCGCTTTGGTTCCAGGTCTACATAGAATAAAGGTAAAGATTCTTTTGACATTCGGTGACGTACATTTATCGGTTCAGTACTTCATGTCCAAGTTCTTTGAGTTCTTCCTTCATTTGGGTGGTATCTTCTGAGCTATGAAGGCCTCTCAGTACAACTCTGTAGGGTCTTTCACACTTTAACATGTACGTGTAGTGACTAATGTTGTCCTTAATGAAGCTTTCTCTTATTGATTTGTATACTTCTATACTTGCTGGCATTATTTTCACAATGTTTCCTGATCTAAGCGTTGTCATAATATAGTTTTCTGCTGTTGTGATTTTTAGTAGTTCCTTTCTAAGAGCAGTGATATCCAGGACTCCAGTTACAAAAATTGGTTCTGGCTTTGGAGGCTTGACTGACTCTTTATCATCTGAGATCTCTTTCTCATTGTCTAATATATCAAATTGATTTTGTGTAGGTACTGAATAAACAGTTGTGCTGCATTTTTTCTTTTCATTTTCTGCCTGTGGTGAGTTGGATTCCACTCTTTTCCTTTTGGCTTGAGGTATTCGATCTTGTTGCCAATAGTATTTTTTACGGTCGTTTGCACTAAATGCTATTTCTGTAGCATTAATGCCTTGCGATATATTGCCGAGTGAGTTTCTACGTATTTTGGTGAACATACTCTCTTGTAGAGTTTGTTGGATCATTGTAGGGTTTTTTTTGTTTAAGATTTTTGCTCATGTTGTTCCCACGAGTATTGGACGAAATAATAGGTCACTGAGGGGTGACGCCTTTCCCTAAGAAGGCAGAGTACAACTACGTTTGCCATGTCCGTAGAGGTTGATCGCTAGTAACTGGACACCCACCAGCCATGCAGTCTCTTGGCACGAGATCTCACCGTAGACTTGGGGTGATTTTTTATAGAAGTTGTCTTCTTCATGGCCCAGACAATTAAGCCAAGGCCGCCGATCCTGTTGAATCCTACAGGGTTGCGGTTTGTGAGAATCATTTCCTATTCTCACTGATAAACCAAGCTGATTAGGCTGGTATGGACGGGTTAGTTGACCGCCGCCCGAGACCCGGCGTTGTTATTCAATTAGCACCACCCGGGAGGCACGTGTAGGGTTGTGGTTAGGTAGTTCCTACGGACGCCAATAACATTACCCCCCTGTTGTGTAGAATATTTTGTTTGCCTTCTGTTGTATTGTGCCCGGTAGTTCGGTGGAGTTGAGCCGATCACAATACACAGGTTTTTTAAATATTCGCACCGCCTTGTTGTGTCGAATATATAAACTTATTTCGCATTTTTAGAAATGTGTTTTTCGTTTTGCCAATTTTAGGGTGAATCATTTTTTATAACTCCATTAGAGTCGGTGACGAAGGTTTGACACCTTCGTCACTGACTCTAGCTCTCCGCACTCCTTGGAAGTTGTTATCTTTATTAGATATTCAATTCCTAATGGATGTTGTTTTAGGTTTATTTTGTACAGTTTCATAACTCCATTAGAGTCGGCGACGAGGGTGTCCAACCGCTCTCCTTGGAAGTTTTTATCTTTATTAGATATTCAATTCCTAATGGATGTTGTCTTGGGTTTATTTTGTAGTTTCATAACTCCATTAGAGTCGGTGACGAGGGTGTCCAACCGCACTCCTTGGATATTGTTATCTTTGTTAGATATTCAATTCTTAATGGTTGTTTAGTTTAAGGATTTATTTTGTAAAGTTTTGTGTGATTTTATGAGCTCTTGATATACTTAATGAGTCGGCGACCAGAGTGTCCATCCGCACTCTTAACATTTTGTTTAACAGATTAGGTTTGAGTAGTTAGTAAGTTTGGGTGGAGGATAGAGTCAGCGACAAGGTTGTCTAGCTGCACTTTATGATTTTGATTGTGTATTTAGTTTTTTATAGTCCTTCTTTGGCGTTTGGATTTTTGTATTCTTGGAGTCTGTAGAGTTTTCGTGAAGTTTTTGTAGAGTCAATTTTGGAGTTTTGTTGACTCAGCTTTGGAGTTTTGTAGGGACTTATATAAAGTTTTTGTAAAGTCAATTTTAGAGTTTAGATGTTTTCAAATCTTTTTGTTTGTTGCATATTCTGTTTGCCTATTCATCCCGTGGGTGTCGTAAGAAGCGACTAAAGGAAAAAAACTAGGCAGGGCAATAGCACTGCAGAGAGAAGGAAAACTTGACACAAACCCTATACCAACCCGTCTGGCCAGCGTGGTATAGTATAGGCCAAAACCTCCTTTCTGAGGAGAGGCCTATGTCCAGCAGTGGACTATTAAAGGCTGTTGATGATGAAAATGATGATATTCTGTTTGGGTATTGACTTTTACCATTACTAAATGGTGCCCGAAATACGCGGCATTTCGAACTTTCTGGAATGTGCGTGATTTTGTTTGTGTCAATACGGTTGTTCAAACAGACCTGACGCTAATGCTGCATTTACGGTTTATACGTGGCAATGCATGTCAACTGCTCCTTATCCCTTGACATTCAAGCGGTCGGCATTTTGCGAAGTTGGTATTCTGAGCTAATACCAATAAATTATGGGTCAAATCAATCATTTACAATAAAAAATACTGTATGACACTACACATAAGCTTTATTAATCACAGTTGGTAGCTAATCTTTATGATAGCTGGAATTATCTGAAAAAAATTTTAAGATGTCGTCTATTCTACACTCATTTAGTGCGCTCTTCAGTTTTGTAACTTCATTACTGTATGCTTCGCTGTGTAGAGATAGAGCTAGCCAATCCAAATACCACTGGACTGTTATATCTGTTAATAAAAAATACACATTATTGTTATTTATTCATATTATCGAAACGTGTTCACGTGGTTTTGAAAACATTTTTATAACGATAGGTATTAAGGTGATTTTTTGTTTAACCAAAGATGCCGTTTTTATTCTATTATTACAAGAACCTTAAACTAGACTTACTAAAAATGATTTTGTTTGTTTCAGTCAAACTGAATTATAAACTAGCCGTTACCCGCGACTTCGTTCGCGTGGAATTCGAATTGAAAATGTTTGTTCAATTTTTTATTGGTAAAACCAACAAAGGGCGGTCTTATAGTGTAGTACGCTACGCGACTGCAGTCCATGAGGCCTCGGGTTGGATTCCCGGATCGGGCAAAATTTTAAAGGGTTTTTCTGAGTTAAAAAATATTTTTATAATATTTTTCATGAATTTTGCAATTGACCAATCAATGGCGGGTACCAGCTAGTCTTTAATAAAATTCTTAAAGCTGGTTAGAATTAGGTCCTATAGCACTGCTTAGTGAACACAATTACGTCTAACTGATGTCAGAATGACGTTATCGCACGTCATGATTTACGTAAGATATAAGTCTTATATGACTCACAATTTCTGACTTCATGAAGTAAAATTCTTACGTAAGACAGATGACATCATTATGGCTTATCTATCGTCAGTATGACATAACTCCGATGTCATAGAGAAGTAAAGTTGCTACCGGATGCTTACAAAAATATGACGTCCAGCTGACGTACTTGTCATTTAGCTGACGTCAAGATGACATGACGGATTTGATATCCTGGCGAATATAGATGCGAGGGTCTATGACCGGACTCGCGCATCCGCTGGGGTGAGAGCGGGGAAGACAAAGACGAACTCGAACGCTTACCGACAGGCACTGTTGCAGAGGGCGCGTGCGGCAGGAACAGCCACAGAATGCACGCCAACGCGCTGTCGGTGCTGTTCTGCCTAATTTCGAAGCTTGGGTAGGTTAGCTGTCTACCTAGCTACGGCCTGACGCAGGCACTCACTGGGCCTGGGTATCGGACGCAAGGAGACGGCACAATGCTGGCATTGCAAGCCGCCGAGAGGGCGTCTAAACGCGAAGTCCTGGTCAACCAAATCGGACGAGACCTGTCCCCGCCAACAATCATTGCTGCCATGCTGGCGGGTGAGAAGGGATGGGGTGCAGTGGTCTCTTTCTGACAAGATCGGGATCGAGAGAAGGCCTATCCCGAGCGTAGAGGACGTCGGTGACGATACCAGTCGCCGATGGGGCCGTAGGCCGCCAGAGAGTGGGGACCTGGTGGCAGATTGAATGCTGCGGTAGGAGATAGGATGGCGGCCTGATTGCATTAAGACGCAAATGAGTCGCCACGTCGCGATTGAGGGGGGCAATTGTAGTTCTCCTGGGATAGAGCCTGATTGGGCATGGTGTCAATTCGACCTAAAATAACATGGTCCGGGTCCTCCCAGAGTTTTTAGTTGAATCACCATATACTCTTGGCTCCTGAGTTCCCGAGGAGCAGGAGATCCAAAGGAATTTTTCCACCCTGTCAACAAAAAAAAAAGGACTCTTTCAGTGATAGTATATTAATTATCACGGGACTACAATGTCTTCTTCTTTGATAATATTTCAATAGGAATACAAATTTATTATATTATTTTATTCAAGAGAATGTTTTACAAGTTATTAAAGTTATTTTTTTTGTATTTGATTCTTAGACTTAGGTTGTAAAACATCTCCATTATATTCTAGTAAGAAAGAATACATCAAGAAGTTCGTTACGATTCCGAAATAAAAAAGACGTGTGGCACTCGGGGACTGCCGCGGTAAAGCTATTGCATAGCAATTTTTATCAACTTAGTATTAAATAATTATCTCAGGAAAACCCCATAGAAATTTGCCCAGCCGGGAATCGAACCCAGTAAGGCCAGTAAGGCGAAGGTTCGCGCGAACGAGCGTGCCGCACGGACGTGTTGCTGGTTTATAATAAAATTCTAATTTATCGGTACATCGTAAATTAAACTTTCATACCTCGTCACCAAGATAGTGATTACTGTGTCGTTCACTGCAACCTGCTGAGTCTTCTAGGCGCCAGAAAAGAGACAACACCTGATTTTTAAACTCGCTCACTCGGAGTGCCGGCCGACAGACTAAGTACACCATCGAATCATCAAGTAACTACGAAGATGTCGTTAATGCGATCGCCTGGAAGTGGCTCGAATATTGGACGGAGCGGATCTCAACCGAATCTTGCCGTTGCAGGTACGTCTGCTCAGAGACTCTCTGAAGCATCTTCAATTGCCTTTCGTAATAAGCGTAAACATGGAAATGAAAGCGAAGTTCAAACTCAGTTAGATAGTATTCAAAAACAAATTACAGATATAATGGCACTATTAACATCATCTGTAAATTCGCAAAACGAGAACTATGCAAAACTGAGCAAAGATGTTGTCAGTATCAGAGATCAAATGCAAGACATCAAAATTATAATGAACGTAAATGAGCTGAAGGTAGAGAATATATCTTCTGAGCAAAAAGAAATCAAGTCTAACATCAAAAATCTTAGCAACTCTATGCAAATGGCTGACGGAAAGATTGCGTCATTAGAATCCAACATGAATGAAATTGGTAAGTCTGCTATACAGTCAACATCTAATGATAAATTTAGGTACGATGATATATTGATGGAAATAAATGAGCAAAACATTAGGAAAATGAATGTATTGATTGCGGGTATACCAGAAGCCAAGTCGAGTAATACTAAGGAACGCTTCCAATTGGATAGGGCTGAAGTTATTAAAACTGTGAAACCTATTATGGGAGATAACCCTAAGCTAAAAACGGTGTCACGTCTTGGACGATACAAGCCAGGAGTTAACCGTATAACTAAAGTCAGCTTTGAATCAGAAGAAGATGCCAAAAAGATTCTTCGTAATAGAACTGAACTGCAGAATTCCTTAATAAAAATGTTCCCTGATCAAACTCCATACCAACAACAACGATATAAGAGCCTGAAAAGTGAACTTATCCAAAGAACATCAAATGGCGAACGGAATTTAGTAATAAAATACGTCAAGGGTTTGCCGAGGATTGTAAATACTGATTCAAAAAACTAACTAATGCCAGTCTAAAACGTCGACAGCACACTAATATTATTTACGAAGCTCTAAATAACTACGAAAACTTAGGCAGCAGCAGAAATTCCTTGAAGTTCTTTTATGTTAATGCTCGAAGTATTGTGAAAGATGGAAAGTTCGATGAATTATGCTGTATTATAAAATCAGTTAAATCCGTTATACATATTATAATACTAACAGAAACATGGTTGAAATCTGATGACGAAGCTAAACGATTCCAGATACCGAATTACACGCATTATTATAATCATAGAAAGGGTAATGTTGGTGGCGGCGTTTCTATATTTGCCCTTAATAGGCTCAAGCACTTTTATATTGAAGGCGTTTCTCAAGGTGATAATTAATTTCTTTGGATACATCTTGACAAATTTTCGATTGATATTGGAGCGGTGTATAAACCCGGTCGGACGAGTGATAAACCTTTTTTTGAAAAGTTTTCGGATCAGTTACACCGACGCCATAGGGCTGTCATTATGGGTGATTTTAATTTTGATTTACTAAACAAAAACTAAAAGTAAGTTAGCAACTCCACTAAAAACTATAAGGACATCATTATTGAATCTGGCTACAGAATATTAAATAAAATAAGTCCTAAACACTGCACCCGACACTCAGAGACCAAAAAATCTGTGATTGATCACGTTGTTACTAACATAGCCGAGAACCAATTCTATTTGGCAACTATCGAGTCACCTATGTCTGATCACAAGCAGATTTTTCTTGAAATAAATAAGTACCAAACACCACCTAAACAAAAAATCCAATACGAAGCAATAGATTATGAAAATTTTTATTCATTGGTGGAAGATATAAAACTCGATGAAGATAATATAAATTACGCTGATTTTGAAGTGAAATTATTAAAAGCATACAAAAAATTTAAAATAAAAAAAACAAAAATTCTGAATCGTCCACGGCAAGATTGGATTAATGCAAGAATTTTGGATAAAATTAACGATAGAAATATTCTATACCAGCAACACAAAAAAAAACCAGACAGTGAAAACATCAAGAATGAATTTAAGTCTAAAAGAAATTTGGTCTCTGAAGAAATTCAGAAAATGAAGGCTGAATATTACCGTAAAAAATTCTCAAACTGCAGCAATGAACCAAAGAAGATGTGGCGCCTGATTGATACTTTAGCACATAACAGACACAGAGACGACTCTAAACCAGCTAAGCTCACAAAAGGAACTATGGAATTGTCAGACGGAAACGAAATTTGTGAATATTTTAATGACTTCTTTGCAACGATAGGTGCAGTATTAGCTGAATCATTACACGCCACTTATGCTGGTGCTGATATCTGCACTGCGACAGGAATCGATAACAGACCTGCAGAAAATTCTCTAGACTCTTTAAGTCCAACTACAGGTAATGAAATCTTAAAAATAATTGATAAATTAGATGATAATACTAGTTCAGGCATTGACAATATAAATACAAAATCTATAAAATACCTTAAGGACAAAATTGCCTCAAAATTGACCATATGTATTAACAACTGCTTTGAGTTAGGTCATTTTCCAGATAGCTTAAAGATTGCCAAAGTAACACCAATTTATAAGGCAGGGTCGAGGGCAGATCCCAATAATTATCGGCCGGTATCTGTTCTTCCCGTGATTTCGAAAGTATTTGAGAAGGTTATCTACAATCGATTGGAAGCCTATTTAAACTCAATAATTTTTTTATACCCTAAACAATATGGATTCAGGCCGAAATCAAATACTCTATCTGCAACAGTGGATTTAACAACCAAATTAAAAAATAGTATAGATGAAAAAAAAGTTGGGCTAGGCATTTTCATCGATCTCAAAAAAGCCTTCGACACGGTCAGTCATCAAATTCTTTTGGACAAGCTTAATGCTATTGGGCTTTCTGGAAGGGCTTATAAAATTTTTGAATCTTATCTCGCGGATCGCTCTCAAGTTGTTAAAATCGGAGATCACCAAAGCGCCCTACATTCTATAACCTACGGAGTTCCCCAGGGGTCTATTTTGGGGCCCCTTTTGTTTTTGATATATATAAACGATATAAGTAAACTTAACCTCAAGGGAGATCTATCACTCTATGCTGATGATACTAGCCTGTTCAATTTTGGGGACAACATAGATTCAATTACACAGGATGCTCAAAATGATCTTGATCTTATTAATGACTGGTTCTACTCAAATCTCTTGACTATCAACACCGATAAAACTCATTATGTAATATTTGCAGCCAAAAATAAAATCCATAACGAAGTTGTTACACTTAAGATTAATAATGTATCTATTAGTAAATCGGAGCAAGAAAAATATTTAGGACTAATATTGGACAAACATTTAACATGGAAACCGCATATCGAAAAAGTTAAATCAAAATTGACATCTTTGACGGGTGCCCTGCGAGGTATAGTTCGATGCTTGCCACGTAACGTTCGTTATACTATTTACAATTCGCTAGTTAAACCACACATAGATTACCTTATCGAAATTTGGGGCTTAGCGGCTAAGACAAACCTTCGTTCGCTACAAATATCACAGAACAGATTGATTAAAAGATTATTTAACTATAATTACTTTACACCTTCTGCAAAACTTTACAAAGAAACCAAAATAATGAATATTGATAACACATACAAATAAAATACATCTTAATACGTAAAATACCAACAAAAAAAATACACACTAATATCTCATTCCAATTCAGAAGTGAGGATAATCGGTTAAGGCGACTACGGCGTACTAATAATTTAGTACTACGCCCTCCTAGAACTAACTATGGCAAACAAAATATAACCTATGCGAGTGCTCAACTATTTAACAATTTACCAAGTTCTATTATAGATAAAAGACATTTAAATACATTCAAAAAAATATTAAAAGCCCACTTGCTAAACGAAAATAAATAAACAAAAAAAAACTAACTATATCCATTTAAAAGTAACCCATTGTCAAATTAAGAAATACATAAATTAACAATTAAATTAATCACTTATTAAAGATGCAACGCTTAGCTGAACTTGTTAGTCAATAATGTATCGCATCTAGTGTTTTACTATCTTTGTAATGTGTGCATAGCATTTGGTCTAATGTTTGAATGTAGGTAGGATTAAAATAATTTTGTTTCTGTTTGGGTTGATGACCTACCTATGTATGTTTACCTCCTTTATTTAATTTTTTAAATGTAATGTTGTTAACCACATATTGTTTGTGATGAATTTTGTTAGCTTTGATACTGTTTGAGGATTTTGTTGTTAAAATTGGTAAAAGGTAATTATTTAAATTTTTTTGTTACTTCACATACGCGTACGTACATTTAGACCCTCATTGTCACATAATATTATTTTTTTACCCATGCATGCTCATCGGAATATTTAATATTTAATTATTAATGGTTATTAATGTATAAATTCTCATGTAAGTGAATGTACAATTCTTATGAGAATAAAGATTTCTGAAACTGAAGGCTGCGTTTTCAAATTCCACGCGAACGAAGTCGCGGGTACCAGCTAGTATTAAATAATTATCTTAGGAAAACCCTATAGAATTTTGCCCGGCTCCGGAATCGAACCCACTAAGGCAGTGTTTTCAAATTCCACACAGATTGTTCAGAGGGGCCAGATTGTTCGTCTCCTTTTCCCGGTTCAGACAAACTCAAAGATGGGAGTCCAAGTGCTCCAGGTACCGAGAAAATCAAAGGGGGATAAATGAAAAAAGTGGAGGGGAGAGAAGAGGAGGTATTTTGAAAGGACCTCAATGCAATTATAAAATTTTTGGTGGGGGGAGGGGTATTGTATGTGGATGTTATTACATTAATAAAAATAAATTGGTCTCCCCCCTTTGTCATGTCAAAGGAACACCCTACCTTAAAAAAAGTTTTGCTATTCATCGATAGATGGCAAAACTAAAAAGTATCACCGCTGTGCCGGTTGGAGTGGGAGGTGTTAGGTTATTTTCGTTACGGAATTTCTGGATTCGGTCTCCACGCTCAAGGCCAGCGATAGAAGCTATTGCATAGCTTAAAAGGGTCGAAAAAGTAAGTACCTTTTTTTTTTGTTTTTCGTGCGGAAATCCCCTCGGATACCACCTGACGGTGGCATGTCGGACTCGAACCGACTAAAACCGCACGCCGTCTCGGGTACTAATAGCCGGGGAACCAGGTATACCCTAGAAAGGCAGTCAAAAGTAAGTACCTAACGTCACATATATGATAGTGATAAGGCAATAATGTTTACGTAATATTCGTTTCAATTACGTCATATAAAAGTCATTTTTATGTCATATCTATGTAAAAGTTATATGATCTGTCTATGAGCTATCTATGTCGTCATATGGAGGCCATATGTTCACTGGGTCTTAACCAGTTTCCTCTTGTCGAGGTCCTGGTCATGATTTGTCATATTTGTACCACCAACTATAAAGAAAAGACATTCTACCTTAAATAATGATGAATACCAAAGACTTTTTTCGCAAAAAGAGCTTTTCTCTGTCTTCGATCAAATGTGATTGAAGTTCTCTGTACGTTAGCATAAAATTTGCTATTTCAGTATCTTACTCCTTTCTAAGGAGAGGCCTATGTCCAGCAGTGGACTAATAAAGGCTGTTGATGATGATGATGATGTGATGTGAGTATCTTACCTACAAGCTCGCCAAATTGCGTTCCGTTTATAGTTTCCCTAGAATCCCAAACCCGAGAATAATCTTGACATAGTATTGGTCCTTCCTCACTCATAGAACTGTCCAAGTCCAGCTTGCTAAAAAATTTGGAAGTTTGAAATATATCGAATTTCCGTGGCTCGAAGTCAAGCCCTATGTAAGCCTTTTGGCTGATATGATTAATACAAGTTAACTCCAAAATAATACTGTATATTATAAATTCTTGAATGATATATAGGTAAGGTCCAGTTGTACATACCTAATTGCATTTTTCAAAATAATATCTTTGTGTTTCTGATACTCCAATTTAAATTTGTCCTCTAAATACTTAAATGATGTCATACAACAATTTTTCGGAATATCTGTAAAACATGTTCAGAATGAAATCATTCTATTAGGAACGTCAATTAGTTGTATTAAGGAATAAGGATGTTGAGTACCACAAGACAAATCCACTCGAATACTTTTCTCTACTGAACAGTTTGATACTATATTTCGAAGTGTAGCAATGGTAGACACGTTGTCAGATTTAAGTACTGCTGATCCTCGCCTGAAATTTATAACAACAGATGTTATAACCATGTTAAATAGGGTAAACTATACCTACAATGATTAGCACTTTAAGAATTCTTTGATCTTTAACTATTCCCTAAAAAATAAATATGATTACTACATTCCATTGAGCACTACTATAAGTAGGGTTTAATTTATGTGTTTTTAAATAAAAAGGCATTTACCGTCGTAAATACAAATCTTTAATAAGAATTAAAGAAAATCTATAATCTAGTGTAAAAATTCAATTACTTGCCAGTAATTGTAATTTTCAATCAATCTGTGGTCTTTGGCATTTACTTTACCCAAATTTATGCCCTATAAGCACAGTCAATAAATAAAACTATTTAATTTGTTTGAAATTTTACTGTTTCTGTTGTTTAATATCTCAAATACTGAGTATTTTTTTTAATAACTTTTTTACTTTGAGAGGTTCTTGAAATTTCCTTTAATTTCGAGATGTGGTGAAAACGAATTTTTATTTTTTTTCAATAAATTTAATAATATTTATTTTGTGTTCTACCGGCGAAAGTATGTTCGGATTCTAAATTTATATAAAACGCTTTCATTGCCAACAATCATTTTTTTGGATTTTTGTAAGAATAAAATTGTTTCGTCTTTCATTTTCACCATTACAATTTCTAATTATTAAAATCCAATAATTTCTCTATACTCAATTTTCATTAGAAAATCTATTAAAAAGAATATGAAATAAAACACCTAGTATGTAGTAACTATTAAATAAAAAACAAAAACAAATGACCTTAATAAATTGATTTTCTTAATAAACTAAAAAGTTCCTATGTTTCGGGTAATTTTACTCGTAAAATACACACAGTACCTACAGTTTGGTAATATAAACCTTACAGTACCTATTGTTTTAAATATCGTATGTAGCTTGCTACATTATACTAATCTGGAATCGTATACAATGTACCTACTTATTACAAACGTCTCTTATACAAAAAATTCTAAAATAAATCTTTTTAATAAAAAGTCGAACTAACATAGCGTGTGCACTGTGCGGAACTCCCCTCGGACACCACCCACCAGTGGGTGATTATGTTGGACTCGAACCGACCAAAAACCTCACGTCGTCTCCAGGTACCAGTAACCGGGGAACCAGGTATACCCTAGAAAGGAAAGCCTCGGTACCCCAAAGTACCTCGGCCCATGTATGGCTTATAGATGACCCTCTCCTGTGTGGGAAACCATATGTTCCCTTCCTGCCCCCACAAGACGTGCGCACTCGGTAGCGCATTGCGCCGCCATCCACCCCAGCCTGCTTCTGCTAGTGTAACAGATGGCCTTACCTGTCAGCCTCAAGCCAGCGCTTATGGAGGACAGAGGTCGTTCGGTGACTTCGGCGAGTCGTCTGCGGTACCTGGCCCGTTCTAGGGCCGAGGGGGCAGAGAGAGTTCTAAACCTCTCCCGGTCCCGCTCCGCTATCCCCTATCGGACGGCGGAGTTCCACGCACTCTCGCTCCGTACCATGGCGACAATTATGTTAACGAGCAAGAGAATTCCCACTCCGACGGCGGCCACGAGGCCACGCTTTTGCTCCACCCACGCCGGGTATTCTGCCAGCGCGTGGAGCGTCGTGTCCACGGTCCACCCATCGTAGTGGTGGCACTCAGGCGTTGGCTTCTTTCGGATCAGATACAGGTGATCTCCGAAGCATCGTTTCCCGGTGATCATCTGTGTCAGCCGGTATGAGAGGGTTCCGTGATATCTCTCGAGCTAATCCTCTATAACAGGTTTTACTGCCGTGATAACGAAGAGCTGTTTGAAGTTAGTGCCAATTGACCCTCAGATGTCATCGGTTCCATTTTCACCCTAGTCAAGTAGTTATGTGATGAGGGCGATTATTTGTTTTGTGTTTGGGTGTAAATTTTTACTATGAATTATTTAGAAACATATAAGTATGTTTATCAGTAGTCTGTTAGCTATACAGGCTCAACCTACTTGGGATCAGACTGCCGTAGTGAGATGTGTCAAGTTATTATTCCAATAATAGCTACCGAGAATTGTTTTAGTAATTTCAACTTTGAAGTATGTACCGCTAAAAGACCAAGTTTCAATATATATAAAACAGTACTCACTGATATTGGCAAATGAGAATCGTTTTTAGAAGAGCGTGGGAACGAACGAAAGATACGTTTGCAGCAGGTCGAGGCAGTTCACCTGGGAGTGCCTCTGTCAGCCATGAAGTTATCTCAGCTACAGAGAAGCTTCCAGATACGTGAAGTTGACACCAAACTCTGCCAAATTAATAACCATTTACGAACATAGTCCAAGCCAACATCGTTTAATAACGCTTACGTACCTCTCTTGTGATTCCATGTTCCATTCCTGTTGTTCATGTTGGGAATAGTAGGGCAGTGCGGGTAGCTTTAGAGTAATAAGACGTGCAACTCTGGGTGCTCCAGCGGGTAAAACATAAATCAGTACACGTATTCCCCCCAGTTTTGTTTCGACAGAGCCATCTGCAACGTATCGTATTTTCACCCAAACTCTTCGTGTTCCGGCTTGGCACCTGACCGATGCAAGTAGATCTGAAGTTGCTTCCTTAATAAGAATAAATGTTGCAATAGTAAGTATAATCGTATATTACTGTTAAAAATATATTGAATTATATTTAATTTTACCTTAGATGAACAAATACTTAAAACTGCGGCAGTGTCTGTTTCCAACTCTAATTTCTTGTTACAATAAATAAAAAGCATGTCTAACGGCACCGCCGATGTAATTCGTACTTCTTGCCAGCCGTCATTTGTTGCTCCTAACAGCTGTAAAGTTCATACGATAGGCATGTAGGTAGATACCAACAATTGACAAAACGGACGTGGCCCCGACTGTTGATGTTATTAAGGAGTATTAAGGAGGGATGTCAACTAGCCCGCGCTGAAACACTGGTGGAAGAGAGGCGTTCATCAAAGGGTCCGTCCGTTCGATCGTCTGCAAAACCTAATGCGATTAGTTGCCTTGTTTTAATGTGAAAAATTTAGTAAGTGGACTGTGATGAAAAAAATTAAAACAAGACCAACAAGTGCCTAAACACGGACCATAGGAAAGGTCTTGGTGTTTAAGCCCTCTTTAGGTCCTCTACTATTCGTAATGTCACGGACCATGGGAGACCACTTTATGTGTATATATATAATTATGTCTCATGCAGCTTACCTCATGTTGAACATCTATTAACGGTGGTGTAGATAAACCAGATTGTAATGAATGTGTACTTCGTTGATATCTTTCACGCTCATTTGAAGTCTGCTTTTCTAATCGCGCCACTTCATTTCTAAAGTGAATAGGTAATTAATAGTACTATTTGACTTAGTTCCTGCAATATTTGTAAAAATCAAAAATGCTATCCAATCTTGTGTGTTACTTACTCGAGCTTTGCCCGTCTTGCTGCTAGCATATCATTTGACATTTTCACACCAGAAACTAAATGACTCGGTCTTAATGCAAATATCCTGCCTGAAAAGGTTGCTACTAGTAGCTCTGGTTCTTCTGTGCCTATGCATCCGCCAACTACAGAAGTTACAGGTTCACCGGAAAACTAATAATTACCCATTTGTAGCCTTAGTGATTAATGTTAGAATAAAATAGTAATAAAAAGAAACACCTACATAAGTATACTTAAGCCGTGGTTTTTCGCCGAGATTATCCATGTCGATGAGGTACAATTGAATCGAGCCATCATGACGACCAACAGCAAGATGTACACTCCCGTTATTGTAATACCAGCCGAGACATACCACCGACCCTAAACCTCTACCATCCACTAAACACTTACTTGATAGTTTTAACCTGTCATAAAGTAAAATGAAACTTTAGTTAGTAAACCATAAAACTACTACCCTACCAAACAACACAAACGTGACGTAAATCCACTCCAAATAAAAGCATTTAGATTAGCTAGAATAAATAATAGCAATCTGAGACCTATATTGGGCCACTTACAGGAACTTAGTATTAAATTATTTTGTTCTTTAAATATACTTACTCTTGGTAACCAATAAGCCCTAGAGATCCATCACTGGAGCCGAAGAAGGCCTGAATATCTGTCACATGGGTAGATAATGGAACAATCAGACGAGAGGGACCCGAGGATATAGGTGTACGAGAGATGAGTTTTCCATTTTCTAAGATTATCGCTCCCTTATTAGCAATAAGCACTAACAGTCTAATTCGGTGGCTCTGTGCATATAACAGAAAATTATATATTAAAAATTTAAAATAATTACTTACTATGTTTATAAAGAAAATAATTCTAACATTAGGTACCGCAAAGGCTGCAATGTCGAGTACTCTGTCTTCGCAAATATATGAGTGATATTCACGCAAATCCCTGTAGTAAGTCACGTTACGTCCGCTACATAGTATCAGGTCGCTCCCTAGGATGCACCTGAGAAGAAAAAAAAAAATTTTTGCATACAACTTTAGATGCCCGTATAAATACGAAAATGTACACTAAATAGTAAAAACGAAAAAATATTTAGGTATTACAATAAAATGATAAGAATTCAAACGTACTGGTGTGGGTACTGGTACAATGTCAACTAAATCATCTACTTATACAAAACAAACTACATTTTATGATTAAAACTGTCGTTTTACGATTCGCGATCTCGAATAGTCATCTCGACACTAACGATTATGACAAAACATGATTTATCATAATCGTAAACTTCAACCATAGTTGTACGGTGAATTCACAAGGTCGGCAATAGTCGGTTAGCGGCAGACGGCCCCCGCCCGAAGAAGTACGCGAGTGGCGCGAGGCCGCTCGTCGAGCCACGGTAGCTCATTGGTCGTCCGGGCTCGGGGCTCCACGTGCTGATTTTCCCGCCGTGGTGGCGCTCCAGCCGGTTATCGTCGAATGGGCAGGGCAGCACGGGACCCTTTCCTTCCGATTGACGCAGGTCCTTTCCGGGCACAGATGCTTTGGGCAGTACCTACACTCGGTCGCTCGGATAGAATTGAGTCCCGCCTGTCACCACTGCGATTGCAGTGAGGACTCGGCTCAGCACACGCTGGCAATTTGCCCGGCTTGGGCGTCGCAGCGTCCGGTCCTCACTGCAGTCAGTTACGTGGGAGAGTCATGCTTCGGCAAAAGTTGGCCGGCTCGACCGGTGCGATACCACGGCCTCACAGAAAACCGGTCGTAAAGCAATTTCTCTGGTGCATTTCCCCGAGTGAGTGAGCTTTCCGGAGCCTAACCCCCCATGATAGCGCCGTTAAAAAACAATCTACCCAAGGGGGTACCAGCTGCGTTAGCGTTGGAGAATCCCCCTCTGTGTGGGCGTGGATGTCTGGGCTGCCCCGCGTATTCGAGAGGGGGGCGCAACTCGTCGCCCGCGGCGGCCCGCGGCGGGAGCAGGCACATCAGGCCACCCCTCGCCACGCTTGACGTGAATTTCTGCTACATAAGGGGCCTTCACTTCAACCTCAACGCTGTCCACCACCACCTCGAGACAGTTAAGCCGGCCTTGCTCTTTCTAACCGAGACGCAGATATCATCTCCATCGGACACATCCTACCTCTCCTACTCTGGCTATCATCTGGAACACTCCTTTGTTGCTAGAGCTGGAGTGTGCGTGTACGTTAGAGGTGATATCAGTTCGCGCCGCCTCAGCAATCTTGAAGGACGGAACTTTTCCATCTTGTGGCTCCGTGTAGACAGCGACGACCATCCCCGCGTCTACGCATGCCTTTACAGGTCCCATAGCGGTGACACCGAAACTGACCGACTGATGGACCACGTCCAAATGGCTATTGCCTCCAGGTCCCTTAAAAGAGCCATTGCTAGGGCGAAATCGGAGCACATCAGCCGGATCGGTGAGAGACTAGTGAGACTTCCTTATGGAACTTGTGCATTCTGGTCTCTTGCCAAGACTGTCCAGGGGAATTTCTGTAGCCAATCCTTTCCACCCCTGCATATGGGAGATAATTTGCTGCCCTATGATGCCAAAGAGAAAGCCGATCTCTAAGATTATGGAATCCATAATCAACGGCCAGCTCCTCCGGTACTTAGATGATCACCAGTTACTCAATGACCGACAAAATGGATTTCGCCGGGGTGGCTCAGATGGTGATCTTCTCGTCTTTCTAACACACTGGTGGGCACAGGCAATTGAGACCAAAGGAGAGGCTTGTGTGATCGGGTCTGGCATAAGGTGCTTCTCTCGAAGCTCCCTTCCTTTGGGCTTCCCGAGAAATTGTGTAATTGGGTCAACAGCTTCCTTGCGGACAGAAGCATTAAGGTCGTTGTCGACGGTGCATGCTCCGACTTGAAATTTGTAAATGCTGGTGTCCCACAAGGCTGTGTGCTATCACCCACACTGTTTCTTCTGCATATCAATGACATGTTGCAAACTAGTAGCATCCATTGCTATGCAGATGATAGCACAGGAGATGCCCTTTATACCGGCCGCCCCAACATTTCTCGGGAAAACGTCATCGAGAGTCGTAACAAACTTGTGTCTGAAATTGAAACTTCCTTAGCCGAGGTTTCATATTGGGGCCGACTAAACCTAGACCATTTTACCCAAAAAAGACACAGGTTTACGCGTTCACTGCAAAAAAGATGCCATTTGTCGTATCACCTCAGTTTGAGAGCACCTCCCTAACTGACACAGCCAGCATCAGAATCCTAGGCATCGACATATCGAGCGAAGTCCAGTTTCGGGGTCACATAGAGGGTAAGGTCCAATTGGCCTCGAAGAAACTCGTTGTGCTGAACAGATCGAGGCAGTATTTCACTCCGGTCCACCGCCTTCAGCTCTATAAGGCGCAAGTCCGGCTACATATGGAATACTGTTCTCATCTCTATGCAGGGGCAGCTCAGTACCAGCTTCTCCCTCTGGACCGCATCCAACGAAGGACGAATCGAATCGTCGATAGCCAAAAGATTTGCGACCGGCTCGATTCGTTGGCTTGGTTAGCTCGATATAGCTTCACTTTGCATTCTCCATCGCATATATCATGGAGACTGCTCCAAGGAATGGTTCGGACTAATACCAGCCGCAAATTTCCACCATCGTTCCACACGGCAAAATTTTCATCCTTGTTACCTGGATAGTTGGCGCTCCACTACTGTGCGCTTTTCGAGACAATGTTTGCCCCGCATAACCAATCTGTGGAACGGGATCATCTGCGGTATTTCCGGACCGATACGACCTTCAAGAAAAGAGCGTACTCCTTCCTAAAAGGCCGGCAACGCGTTTGTGACTCCTGAGTTGCAGACGTTCGCGTCCGACGTCGGACGACCGGACGTCACCTAAATAGAGAATGTACCCGAAAGTGGTGCCCGCACAACTGCGGGCAGGCGCTAGGAGGGGTCCGGATGTCTTAATAATAGCAGTTCCCGGATCTCTCCTATTACAGGCACAGAGTGGCACACCGTGTGGTTTTAGTCGGTCCTATTCCGACACACCACACCGCCGCAAAAACCGGTGGGTTGACGGCCCGAGAGGGTATCCACACGAAAAAAAAATAATAATAATAATTACATGGACGTGATAGTCTCGGAAAGCGCTGTTTCAATGCTCAAAAACACTTTTCCTTTCCTTGTATAGCCTTTGACTTCATTGCCGGAAGCTGTGAAAATTTTGTCAGCTTGTGTACCTGCAATTATCGAAGAAACTATTTCAACATATTTATACGTCAATGTTAATAAATACATGTTAGCTCTTAAGCATTTACCAACTCCAGACGCAAGTTGTACAGCGGTTATGGGTTTTCCAGGTAATGTTTTGAACTGCACTACCGGTTCTTCTTCTTTAATACTTAGGCATTGTAAAACCCCATTTTTATCACCAACTGCAAACTAAAAAATGTTGGCCAGTAACAATTAGGTAGTGATATCAATAATTTTTTTATATGTTTATCAAGTATCTCATTAAGGTATCCTAAGTCTGCGCAATAGATGTTTTGGCATTTCCTTATCTTAAAGTCAGATGTTTGTGTGGTAAGCACAATTAGTACCCAGTGAACACATGACCTCCATATGACATAACGATTATATGACGTCAGGATGGTAAATTAAATATTCCGTAAACGTAAGTGACGTTGGTTACTTATTTTTTGGACTCTTTTATTTCGGAAACGTGAAAAACTTTTTGATTTATTATTTTTTATTAGAATGGAATGGAGATTTTTACAGCCTAGGACTATGAATCAAATCCAAAACCTTTAATAACTAGTGAAACATTGTCTTTAATTAAATAATTTAACAAATTTATATTATTATTAAAATATTATCAAAGAAGAAGATATTGTAACTCCGTAATAATTAATTTTTTTGGAGATCATTGGTGCTAATTCTACTAAAAATCACTAAAAATACTACGTCACGTCCTGTCAAATACTACGTTTTCAGAATAGGAAACGTTTTTGAGATTTTAGTTTAGAGAGTTTTCCAACAACAGAATTAGCACCAATGTCTTTTTCTTAAACGAATTAGAAATAGAATTTTGTGTTTGAGTGTTTGCTAATAAAACTTTAATTATAATTACTGTTGAATGCGTTTATATTCAAACCGAATACCTACTCGTAAGAGGGGTTATGACAACTACCTCTTACCTCGATAGATGGCGTGCTACCATTTTTTTGAGTAGCGATTCAGTTTCTTTACTCATACAGGTTTATTACGGTGCTTTTATGACTTCATGTAAACTCTGGTTTCCCTTCATAACGTATAAATCTTTCGCCTTT